>QTSX02002131.1:0-296570 GCA_014839935.2 Entomophthora muscae | reverse complement strand
TGGTGTGTTGATAGATTATTTGCTGTTGATAATGTAATTTCTTTTAATTGGATAGTTTCACCTCTAGTTGCCTTGATGATAGGAAATCAAGTCACCTCCCCAAGGCCAGCTGTGGTTGCGGGGCAACTTGATTTCCTATTGCCAAAGCAACTGGAGGTGAAACTATCCAATTAAATGAAAGTACATTATCAACAGCAAATAATCTATCAACATATCAAGGAAAAGACAATGTGATAAGATAGATTGTAATATATAATTCTATTTTATTATTAGCGTTTTTTTAAAAAATCTACTGTAATCAAGTATCCTTAATAGCAATACATGACTGCATAGTGTAGTAATCTGGTGATGTTTCATTTTGAAGTTTTTCCTTTTCTGCCTCTCCTTCCTTCCTTGAAATTTTGTCTAAGTTTTGTTGGCCCCTGGATAAGATGGGGGCCAAAAAACTTTAAAAAATTCTGCATCATCAGGAGGGTGGCTCATATATCATTATATGGTTTTATGGTTGCTATATTAGTGATTTAGAGTACAGAATATTGCATCATTTCCAGTTTAAACAATTTTACATCTTACTTAATTTTCATGTCTAAACATGGTTGTTGAGATTGGATTTTTCATTTGATTTTATTCAGAGTGGAGCTTCCTGATTTGGGTTGGTATTTCCTAGTGTGCTTACTGTACATTCAATTTGGACTCCATTTACCGCAATTAATATTTGATTTTACTAGTGGCATTCAAAAGTGACTTGAAATTTGGTTTATGGATTTGAAAATCCCACAATTTCAAAAATCATAGTAAACTTAATGAAAATGGTTGATGGATCTGAATGCTTTAAATCTGATTCCAGTTAATTCATTTGTCCATTAGAAATACGCAGTTGGACTTGAACTTTGCAAAGTGTCTATGAGTTCCTGCATTTTTAAAAATTCAAATAAAAATACAAAGAATTCAATTTAATTGAAAAAAGGCCATCCCGCAAGAGTGATATGAAATTTGGACCAAGGATTTGACAATCCTGCATTTTTACGTTTAAGTTCTGAATTTAAAGTATGAGTATAATTGTTGGTAAAATAAGGGGAGGTTGTATGCTTGTCAAGGTTGAAACATCGCAACGATTAATCCTGCAGGATTGAGTGAGGACAATGGTAGAACTGGGAACAGAACCTGGGGCCAATTTTCATGCCATATCTGGAAATCTGGGTAATCCAAATGGCTCTTACGATACATGAACAATGCATAATTGATTGGTCTATGCTCTAGACAATTAATAGCGGTTGGTAGGCCTTTTATCTTATACAGAGTGAATGTCACCATTGGACCTCATCAGAAGCGAAACAAAGGGGTTCATTTAAATCTGATGGAATTGTATTGTTTATATTGTATCGCTGGGAACCCCTGTAGCTGGGCTAAAGCTGGGTTCGAACCTTATTCGAGCCTCCACGATGGGATCCCAATTAGGAGGGATGTGATCTTTGTCAGCCACCGCTGGCTTTTATCCAGCGATGATATCCGAATTCGTAACCTCTTGGGTTTATTGAACTAATCAGATGCTATAACAAGCAATGTTTTTTAAGGGTGAATAAAACTTTAAAGAAAAATTGTTTTTGAATGGACTGAGAATAAAAATTAGTTTAATGATGAGTGACTAGTCTAAATCGATGGTAGTGCTGCTTGAGGAGTCGCTACGGGCAAGCGTGGGGGATAGCTTTGAACCTTGTAACATGTAGGTGGCTGGAGGGCGGGCAGCGCGAGCTTTGAGCTGTTTCCCAACCATGAAGATGGGGATGGTGACGCCGTGGACAACGATTGAGCACAGGACCATGAAGGAGACGATGGGGAAGATGTATGGCACGACGCGGTACTCGTTTTCGTAGGATTCAAGCTCCTCAATAGCTACCATCGCATAGAAGATGGCGCCAACCCCGATCGGCCCAAACCACCCAGCAAAGATCGCTTCGCGCCACGTGTACAGCGCAGAGATGTATGGCGTCGCCAACAGGAGGCCGGGGATACGGCGAAAGAGGATGACAAGCGTGCCAGCAGCTACCAGGGACCCGAGCTGGGAGGAGAACTGGGCCCACGGAATCGCTGTTCCAAAATAAATGAAGAAGGAGAAGTTGAACAGCATATCCACCACCTCCTGTAGTTCGCCCTCTTGGGTCTTGGAGTGGAACCAATTGTCCCAATTGAACGAGTTACCAGCTACGAAGCAGCAGAAGAGATCATCCGAGCCGATAATTGCCACCGTGCCCATCAGAAACAGAGCAAGCGCAAGCCAGTAGGCCAGCAGCGACTCCTTGTCAACCATGTCATGAAGATAGGAGTACTGCAGCACCTTGCGAGCGGCATACCCCGCCGCCAGACCAATAACAATGGATAAGAATATCTGATAGCCCCAGATCATAATGAACCATTCCCCCAAAGCCTCTCTTGTCGTGTTGTATTCAAGCATGAATATGGCAAAGAAGAGATAAGGGAAGCCGAGCCCGTCATTCGCTCCACTCTCGGCCGAGATGAGGTCGCGCACATGCACCGGCACATACTTCTCCGCAAAGCGGCCCTTGACGATTGAATTCGCCAGCACGGGATCGGTGGGCGTGATGCACGACGAGATGACTAGCGCCTCCAAGTAGCTCAGCGGAAAGAAGGCATAGATGATGGCACCAGAAACAAGCCAGGCGGCAAACATGACCGGCAGAAGCAGCATGGCCAAGGAGCGGGCCTCCTTCAGCATGTACTTTTTGGGAAGCGATAGTCCGGCAGCAAACACCTGAATGGCAATTGTTACTCGCGCAAACTCAAGCGTAAAGGTATTGGCAGCATCCCAGACACTTGGATCAACGATCCCCAGTGCCACTGGCCCAATCACAACCCCAAACAGAAAGGCAACAACTGAAATGTCAATTTAAAAAAAACAACACGCTACTTACGTGCATCAGAAACAAACAGCCGCTCCTTGACAAGGGACGACACCAGCCCAAAGAAGAGAACAAAGCCCCCTACCAGAGCAGGCACAATGTGGTAAACTTCCAAGTGTATAAAATGCATGCCCATGTCCACGCTAGAATCCACCCTTTATACTCCAAACGCACTCCAATTAATCTCAAACCAGTTTGCAGTGCTGATTTATAATCGAAATACACGAAACCATATGCATAGTCCCACAATTGCCATTCTATAAGCTGAATTCCTAATCACCCCAGCATCACGTCCAATAAAACCCATCCAATCTGCATTCATTTAGGGCTGCTTCGGCCAAGCCCCGGGCAGCCGCGGCCAGTTTCTGGCTCTGGACCACTCCCATCAAAGATTTATTTTAAATTCTTCAAATATACTAAAATTCCGCTTTAGCTATAGCGGCCAATAGCCGGAAGCTAGCCGGGGCTGAGCCGAAGCATCCCTACATCCATATTTAAGCCTATCAAGGATGCCTCCATTGCTAAACCAACATAAAGACATATCCTGTATAAAAATTTATCACTTGTCATATCCACACCATTCTATCCCAGGCACAAGAGGACATGGCGAAAGGACTACATAAACATAATATATATCCAAGTACCCGCTGCAGAAGCTCTAGCTCCACGACTAAGCCGCAAAAACGTAAACACTAAACCAAATCCCTTTTTTAACCACTGCAACTATCGAACTCGATCACTGCCCAAATATAAATCTTCTTTAAAACTAAATCAATGCACATTTAGAACCCAGCAAAGGCTCGATGTGGTCGGGTTCCTTTTAAACCCCCAAGGTATTTACCCGCAGCTCGAGTTGTCATGCCTCTATTGGCCACCACTAGGGCTGCGGCGTCCCAGCCCCGGACAAAGATCTTCTTTTTTCCGGCATTCTGGAAGATCAGATTTAAAATCAGCTTTAAATAGAAAATATACCACCTTCCACAATTTCAGAAACTTCGGCAGAGTCCGGGTTTTGTCCGGGACTGGGAAGCCGCAGCCCTAGCCACCACCAACTAGTTCGCCCGAATTAACAATAAGCCTACCAAATAGATCCAGATGCAAAAGTTAAACCTTGACATAAAACCCATATGAATCCAACCTACACTAGAACCTCCAGATTAAATCTCACTTGCCCAGCAAAAGCGTATACATGGGGCAAACACGTTTTGTACAGGTCTGCCCAGAAGTTCACTTTAAACCTCTGCTGCCAACCTAAAAGCCACAATAAACCTCCGCAAACAGATCTACCCACCCAACTTATTCTAGAATCCAAGCTATGTCAGTCATTTCTATCCACCATGCTCCGTTTTAACCAGCCCCTTTCTAAAGTTTCTAATTCCACGCTGGCACAGCTCCCTTTTGACATCCCATGATCTTTTTGATATCAGCCATGTTGACAACTCTAGTTGAACCCCCAACTAACCCCATCGATACATCCCTAAAGCAACCGCCCACCTCAAGCTCTCCCATGCTTTCTACAGAAGCAACCTTAAGGCTTAACCAACATCTTACCACCCTACATCCCCCAGCATCCAACACCATCCTTAATATTTATCCAGCAAGGACAACATTTACATCAGCATAAACTTCAGGTTGATCCAAATGCATACCCAGACCCAATAAGGTCTCCCACAAGCTGCTCAAAGTGTCCAAAATCCCCTCCCAGGAAGCAGACTGTACAAGGAAGATCCATTTATGTGACCTAAATTTCACATCCCAACCCATGTAGGTCTGTTTTGTGCTTTTAGGGAAAGGTCACAATTGCAACTGCCACATCATGTGCCCTGCTCCTGAAGTCCCAAAACAATATGTATGAGTTGTAATGTGACCAAGCACAATCTCATTTGGCTTTGTACTGTGTCCAGTCATAAGTATGCAAACTATGCCTTTCAATTGAAATAGATATCAATATATTCATTGATTAGCGTTTTACAATAACTGTCCCATGCAACTGGTGGCCCAATCAAAGCTATGGTTGCCAGATGACGGCAGATCAAGCTTCCAATTGATCTTTATTAAAGAATAAGATCCATGTCGTGTTTGGCTCCTGGGGACGACATCCAGGAGGACACAGCAGGAAATCTTTATAACAAAAGATTTGAGGTTTGAAGCTAGCCTTGGGTTAGCCTTCAGGGCAAAAATAAGGGCACATACATTAATTTACTGGAAAACGAGATGTAAAAAGTCCTTTGGGCAGAAAGGACAGGGAAAGCTTGATGATTATAAAAGCCAACACAAATGTGGATAAACTTGTCTTTATTAGGAGT
This sequence comes from Entomophthora muscae, assembly GCA_014839935.2. Classification (NCBI taxonomy): domain Eukaryota; kingdom Fungi; phylum Entomophthoromycota; class Entomophthoromycetes; order Entomophthorales; family Entomophthoraceae; genus Entomophthora; species Entomophthora muscae. Next base: position 291,346 of record QTSX02002131.1, on the reverse strand, counting down.
AATGATTCTACTTTAAATAGTTGATAAGAGGCGGTGATCACTCAATAGAAAGACAGAGTGGCTGAGGGGGTCACGCTGGGATGAGGTCATACCAGGATCAATCACAGACAGGTACAATAATCCGGAATGGGTGGATATTGAACCAGACCCATTTGTGGAAGGCAAAGAAAATTTAAACTCAAAGGCAAAGACAGTCAAATCTTTGCAACTATCAATATTCAAAGGCCAAATCAAAATAGCATTAATAGTGCAAATTACGATATCTCCCCCCTCAAGATTGGACACAAGGAGTTGATACTTGCAAAGGAATTTGGAGTAAACGCGGGAAAAGGGACGGCCAGAAGATGTAGTTTCACAGTGTACTCAACGCCCTTCTTGAAGGTGTCTTCACAGGGCTCAACCCAGAGGGAATCCAGCTTGTGGGCTCTACCACCTGTGCAATTCTGGTAGTAGAGAACTAGATTTCCTAATTGGTATTTGGGGAGGGGGGCTCTAGCAGTATTGGATGGAGAGAGCTCCAAAGCCTTAACCTTATAAGCAGTGGAGTAGGCGGCTGCCTGGATATCAATGATACAGTTGGTTAAGTCTTTCACGTGGGTCTCAGGATCTGCAGACATATCAAACTCAATCAAAGGGGGTCCCAATATTGAGGGGGTAGTGGCCTCAAATCCATAAAGCATGGCAAAAGGGGATTGACCAGTCACCCGGTGTCTACTAAGGTGGTAGGCAAAGAGGGCAGCAGGGAGGAACATGTCCCAATTGACAGTGTCAGAGAGCGTGAGTTTTCTCATGATGGATACCAGGGTGGAGTTTTCTTGTTTGACAGTTCCATTGGCGGAGGGATAATATGGCGCAGAGAACAACTAGTGAGTCTCCATAGCTTCAACAATAGAGGTGATGAGGTGAGCATTAAAATTGGTGCCATTGTCAGAGAGTAGGACTTGAGGGCAGCCATGGCAATAGAAAATGTCTTGCAGCAAGAAAGTAGCTGTGGTCCTAGCCACTATATCTTTTGTTGCTCTGGCTTCAACCCATTTGCTAAAGTGGTCTATAGCAACTAGAATAAACCAACATCCCAACCTAGACTGGGGGAAGGGCCCAACAGCATCAATACTCACCGTATGGAAGGCATGCTTTGGAGGGATGAGTTGGAACTGGTGTTGGGACAGACAAGGATTTTGGAGCTAACAGGAATGACAGGAGGCAAAGACATCAGGGATCAAAAGGCGTATATTTTCCCAGTAGAAGTTTTTGCACAACCAGCCATGAGTCTTGGCAATGCCTCCATGGCCAGTGTCAATGTGAGCTTGGAGGATCATGGCTATCCTCATGCTAGGGCGAACTTAGGGTAGGTAGGCATTTTTATCCTTTTTGAAGAGTTGTCTATCACAAATTATAGTGTCCTTGGATAGGGTCTGTAGGGCCAAGCAAATATCTTTGGGCTCAGTGGTCCAAGAGTCAGGATATCCTTTTTACTTGTATAGTCAATCAGCATCAGCGGGATGAATAGCCAGGATTGACACCCTTGACAGGTCATCAGCATTCTGATGTTGGGCCCCAGGATGGTGTATCACAGTGAAATTATACCCTTGAAGATGTAGAGCCCAACACGCTAGTTGACCTTCAGGTTCCTTTAGCTGTTGTAGCCATTTGAGGGAGGAGTGATCTGTGACTACCGTGAAGTGGGTTCCATAGATGTAATGCCAAAACTGTTTCACTGCATGCATCACTGCCAGACATTCCTTCTCAGTGAAACTGTAGTTCTTCTTGTACTTATTGAGGACTCTTGATGAGTAGGCTACAGGTCAATCCACACCTTCATTGTCAAGTTGGGCAAGGATAGCACCCACTACTACTCTACTAGCATTGGTATACAAGATGAACTCTTTATAATAATCAGGTAGACTAAGATAAGAGCCTCCTTGAGCTTGGCCTTCAGTACTTTGAATGTTTGTTGTTGGCTGTCAGTCCATTCAAAGGGGATGTTGCAAAGAAGTTGGAAAAGGGGTTTGCTCAGTTCAGCAAAGTCAGGGATGAACTGTTGGTAGTAGTCCATCATATCAAGGAATACTTGAACCTCTCAAAGATTTGTGGGAGGTAGCATCTTGTCAATGGCTTCCACCTTTTTATTCATGGGGTGGATTCCAGTCTGAGTGACTTCATGTCCTAGGAACTCAAGGTGTTACTTGAAGAAGGAGCACTTGGAGGGTTTGAGTTTCAAGCCAGCCTCACAAATCTTGATGAAGACAGCCTTGAGGTGCTCCAAGTGGTCAGTAAAGATAGCGCTGAATACAGTGATATCATCAAGGTACACAAAGACACAAGAGAGCTTAAGTCTCGTAGGATGGAGTCCATAGCCCGTTGAAATGTGGCAGGAGCATTACATACTCCCTGGGGCATACAAGTGGGTAAAAAGAGGCCTTCTGAAGTAATAAGCGCAGCCTTTTCTTGATCTTCCAGAGATAAGTCAACCTGCCAGTACCCCAAAGCTAGATCCATGACAGAGAAAACTTGGAACCACCCAGCTATCTGAGAGCATCATTAATTCTGGGCAAGGGGTACAGATCTTTCTTAGTGAGAGAGTTCAGGCGGCAATAGTCCATTACAATGCGGTGTCCCCCATCTTTCTTCTTGAGGATCAGTAACAGGAAAGCCCAAGGACTTTTGAAAGGAGCCAGTAACCCAGCGTCTTGAAGTTGCTTTAGTTCTTTAGATACTTGAGCATCTTCCACCCTACTACGGTGATATGGTTTAGCGCAAAAAGGGGGCACATCCTCAGTATCAATCTGATGGATGACTCCTTTAGCTAGGCCATAGTCCGTAGGTCCAGAGGTAAAGATGTCACTGAACTGATTGAGAAGGTTCAACACGTCTTTTTGTTAAACAGGAGACAGTTGGGGGAAATCAGCAGCGGTGAACAAGGAGAGAACTTGAGGATCATCTTCAGGTAGGTTGAAATCACTGAAAGTTTCAAAGGGGTAGAGGGAGGATACTTGTTCTGCTCCAATTACATGGCCATGACCTACAACCTGGCCTCTGGTTACTTGCATGGGCAGGGCTTTCAGGTTAGCAAGCAGTAATTATACTGGCTCTTTGTGGTTTTGGTCTAAAATCCCAGGACACAGGCAAGGCTTGGTACAAATTAAGGATTCAGGTGAGTAAAGTTCCAAGAAGGACTTTTCAGGTAGCTCATAGGAAATCTGGGAATCAATCACCACTTGAGAGCCATGGGGGATGGTGATAGCGGCTGGCACTAGCAGGGGTACCCCTTCTTCCACAGGGCAGGAAGGAGGAGGGGTAAATATGCTGGAGGAGTGATTCCAATACTTGATCAACAAGATACCCTTAGAGTACTTAAGCACGCAAGTTTTAAGACGTTTTCCTGGAAGGCGCAGAGGTTCCTCAAAAATCAAAGAAACCTCATATCACATGAGCAAAAGGTATCCATCTCGTAAGTTTACAATCCCATTATATTCTCAGAAGAATTGAGTACCAACTAAGAGGTCATAGCTTTTGTTATCTAGGACCACAGCGGGGGAAGCAATAAGGAGTTTCCCAAACCTAATGAGTAGCGCAGAGTAGGCACCAATGGCTTGTCTTTGGGTGATGCCAGCTGTGTCATACAACTGTGTATAGTTGAGGTCTGGGGCCAACTTAAGTTTATTCATTAGCTTAGAAGATACCACGTTGACTGGGGAACCTGTGTCCAAGATGGCTTTGATCTTAACCTTTTGGATTGATATTTCCACGCAGGTTGTATCTTTCCCAAAGGGAGGCAAGACTGCCAACACATCTTGTGCAGCCTCTAGTTCCTTTTCCCATTTGGCCAGCATACATTGTAACACAGGGATTTCCTTATACACAGTCTGTAGTGGGAGAGATACGGTTACATTATGGAAAAGAGCTTTGGCTAACTCAGCTGCTTCCTCAGAAGAGTCAACTAAGACAGGAGGTTGGTGAGCTTAGCTAGGTAAGGGCGAGCCAACATGGACTTAGCTTCACTTGTAGGTACTTGGGAAGTGGTGGGAGTCTTCCCAGAGCAAAGCTTGTATGGTACAGGGATGGTTTCTGGAACAGCCAGGACAGAATAGCCATAACTATCAGAGTCTTCACTTTTGGAATCTTCAGGCTCTGAATCACCGGAGAGGTTGTGAAATAGATGAAGGATAGTTGGGCCAGAAGAGGAGGGAGCTTCTTCATTGAAAGGAGGATCAGGCGGAGACGGGGGAGATTGGTCAGCAGAGAGCGTCTCTGTTTCTAAGCTGAACTTTCTCCCGCCTGTTCTTTGGGATTGAAATCTTCCATTTAGGGATTAGTGCAAGTGCGCAAGTGGTGTCTAATCTGGCCACAGTTATGGCAGCCTTGTCTCTTAGCCTGCCAACTAGTACCCAGATTCATAATGTGTGGTTTAAAAGAGGTATTCCCAGCATTATTGGCTTTATTCTCACCACCACTGTACCTCCATATGTCAAATGCATGTCTTGCAAGAGCGTCTTGATACTCTTCATGGAAGTGAGTGAAGCCTTGTGTGCCTTGAAGTGTAGACATAGAAGATGGTTCACCTTCAAAGCATTTGAACAAGCCGTGTAGGCTTCCCAGGGAGTCAACTGATGACTAGTAATTAACTGCTGGCCTTCAATGTAGAAACAATCTGCAAACTCAGCCAGGGTTTCCTTGGGTTTAAAAGAGATGTGCATAAATGCATCTTTCTTGACTTCCAAGCTGAGGTCTACTCCAAACTCTTCAATAAGGAGGCACTTCATATCCTCCCAAGTGACAATAGAATGGAGCTTAGGGACCACAACTTCCTGGTAAGTGGGATGGAGGCAGATAAGGATGTGTTCCTTCTTGAGTTTGTTGGTAGCCCTATGCATTGCAGTTTTGTAAATGGTCAGAAAAGCAGCAATGGTAGAGGTTTTGGGATTGAATATCTGCTTGAAGGTTGGCTTATAGTTCAGGTCAATGGAGGAGAACAAGATCTGGCTGTTTTCATCAGGGTTGAGGACATTTATATGAGGGTTGCCCTCAAACTTGGATTCAACAGCAGATTGTCATGCCCAGAGGAGTTGAATGCTTTCCTCTACAGTGTACAGGGTAGAGCTGTTTTGCCCACTAATGTCTCAGGCAGTGGCGGCAGCAATACCAAATTCATCAATCTTGATTTGTTGTACTGCCAAGGTGTCAGCAATCCCATTGATACGGGTAGCCAAGGAGGTGGTTTGAGCAACCAAAGGGGCAACTTGGCCATTTAGAGTCTCTGTAAAGCGGGAGAGGTTTTGGACCTCTCTTTCTAATGCATCTTGCCTATCAGCTACATCATTTGTCACTTTGGCAAGTTGATCTAGAGCACGCACACAGTAGAGCCGGGGTTGATTGTCTAGACCAGGGCAACAACCATGATTCTCATGATCATGAGTATTAACAACTTCACCTTCCTCTTCATCTTTAGATTCAGATGGAGAATCTCCAGAATTGGAGAGGCGCTGTCTTAAGTTCTTGATTTAACCTTGTAAGATAGCCACCTGATCAGTGAGGGAGGCGATACAAGGGTCATGCATAGTTTTGACTGGAGGGGGTTCTGCACAGAAGCTTGGCGTCAAGTGGTAGCCTTGAGTTTGGCAATGGCCTCCCATACTTTGGTTTCAAAATCAGATGGGGTCTCAACAGGAGAAGCGGGAGGAGTCCCCTCAATAGAGGCCACCTGGTCATCCACATAATTTTGCACTTGGTATAGAGTGTTGCCTAGTGCAGCCTTATCTAGACTTTATTGATGCTGCAGGTGGCGGCCCCAAGTATCAACATGAGCTCCTATCAATTTGAGTTGCAAGTTGACATGCTCCCTGAATTGATTGAGTTCACTAACCAGAGTCTCAAAATCCTGCCAATGGTTTAGCAGAAAAGCCTCAATTTGCTCACGCCAGGCTGCCTGATGTTCATCCAATTTGCACAGTTGATCCTTTATGTATCCAGGGAACAAGGAACAAAGGGAGTTAAGGGAGGCGGTTAAATACTTCTGTGACGCCAACAAGTTACGCTGGTTGTCAGAAATACAAGCAAAGAGACTGTGTGACCATTCTTGGTAGGCCATATTTTGAGTATGGTTATTTGAGACAGCGGAGGCTACAGCATCTAACAGTTGGTTTTGGGATCCCAAAGAAAGTTGATGGTGGACTAGGGCAGGTTGGATGAACTAGTTGACCAATACGCCAATAGTATCCATGGATTCCATCAACGCGGGGGGAGACCAAAGCCAAAAGGAAGGAGTACAGGTCTTTGGAGGCGTACCCGGGACAGAGGCCAGGGATAGAGTGCATGGCTACCGTGCCAGAGTGAAGAAGGGAGCAAGTGGCAGCACAGGCTTGCTCATTGTTGAGAGAGAAAGCAGGAAGGGGTTCCCACAAGGGCCTGGGAGACAGAACCAATACCATAGGATTTGCAGGAGCATCAGTGATGTCTTCTTCTAGAAAAGAACTAGAAACTTTAGGTTGATCTGGTACTTTGGAAACAAAGGGAAAAGGACCAGAGAACGCACGTGGGAACGGGGTAACCAAGGGGCTTGCAGCTCCTGTAGTGAGCACCATTTTGTTGTGTTTGGCTCCAGGGGACAACATCCTGGAGGACACGGCGGGAAATCTTAATTACAAAAGATTTGAGGTTTGAGCTAGCCTTGAGTTAGCCTTCAGGGAAAAATTAAGGACACATACCTTAATTTCCTGGAAAACAAGATATAAAAGTCTTTTTGGCAGAAAGGACAGGAAAAGCTTGAAGATTATAAAAGCCAACACAAATGTGGATAGACTTGTCTTTATTAGGAGTAATGATTCTACTTTAAATAGTTGACAAGAGGCGGTGATCACTCAATAGGAAGACAGAGTGACTGAGGGGCTCTCACTGGGATTAGGTCATACCAGGATCAATCACAGACAGGTACAATAATCCGGAATGGGTGGATATTAAACCAGACCCATTTGTGGAAGGCAAGGAATTTCCAAACTCAAAGGCAAAACCAGTCAAATCTTTGCAACTATCAATATTCAAAGGCCAAATTGAAATAGCATTAATAACACAATTAACAACAACAGGTGAAGTTATCAACACCAAATACATTGGTATTAACAAGTTCTTTGGTAAAAACAAAGAAAACATCATCAACTGGCTAGGCCACACAGCCGCTAAACTCCGTGCCAGCCACATCCCTCATGAGAAATGGGTCCAGGAAGCAACCAAGCGCCTATACAAGGCCGCAGCTAACTGGTTTGCCACCTGGGTTGGCTCATAAACTAACAACCAGCTTGATAACTGGGAAGAGTTCAAAGCCAACATCACCCACAACTTCCGCGTCACTGAATCTCTCCAAGACATTACAATACAGCTCAGTGATCTTCCTCAAAAGACCACTATCACAGCCTACACCAACAAATTTGAGGAAATATGATGCAAAATCCAAAACCCAGCACAAGCTGACAACGTACACACAATAGCATCATTCATCAACAGAATGAAACCCTCTGTTGCTGCCCTCATCCACCCAGAAGCAAATAACTCCATTCCTGCGCTCATTGCAGAAACCAAGCGCGCAGAAAAGCACCAAACATGGAATATGCTGCACGCAACGGTAGCCGCTCCTCAAACAGCAATGGCAGAGAAAACGCCAATGGCAATAAACGCCAAAATACCAACCATAACAACGACAACTCCAATTGTAACAATGGAAATTGTGGCCAAAGCGCAAACTGCTCCCGTCCCAAGAAAGAGGACACCATCAAAGTTAACAACGCTGAAGTAGCAACCCACTATGAATCTGACCCCACATTCTCTGACCTTGAAGGTCTCAAAACAGAGGAACAGGGAAAAAGGGGCAGGAACAGGCTTATGTGCCCCTGTCTCCCCCCCAACTTGACAAGAAGAAGTACCAAGGCACAAACTTTGCTTCTTGCATCCCCCGTATCCCGCAATCCTCCATTTTTATGAACGTAAAAATTAAAGATTGCTCACAACTTCTTGTCTATCCATGCACTTAAAAATCTCATACAAATAAAATTCTATTCAACTCTGGTGTAAAGAACACCATGGTTAGCAAACCTTTTGTAACCAATTAAAAAATACCAGTTGTCAAATCCAACTTCAAATATGCCAGAATTGCAGACAAATCAAAAGTTCTACTCAAAGGCAAAACTACTCCCTTCAGAATTAACCTCCAAGGCATACAAACGTCCATCAAAGGACTTGTCATAAACAACATAAACTACAACATTGTAGCAGGGATAGACTGGTTCACCTGAGTGAATCCCAGCATATGTTGGAAAACAAAAACCATGACAATGAAACACAATGGAGTCAATTTCAACATTCTCAAAGAACAAAAAACCTAATTCTAAGAGATACAGTATTTGTCCAAGTCATAAATCAAGATGACTCTGAACATTTAACCAAAGACAGTACCCTCCACATAATGAGGTACACCAAATTTAATACCATACAAGCAAGCAAAATTTAATGACCAGAACTTGAAGCACTCCTAAACAAATATGCTCATGTATTAAAAGAAGAACTCACAGAGTTACCCCCCAAACAAGAGGTCAAGCATGGCATTGACTTATGCAAAGCCATGCCCAAACCTGAACCCCTCTACAGACTCTCCCCCATGAAGACCCAAACACTTAAAGCCCACATCAAGAACAATCTAGCCAAATGATTCATTTGCCCATCTGAATCCCCGTGAGGGGCAGCAGTTTTCTTTGTAAAGAAGAAAGAAGGATCTTTTTGCTTAGTTACTGACTACAGAGCACTAAACTCAAATACAGTAAAAAATAAATACCCACTTCCCCTCATGGAAGACCTATTTGCAAGGCTCTCTGGAGCAAAAACTTTCTCACAAATTAGCCTCACATCTGGTTATAACCAAGTGGAAGTCAAAGAGAAAGGCATACCAAAGAACGTGTTCCGCACACAATTTGGGTTGTTTGATGTTATAGTAATGAACTTTGGGATGAGTAACACTCTTGCAACGTTTGTCACCATGATGAATCAAGTGCTAAATGGTCTCTCAAACACATTATGTTATCTCAACAACATCATCATATTTTCAAAAAGAAAATAGGACACCTCACGCATGTCCGCAAGACACTCAATCAACTTGCAAAGCACAAACTATACGCTAAGCCTAGTAAGTGCCAATTTATGGAAAATGAACTCTTGTTCTTGGGCCACATTGTCTCTGGCGGTCTTATCAAAGCAGAGAAAGATAAAATAAAAGCCATAAATAACATGCAACATCCTCCTCTGTGAATCAAGTTAGATGCTTTCTTGGTATGGTAGCTTACCTAAGGAAATACATCAAAGACTGTGGAAAGCTCACTGCACCAATTAATGACCTAACCAAAGGTAATGCCAAAAAGAAATTCATCTGGACTCCAGAATGTGACAAAAATTTCCAACTATTAAAACAAGCTTTAATCAAAGCATCAATATTGCAATACCCTAATAACAACAGGTGCTACAAGCTTGAGTCAGACGCTAGTGACACTGCCATTGGCGCAGTCCTACACATCCATCAGCCAGGGCAGCAAGATTTCCTGCCAGTATGTTACAAAAACAGAAAACTAACAAACACTGAGAAAAGGTACCCAATACTTGATAAAGAATTGCTAGCAATATATCACACATGCAAGAAATGGAGATGTTATCTCAAAGGACACTTAAACGTCTGAGTGCTAACTGACCACAAATCCTTAATCCATTTCAAAACTCTGAATGCACTTGCGCGGCACAAAGCCAAATGGATGTCCTTGCTGGAACAGCTTAACCTGGACATCCAATACAAAAAGGGAGAAGAGCTGGTCACAGCCATGCTCTCTCTAGGCTATGTCAGCCAAGAGAGGATCACCCTGACCACCTGGACCCTAACTGGCCATTACATACAACACTGAGTACAAGACAAAAAGGAAAGGATCCCTCCACACATCAACTAACACATGGTACGCTAGTAAGGAATGAAAGGCATTTCCACGCATCAAATGGCACAGTATACCAAATCATCAAGGATAAACACATTCCATACATCCCACTCACACAAAGAGTCAACACTATACTAAGACATCATTGTCTGCTAGGACACACAAATGCTAACAACCTATATCTCACATTAAAAGAGATAGTATGGTGGCCCAACCTGAAGCAAGACATAATCAATGCTCTAAAAAAGTGTACAGTATGTGAAAAATACGCCAGCGCCAAGATGCCACAGCCAACAGTTAACCCAGTACCTGACCCTGAACCATTTAAGGTTTGGGGAGTGGACGTAGTGGGACCCTTCCCAGAAACCAAAACAAATCAACATTTCCTAATTGTAGCCATCAACTTTGCCACACCTTGGCCCATCTGCTGGACAACAAAAGATCACAAGGCGGAAACAATAAATTGATTAATCAATAAAATAATCATAGTAACTACAGCACTCCAGACTACATCATAACAGATGGAGCAAAAGAGCTAACAGGCACGTAGTAAACAAAAATCTAAAAACAAAGAACATCAAACCCTCCACAACCTTGCCCTACAGGCCACAGGCCAACGGCAGAGTTGAACTCCTTAACAGCAGCCTTATCAGAGCCCTGGAGAAAATAATGGATGGTAAAGCCAAAGACACATGGCTTCTCTATGTGAAACATGCATTACTAGTATCCTGGGTTTGTACCAATCAAGGGACATTCTACTCACTGTTTGAACTAACATACAGGTACAAGCCAGAAATAGTCACCCACAATAGTCAACCATATGTGAAGATCCCCTGGAGAAATCTCCCACAGTAGAACAGAAACCAGCTCTACAACACTTACACCTCAAAGCCAAACTGGCAGAAATAAAGAGACTCAAAACTAAAAAGATAACCTCAACAGAGGACCCCCCCCTCATCAACTCCCCTGTCTGGGTCCTAGCTGAGAACAGAAAGAAACTAAAATCAGTACACAGGGGACCAGGAAGAATCATCAGATACCAACCAGACAGGAACACCTACCTGGTTAAGTTCCAGGGTGCCAAAGAGCCCATCACCAAAAAGTACCACAGATGTCGCCTCCGCCCTAGCAAAGGAGAGCACTTGAACCAGTTAATGCCCACTAGTAAACAACTCCAGGAACATCAGGCGGCAGCAGTCAAGATAAAACCCCCTCATGATGTACCCAAGTAACCCCTTAAGGGAGGGGTGTGTTGAGGGCTGGATGTACAAGTATTCAGGCTATTGCCATCACATCTAACATCCAGTTATCACCTGATTTGATGCCTTTATAATATACCATTTGACATACCAGAAATGGCAACAAATCAATATCACATGACTGTCCAGGTATCCAGTAACTTGAACCCATCCAGCACATGACCAGCCCCTGGGTTTGGTCCAACTAATATCCCCACCACAGCTAAATATATATAAGTCTAAAGTATTATCCAATAAAACTTACTTCTTCTCTTCCTACTTTTATATTCAAAGCTTCCACAAAAGGCGCCCCTTATTATTGTCAACACTTAAAATGTCAGCACTAAACATTTAAATGTAGTGTTGTCCAACTTTTTATAATAAGAAGTCTTGATACTGCATATCTTAATAATATTGAAGGTTTTTATTTCCAAAATCTATATAATAATTCTCCACAACTTTATATATTTTCAGCTTTAAATTCCATTTTTCTATACTTTACTCATAGTTATTTCTCTAACCCTGTGACTGTACAACAGTCACTGTTGAGTATTTAGCCAAATAAATACTCCAAAATATCAAGATGTTCTTTTTTTGCTTTTTATTTCACGTAGATAGGTTTGATTGCAATTCTTCAGATAAAGATTCCTAGAAACTTGGTATCTATATTTAATAAAAGAATAGAATATGGATGGTTAATCAGACCAGGCTAACTAGTAAAATTAAGGCAATATTGGCCAAAGCAATCTTGGGAACTAGGCGTCTCAAAAGCAATTTAATTAACCAGGAAGGTTAATTAATAAATCCATGGGAATATAATTAATGAGGATTTAATTATATTGTTTAATTGCCTTGACTTTGTCAAGAAGTTTTGTTAAGGGTAACCATAGGTAAACCCCCAAATTTGGGTTAAAAGCGCTGTTTTGGCAAATTTATGAGGTTAGAAACACTGTCCAGTGAATGTTTCAGGCGCTTGGGCGCCGCGGTGGCACCTGGTTTGAGTTTCAAAGCGTTTTAATGGGTTTTCAACGCAAAAACCATTAAATGAAAAGATAACTAAATAAAGGCAATGATGTCTAGGGATTCAGGTTTGATCAGCTGGTTCCCAGTTGGAACCTTGATAGCTGAGTTTTGGAATGTGTGTATTCCATAGGGTCTTGGCGCTGGGAGCTGAGGAAGCTCCATGCCAAATTGATACATTGAGATGAATGGTGTAAGGTGAATCTTTCTTGGTAGGACATGCCACTTCAAAAATGGCACTTCAATTTACGCCATCTCAAATTAAATTGAGATGGCGTTTTTTGCGTAAATAATTTTGAATCACAAAAAAATAGTTAAAATTAACTTATAATTTTATAATGCAGCATCTCAAAAGTACAACATCTCAATTTCAGCTATTCAAGTCAAATTAATTAAATCTTATTTTGCTAACTTTATTTACATATGAAATCACCTAGTGTGAGGCATGTTTACGCCATCTTGATTTTACTTCATTTCAAATCACGCTATTTATCTTTAACTAAAATAAGCTTATTCCTGCACTAAATAAAGCCTGTTGTATACTATCAGAAGATGTTCCTATAGTATTAATCCAAGACAATTATACTAAAAACAACTTAAAAAACACCACTATAGTTGTAGTGCAGGGTGCTTTCTGCAGATATTACCATATTGAGATTACTACCCTATAAGAAAAATATATAGGGGAACTGCTGCCCTTTCTTGCGTTTTTGATTGGAGAGTTACCCATTGAAACATAAAGATCAATTTCCAATTAGCCACTAATTGACATAGCTGTGGCTAACGGCAGATGTGTTGGAGAGTGACCCATTGTGGTGACTTCCATTTAGGCAATTAGTAGCTCATTGATTTCCCCAATTTTTAATTTGGTAGTATGACCCCCCAGATGAACATTCTAAAACCCTATTAAAGACCTAGTTCCCAAAAATTGGCCCTACTTTTTCTGCAACCACCTGAATTCAGTCAGGATGACTCACCCTTTCTTTTCCCTCCCCTATTTCCAACTATATAAGGCCCTCGGATAGCCCCAATAAAGACATCATTGAATAGAAAATAACAACCAACTTAACAATTTTAGATTACTTGCAGAGCTCAAATAGAGAAGTTCTGTTGTGTAAGGAGATAATAGTCCTGCTGTGTTCCCCCAGTTGCTGCTCAGCTACTCCAACCTTACCCTTAGAATCCTTGAGCATTACAATGGTAGACCTACTAGTGATTGTCATTGCTGGGTAAAAAATAGTTTTTATATATGTACTTAATAACTTATCTATACATAGATATGTTGATATGAGTTCTCTTAATAAAATATTTTAATAGTGATTTCAATATAACAGAAGGTGATTACGCCATTTTGAATTACATCACTTCAAATTCCACTGGGTTTCATATCACCTAATTGATTCAATGCGCACAATGGGTAGGGAAAAATAAAGGGGAATTATATATGACGCCATGCTACGCTATATCAATTTCCCAGTTGCAATTCTTGCTTTCCACTTTTCAAAAGTACTAGTTCACGCCAAAAACCATATTAATAAAAAATGTAAAAAAACATATGAAACTTTGCAAATATATATTTTTTGCCTTCTCTAAACAACTGGGTACTTTTTACCCCCAGTTTTATAAGCTAGTTTTTGAGAAATTTAAGTTTTACTATTTGGCCCATTTGAGGTAGCTCCACTGTAAATTTTTTAATTTAATATAAAAAATGCTCAAAACACTATGTTTTTGAGCTAGAGCACCTCAATTACGTCACTTCAAAAACGCCATTTCAACTGCAAGTTTTCAGTTGAAACTCAAAGTTTTCATACTTGTGTTACTAATAAAAAATATTTTTACAAGATAAAAATATTGAAATTTTGATGGTATATATGTTTAGATCTCCTCTACAATTCTATGTAAAAAATATTACTAATTTAATATTAAAAACATTCTAATTTTTCTCTTTAAAAACAACCCCCAAATTTCCCATATTTTGATGCTAATTCACTTTTAGATGCCTCCCAAGCCTAACACTAAAGCTGCACCCAAGGCCTCCAAGGCTTCAAAGTCCAAGATCACTCCTCCCAAGGCCAAGAAGGCCAAAACTACCCATAAAAAGCAGCCTTATAAGGGTAAAGTCCTCCCAAGACACCTACACCCTCACCAGAGCCTGAGGAAAAAGCCCAACCCCTCCACATTCTCCCTTTGTTTACTCCCTGTCAGACCCTCAAGAGAAGTTGTTCAACTTCAATTGCCATTCTGACCCCACTTCATAGCCTTAGAATGAAGAGGAGCAGGAGCCTAAGCCTGGTGCTCCTGCAGATGAGCCAATTGAGCTCTGGGATCTTAACTCAATCCACAATATATGCAGCCAAAATAGCACCTTTGCTGTGCCAACATTGTACCCTATCAGCCATCCAATTATGACTAAGAGGGTATTGGCTTTGTCTACAAGGGCTATAGCTTCAGCTGCAACAACAAGAAGAAACCCATCTATCAGCATCACTTCAAATGTGATCATGTTTGCTGTCCAGCTAGACTCACCATCTATGTGTTCACTTGGGTTAAAGCCCTGACTATTGGGCATGACTGCGCCAAGCCTTTCAAACCTCTCTATCAACTGATCCGCTGGTTTCTTTGCCAGGTGATCCCAACCACAAAGGATCAAACTGCAACTGAGGTTGTCAACAATGCACTCCTTAATCTAAATGATACCCAACTAGCAACTGTTGGTGGTGCCTCAAAATTACAGAGATATCTCACTGATCAGAGATATGCTCTGAGCACTGAAGGGGTCAGTGCAAGCTCCATTGACCAATTGATCATTACTGAGGAGCAAAAACTATCTCACAATGAGGAGAGATTCATTCTTCACAATGATGGTCAACATGCCCCAGAGTGTATCATCTGCTTTTCCACAAGCCAGGATCTGTACAACCTTTTATAATGCAAGACCTGGCTTACAGTGGAACATTCTCAACCTGCCCAAAGCTCTTCAGACAGCTTTGGAATATCCATGGGCAGGTTTATAATCTAGTTCTTCCCCTTGTCTTCTTTTTCCTTCCCAACAAGAAGCAGGAAACATATGTCCGGGCTTTAACAATATTAAAGGCCAAGTTGGATGAGATTCTCCCAACTATTGAAGAGGAGCCAAATGAGACTAGAGAGTGCAAGAAAAAGGCCCAGTCAGAGGAAGCCACCCCAATCAAGAAAAAATCCAAAAGCCTTCCATACCGTGAATACCTGGTAGTAGATTTTGAGCAAGCTCAGGTCAACGCTTTTATTAGAGTCTTCAAGAGCTCCACTCAGGGATGCTACTTTCACTTCCGGCAGGCACTCTGCTGCCACCTTCAAAAGTGCTTTGAACTTCATGAGCTGGTCTACACTGAAGCCACCAAAGAAGCAAAGGACGTTTTAATTGCTTTGCTGCCCTTGCCCTTGTACAAAAGGAGCTGACCAATGCCTTTTATGATGCCCTCCTCTGCCATCCTTACATTATTGCCAACCAGGCAGCCTTTGCTCTGTTCATTGAGTATTTTGAAACTCAATGGGTTGGAGTGTTTCAGGGAGCACGCCACATTAGAAAAGGAGTTGACTCAATCACCTGGAACTGTTTCAAGCAGGTCAAAGACTGCCTCATCAAGACCACCTTTTCCCTTGAAGGGTGGCATAGCCAGTTTGCTACAAGGGTTAGAGTTCATAAGCCCAAATTCAATAAGATCATGGTCTATTTAAAAACCCAGCAGGCCATCTCTACCTGCCTCTTTAAGACTGGTATGAAGACCAAAGGCGACCCCCCAAGCAGACCAAAGCAGTGAAAAAGTATACAGAGATTAGCAAGGTGGTCCTTGCCTACTATCCAAAGGATAGCAAGCTTGAGAATCTTCAAGCCATCTAAGTTGCTCTTTCCACTAATTTTTGAGCCTATTTGCAATAAATTGTTCTTTATATTCTCTCTTATTTCCTTTGATTTTACCATTATTTTAGTTTTTATTTAGTATTTGGTACAATTATATGCTTATTTTAAAGTATAGTTTGTAGTTAAAATAGATGAAAATAGTTGTTTTGGGGATTATTTTAGCTTTTGGGCTTTATCCAACTATGTTGCTACTAATTAACCCCATTTTTATATTGCAGATTTAAAATTCTGAGGATTTTTAAGCTTAGAAATGTTTTTTTTTGAATTTTATTTTTTGAGAATTTTTGGGTTATTTTTGGAGTTCTAAAAATCTAAAATTTTAAAACAGTTTTTCTTAGTCAAAATGCTGTAAATCAAAATAGTGTTTTTACTACAAAATTGAAATATCTAAAAATTGAGATGGCATATTTTGAGATGGCATTTTTCAAGATGCAGTTTTCAAAATGGAATGCCCTACCTCTTTCTCATTGTAGGTTAATTCTCATAGGCTGAGAATTACAGGTGATCTTTTAGGGAAAGATCTAGGCTTGGATGACTCAAATGTCATAGACCACGTGATTTGAATCATAGGTTGATTCTGGAATCAGAGGGGGTTTCAGCCAAATATGCTCTGAATGGTATATAAACAAAAAAGCTAAATTTTAATAATTATGTATTGTCAATTTTGACGCTTTCCCCTCAATTACTTTTCAATTGTTATGTCTTCTTTGTTATTGTTTGAAAGAGCAAAATTTGGAGTACTTTGGGTGGAAACCATTGCTTTCAGAAAAGAAGTTCCTACAAATTTGCATGAAGAAACTTAAGCAAGTCTGGAGGTCTCCAAGACTGTGCCTGAGGAGGCTTTGGTGGAAGTAAAAGCTGTGTTTGAAGAATTGCTTTTAATTACTTTGCAAAAGAAGGGACTCCTGCTCAAGGAAATCAAATCTATGTGTGGGTTTCTTGGAGCCTGTTAGTAGGATTTGACAAAATTTACAACAAGTGAAAGCCAGGGTAAATTGTGAGATTGTGGCTTTAAGGGGAAGAGAGGAAAAGAGTGTCAAGATAATGGATTGCTGGTGGAATGCCAGCAAAGTGTTGTCCCATAAAATCACCTCCCTAAAGCCTAAGCTCCCCAAAGCTTTGTCACAGGAAGATAATAGCAATAAGAGGCAAGGTCAGGATAATTGTAAGCTGGACTGGTTGGACCTGGATCTGTAACATTCTTCATCTCCCCATTTATGCACATACCTTACCAGGTTCATGGCGCAGTGGCCCTGCTTTTCCTCTCCAGGCAGGTACCTTCTTACCTATCCATTGTTGCTCAAATTACTCAAGGTAGCCCTTAAAAATATTGGAGCTCTTCTTAATATAAGCATCCTCCAGGAGGACCTCAAAGCCAAGCCCAGCATATTCCAGTCTTACAAAAGCCAAGTCAGTAACTGGGTGATGACAAAGTGGCATTTCCCTTTACCACCATTAAGATACTTCTTAAAGTGCTTCTTCTTGCTCTTGAGATGTTTGATGAGGGCCTGCCTGAAATGGAAGAAGCATCCCTGGACTTCTCCATTAAAATTGGCTATAAAGTCTGAGCTGAGCAAGATTAAAGTCCATGATGATCACCTTTGGCCCAAGTGAGCGCTCATGAGCTAGATGCTATGTGGCTAGGGCAGACTCATCTTTCTCAGCAGAGGAAAGGTTTACTCTGGTAGTGAGGGAGAGAGGGGGAGCTTGTTGACAGGAAGGGAGTTTGAAGAATCCTGAAAATTTTAAAGGCTCTGGCGTAGACTTTGGTCTTAGCATTATGCAGGAGGAAGAAAAAAGAGAAATGACCTGGCTGTCAAACTTCTATGCAGTACCCAAAGCTGCTTAAAGAGGTGGGGCAGGTTACAAATGTGCTGTTGCACAGCCAGGTGGTAGCAGTGTTGAGCTGCTTCAGGTTTGGATTTGTGGTGTAGTCTATGATCTTATCCTTCACTTCCTGCTCATTGTCATGGATCAGGAATATCTCTTCATCTTTAATTTTTTAAGGGCATCATTGAGGACCAGGTCTTTGATGCTGGTGGCACGCTTGACCAGGGGATTAGAGGCTTGGCACCTATCTCTAACAAAGTTCACCAACTGGCTGTGAGTTGGAACCCTCTTCAAGGAGGTAGGGGAGAGGTGCTTAAATCCAATTACAGCCATCTGGGTGACAGAAAGATCTTTGGAGGTAGGTATGATCTGCACAAGGTACCATTATAGGAGACAGGCTATGTTTTTATTAGGCATCACACAAGTGTGCTTGCCCTTGATGGTTTGGACCTTGTCCCAGTGCTCAGTTTTGAGCTTCACAGGGAAAGAGCGGTCCTCACAGATATAGTGGAAGCTCTTAAACCCCTGGTTGGCGTTGTTGCAGGAGTAAATGTAACCATTAGCTACCATGGCTTTCCCTGCGCTCATTACATGGAAGAACTTTGGAAGAGAGGAAATAACCTTGAACCAGATATCATCATTGCAGATATTGTGGGTCATAAGAGATTCCCAGGAGCCAGCAGGAGCATGGCAGAAGCCAGGGAAGTAGTCAGGACAGGGCTTGGAGTCATCACCTGATGAGCTGGAATGGTTTCAGGAATATTCCTGACACTTATAGTTGTGTAACCAACATAAATATGCCCACTCATTACCAAGCAGACATTTGCCGCCACTGTTCAGACGCCTGCTGTCACAATGCAGAAGCCCACCACCACCAAGCAGTTGTCTGCTGCCATTAAACTGAAGCACAGCTGCTGTGCAGGCGCCTGCCACTCTTGCCAGCCCCAAATGCAAGCCATCAGCAAACCAGGCACCCATGAGCCACCCTGTCACCTGCCAGCCTTTGCCCCCCATGCCAGCAGATAAGTCCCCATCCACTCTTTTGGGAATAGCCAAATCAAGAAATCAGGTAAGACAATCATCCCAAAACCAAACTTGGAAGGAACTGCTGCCCAAGTTGGGAGCTTACCAAATGGGGCATGGACTGACAGGCTCTCTGACAGTAAAAATCATGCACCAAATTCAGCAAATGAATTTGGATTCAAAAAGAAGGCCCAACTTACACTATGCTAATGCAAACTGGGATCCAGCCAACCCTTCTCAATTGCCAGCCACCCAAGCCAATCCAGAAAAGGGAATTAAAAATGCAACTCAGACTCTTAGTTATCCAATGTCATGCCTCCCAATAATTATCCTTGCAGGTCTACTTGTATAAATTAAGTCAAAACCCTCAATGATAGGTTATGCTATCATTGAATGAATATCATTCTCAATATCATCACATTAAGCAATCCTCTACCTATAATAAGCAAGTAGCCTTACTAGACCCATCACTCCTCCCCAAGTCAGTTTTGAATTATATAATTGTCAAAGCTATCTTGACAGCTTACCTTGGGATGGGGGGCCGCCAGCCAGCCTATGTTCAGTTTGGATCTGAACCACAAGAACCCAAAGGGATATCATACAACGAGCCAAGACAACATAACTCAAAGGATTCAAGCCTGTGGACATCTCTGGTATCATCTTGCTCAACTACCAACTTAGCTAATTATGTGATCCCTGCTGTTACAATAGAGTAGCTTGCCTGCAGCCTCAGACAGTGCAACACCCTTGTCAAAGCTTTCTGCCAGGCAAAAACCCTTCATTTATTTTTATACTCCTTGAAAGTCTTCCAGACGCCTAATTTGCAATCTTATGTTACTAATATTTTACCCTCAATACTTGGGTATTATAAATTGGGTGAGCTTGGCGGTGGAAGAAGGGGGCTTTCCCTGGTGCTCCTCATGTGTGGGAGACTTATCCTTGTGATGAGACTTTTGGGTTGAGCCCTTCTTCTTGGTAGGCTCCTTATCTGAGGCTGAGTTGTAGAAACTGTGGTCAGTAAGTTGACCATCAGATTTCTCTCTCCCAGTGGAGTGGCCTGGGCTCTGCTCAGGGGAGGGCTTTGAGGACGGTTTGGGGACAGCCTTCTTGGTGGTTGCTGCCTTCTGCTTGGTGGATTTGGTTGGCTGGGAGGAACACTTGGTACCCTTCTGCTGCTTAGAATTATTCTTGTCCTAAAACAATAAAAAAGTTTTTAAATAGAGCTTTGTATTTAAAAACAAAGCAAAATAGCTACTTTAGTTTTCAAACCTGTTGAGATAAACATATATTAGCAAGTTTAGAACACATAGGTTCAGTCATAAAACAAATTTCATCTGGAACCATTTGAATGTCAATTTAATCAATAAAGCTCCCATTTATATAAATTCAGAAACTAAAAACAATCAATAATACAACAAAAATAAATTTAAATACTAAATTTCAAAAATGAGATAGCAAACACATGAGAATCAAATTAAAACTCACACAATCCAGTCACTTTCTGAAGCATTCTACATCAAGCTTGATAATGAATGTGTAGCAAATATTATACAAATAGAGAACACATGTGTTTCAGTTACAAAAGTGATGAGCTCAAACACAAAAAAACTCATCTTTTGAAAATATTGATTATTTTTGAGACTCAAATACAAAATAGTGGCTTTTAGGAGTGAATCCACCAAAATTTATTCAGGGAACTTCAGCATTATTATCAATGTAAACACTTTTAAATTTAGCCATTTATGTCTGCAGGAATGTCTCTAATAAGAGCACTCATTTAAAAAAATTAATTACCTAGAAGTACTTTGTTTTTCTGTTTTTATTAGAATTTTTATTGCTTTTTGTTAGCATGAGTTTTTAAAGTGAATATAACTTTGACGTTGTTGAGGAGCAGTACCAGGAGCTACTCCAAGCTCAGGCTGCTGATAAAGGGGGTACAATCACTGTCTTTCACTTCTATACCTAATTAAATGCAATTTGTGAGGAGAGTAAGTTATATGTGTCACCAGCCCCATCCATGGGTGGCTTTTCTGATAGCCAGTATGGTGCTCCCCAATATCAGGCCCAACCAGCACCTGTGCCACATTCTGGAGACTGGGCAACTGTGGCCCCCTCCAATCCAATCCAGCCATCACTTGAGAGTTTGGGCCAATAAGAGCAAGCCCTTCCTAATACAGGTCCCCTTAATCCTCAAGCACCACAAAGACATCAAATCATAACAAATGAGGTAGTAGAGGAGATTGTGAGCCTTAAACAGAGGGGAGTGAATTTTACCAAAATAGCCACTCAGCATCAATTTACTGAGGCAGTGATTAAGCAGGAGTTCTGACCCTTTTTAAGAGAGGTGGTACCAAGCTAGCTAAGAAGCCAAAGAAGCAGGTTGACTCCCAGATCAAGGAGGTTTATCCTATAATGCTTGAACTTCTGCAATGTGACCCATACCTCCAATTAACTGAGGTCTGCTGCCTACTTGGGCTCCAGGTCATATTCATAGCCAGCTGCACAGCGCAGCTCTGAATGCAGGGCTTGTATTCAGTGTTCCAATTTTGATCAATCAGCCGGCCAATGAGTTAGATGATGGATCTGATTTGCCTATGAACCTGTGATTGGTGCCATCATCACTTGCTTTTTGTCCTTCATTTTGGACAATGTAATCTTTATATCTTACTATAATTTGTCATTATGTTGTAACTGTGCTGTTTTAGCAGAGTTACAAGGGGAAAATATTTAGAAACTAGATAATATTCTTTATTGAAAGATAATGATTATATAGTTAATGTGAGTCATGGATAACATGAACATGATAGTGTTAATCACACGGTGGGATATGAAGGGGGGTGGCTTGATCCTGGTAATGAGTCAAGCGCCAAAACAAGGTATCATCTGTAAGGGATCATCATCTGTTCATGTTGTATTTGGAAATTTGAGTTGACTTCCTAGTCTGGCTTTGAGTGACTGGATAATTGGATTGAAGGTCACAAACCCGCTTACTTGGAACCTTGTTGGCAGGTTGGGCCTGCTGTTTCAACACCCCCCTAACTGAAGGTCAGCCTCCTCTGGGGGTAGGTTGTCAGTGAGGTTGTCAGGAGCCTGAGGGCCATACTGGATTAGCTGTTGTTCTGTGGCAGTCAGGCCGGTCTCACAGTGTTTCTGTCTTGCCTTACAAGGTCTCAGGTAATCATATTGCAGGACCTTGTCCTGTTTATATTTCCCAAGTCCTTCCACAAAGTAAGTGTTGTTTTTGTTTACCTTTAAGATGATTGCTGGGCCTACTTTCTAAAGTTGAAATTTACTTTTGTCAAAGTTTATGACCCAATCTTTGTCACCAACTAATGTCTGTTTTGGATGGGGACAAATATCTTTTCTAGACGCTTGTTTTCTCTCTCTGTTTGATCACTGTTGGCTGCTAAGATCTGGAGATCTAAGCAAAGGGGACCTGGCTTGGAAATTCCAGCCTGGGTTCTGATAATGCTTGAATGATATTGGGCTGTGTGTTGTATACTAACTCAAAAGGGCTTTTCCCTATGGGTCAGTTCACACAAGTTCTGCATACAAGTAACACAGTTGGTAATTGCCCATACCAGTCCTCAGGTCTCCCGGCAGTGAGTTTGGCTAAGGCTTGCACAAGACTGCCATTTAGTTGTTCCACACGTCCATTGGCCTGAGGGCGATAGGGTGTTGTTACCATGTACTTGATCTTGTTATTTGTGAAGTATAAGTTGGTATCTTCACAGTTCAGTTTTTTGCCTCCATTGGTTATCTGGAGTTATGGCTTTCCAAACTTGCTGATGATTTCCTTGTCTTATGAACCGTTGTATGTCATTACTGGTGTGTATTTTTAGTGCTTGAGTGACTGGCCAGTGTGTGGCAAAGTCTATTGCCATAATGATATTTTTCTTTTTTGTTGTGTTTTCCTGGCATGGGGCTTACAATGTTGAGAGCCCACACCTTTAAGGGTAATTGTGTGCGGATGGCAGTACTGACTTAGGTGGTGCCTCACTTCTTGCAAACTTTTTGCAAACTTTTCATTGTTCTAAGACTTCTTGGCATCTCATGCAGGGTTGGCTACCATTCTTTATGCTTGAGAAATTTGTAGAGATTGTGACTCTTTGTGTGCCCTAGGTCCCTATTGTAATGTAGGATGGTGTCAACTTTTTGGTATGTGAGGACATATGGGATGATAGTCCTGTTGGACATTTTTTGATTTAAGGTCCCATACAAGTCTGCAAATAGGTGTTTGCTCTTAATAACTGTTTCCTTTGTTATGTCTGTGATGCCAGGGGAAAACCTTTGTCTTTTGTTCAAAGTACTAGGAGGGACCAGTCTGGGTTGAGCCCATTTTCCCCTCTAGTGGCACAGACATACATATGCAAGCAGAGTCTTCCATGGCAAGTTCTGGACCAGGTTTGTACTGTATGAGAATATTGAATCTCTCCAAGAGTTTCATCCAGCAGGCCTGGCAACAAGACAGATTTTCTTGGGTTTTGAAATATATGATCAACTTGTGGCCGGTCAGCGCTGTGAATTATTCCTGTTGTTCTAGGTAGCAACGCCATTTGACTAGTCAGTGTAGAATGGCCAACCACTATTTGTCATAAATAGGATATTGGCACTTGCTGTCTGTCAATTTTTGAAATTTGTAGGCTACAGGTAGGAAGTCAGCATTATTTTTTGTTTTGTAGTACCCCCCAATGGATGTATCTGAGGAGTCTGTTTCCATTTGGTATTCCCCATCTTGTTTGGGGTACTGTAGGATAGGTTCAGTAGTGAGTTTCTCCTTGAGAAGTCTGAAGCAGAGTTTGGGTTGGGGGGTCTATACAAACTTGGATTTGGCGCCAGTTATGGCAGATAGAGGGGCAGTCAAGACGCCGCAGTCAGGTATGAAGCGGCATATATAGGCCACCATTACTAGTAACATGCAGAGTTCTGACTTTTCTTTGGGCAGTGGCATTTTGCAGATGTCCTTTATCTTTCAACTGTTGGGTTTAATGCCGTTTTTTGAGACTATGTGTCCAAGGAAGGGTAGTTGTTTGCAGAAGAACTGTATTGTGTTTGGCTCCTGGGGACGACATCCAGGAGGACACAGCAGGAAATCTTTATAACAAAAGATTTGAGGTTTGAAGCTAGCCTTGGGTTAGCCTTCAGGGCAAAATTAAGGGCTAATACCTTAATTTCCTGGAAAACAAGATGTGAAAGTCTTTTTGGAAGAAAAGACAGGAAAAAGCTTGAAGATTATCAAAGCCAACGCAAATGTGGATGAACTTGTCTTTATTAGGAGATTTGATTTTACTTAAATAGTAGACAAGGGTTGATGATCACTCAATAAGTAGACAGAGTGGCAAAGGGTCACATTAGGTTGGAATCATACTAGGATCAGTTGAGGGTAGGTATGGTATTCCAGAATGAGTGGACATTGATTTAAACCCATTTATGAACGGCAAGAAAATTACAAAGTTGATAGCAAAACCAACCAAATCTTTGCAAATATCATTATTTGAAGGCCATATTGAAATAGCATTAATGGCACAATTTACAACATCTCCCCCCTCAAGATTAAACACAGGGAGTTAATATTTGCAGAGGAATTTGGAGTGAACTTGGGCAAAAGGACGGCCAGAGGACAGCAGCTTCACAGTATACTCAACACCCTTCTTGTAGGTGACTTCACAAGGCCCAACCCAGAGTAAGTCTATCTTATGGGCTTGGCCTCAAGTACAATTTTGATAATAGAGGACTAGGTCACCTACTTGGTACTCAGGGAGGGGGGCTCTGGAAACATTGGAGGTAAAAAGTTCTAAAGCTTTTACTTTATAAGCAGTAGAATAGGCTGTAGCTTGGATGTTGATGATCCAAATAGTCAAGTCTTTGACATGAGCTTCAGGATTAACAGAGGCGTCAACTTTGATCAATGGGGTCCCAAAATTAAGGGAGTGGTGACTTTTTGTCCATACAGCATGGCAAAGGGGGACTGGCTAGTCACTTAATGTCTGCTGAGTCTATATGCAAAGAGAGCAGCAGGGAGGAACATATCCCAGTTAGTGGCATCAGAGAAGTTAAGCTTCCTCATGATGGACACAAGGGTGGAATTGGCTTGTTCCACAGTCCTGTTGATTGATAGATTATATAGTGCAGAGAATGATTGATGTGTACCCATAGCTTTTACAATCAACATTATGAGGCAGGCATTAAAGTTAGTCCCATTGTCAGAAAGCAGGACTTGAGGGTAGCCATGACAGTAGAAGATATCTTGCAAAAAGAAGTTAGCAGTGGTCTTGGCAGTTATATCCTTGGTGGCTCTGGCTTCAACCCATTTATTGAAATGATCTAAAGCCACCAAGATGAATCAACACCAAGACCTAGACCAAGAGAGAGGCCAAATAGCATCAATACTCACAGTGTGAGAGGCATGCTTAGGGGGGATGAGTTTGAATTGATGCTGTGAAGGTCAGGGTTGTTAGAGCTGACAAGAATGACAAGAGTCAAGGACATCAGGAATTAGGAGGTGCATGTTTTCCCAGTAGAAGTTCTTGCACAACCATTCATGAGTTTTTGCTGTGCCTCCATGTCCAGTATCAATGTGGGCTTGGAGAACAATGGCCATCCTCATGCTGGGACTAACATATGGTAAATAAGCGCTATTGACTCTCTTGAAGAGTTGTCTACCTTAAACCACAGTATCATTTGATAGCGCTTGCAGTGCCAAGCAGGTGTCCTCTGGCTCAGTGGTCCAGGAGTCAGGGTACCCTATAAACTTGTATAGGCAATTGGCGTTAGCAGGATGGATAACTAGTATAGACATCTTTCACAAACCATCAGTATTCTGATGTTGTGCACCAGGAAAATGTACTAAAGTGAAATTGTATCCTTGCGGGTGTAAGGCCCAATGGGCTAGTCAACCTTTAGGCTCCTTTAATTGCTGCAGCCACTTAAATGATGAGTGATCTGTGACTACCGTGAAATGTGTCCTGTAAGTGTAGTGCCAGAACTGTTTTACAGCATGCAGAACAGCTAGGAATTATTTTTCAGTGACACTATAGTTCTTCTCATGTTTGTTGAGGACTTGTGAAGAATAGGCCACAGGTTGATCCACGCCTTCGTCATCAAGCTGGGCTAAGATGGCATCCTCAGCTACCCCACTAGCATCAGTATACAAGATGAACTCCTTATTGTAATCAGGGAAGACTATATGGGAGCCTCTTTGAGTTTGGCTTTTGCGCTCCAAAGGATTCCTGTTGGCTGTCAGTCCATTCAAAGGGTACGTTGCAAAGGAGCTGGACAAGGGGTTTTCTTAGTTCAGCAAAATCAGGGATGGATTGTCAATAGTACCCCATCATACCAAGAAATACTTGGAACTCTGTAGATTTGTGGGAGGCAGCATCTTGTCATTGGCTTCCACCTTATTATTCATAGGGTGTATTCTGGTTTGGGTGACCTCATGGCCCAAGAATTCAAGCTGTTTCTTAAAGAAGTAGCATTTTAAGGGTTTGAGTTTTAGGCCTGCCTCCCAAATTTTGATGAAGACAGCTTTGAGGTGGTCCAAATGATTGGTGAAGGTGGAGCTGAAAACAGTGATATTTTCAAGGTATATGAGGACGCAGGAGAGCTTAAAATCTTGTAGGATGGAGTCCATAACCCGTTGAAATGTAGCTGGGGCGTTGTAGCGTCCTTGGGGCATTTGAGTGGGCTTGTAAAGGCCTTCTGAAGTGATGATTGCAGCCTTTTCTCTATATTCAGGAGAAAACTCAACCTGCCAGTATCCTGATGCTAGATCCATGGCGGAGAAAACTTTGATCCTCCTAATTTTCTGAGGGCATCATCAATTCAAGGTAAAGGATAAGAGTCCTTTTTGGTGAGCAAGTTTAGGTAAAGTAATCCATCACAATGTGATGGCCTCCATCCTTCTTTTTTAAGATCAATAATGGGGAGGCCCAAGGGCTCTGATATGGGGCTAATAGCACAGCATCTAGGAGCTGTTTAATCTCCTTAGAGACCTGGGCATCTTCTACTCTGCTGTGGCGGTAAGGTTTGGCACAAAAGGGTAGGGCATCACCCGTATCTTACTGGTGGATAACTCCTTTTAGCTAGACCATAGTTGGTGGGTCCAGAGGCTAAGAAATCCCTAAACTGGTATAGTAGTTCTGAAACATCTTTTTTTGAATGGGCAACAGCTGAGGGAAGTCTGTGGCAGTGAATAGGGAGAGAACCTGAGGATCTCCTTTAGGCAAGTTGAAATCACTAAATGTTCCAAAGGGGTATAGGAACACTACTTGTTCCAAACCTAATATGTGACCATGACCAACAACCTGGCCTTTGGCCACCTGCATATGTAGGGCTGTCAAGTTATCCAACAATAGCTGCACAGGCTCTTTATGAGTCCGGTCCAAAATCCCAGGGCATAACCTAGGCTCTCTACAGCGTAAGGAATTAGGTGAATATAGCTCCAGAAAGGATTTTCTGGGTAGTTCATAGGATATCTGAGAGTCTATAATCACTTGCAAGCCAGGAGGAATGGTGATAGCTTCAGGAAAAAGAAGAGGCACACCTTCTTCAGCAGGACAGGAAAAAGGAGGGGAACACATATAGGAAGAATTAGTCCTGTACTTGAAAGAGAAGATACTTGTGGGGTACTCAAGCACACAAGTCTTAAGGCGTTTACCCGGGAGATGTGGAGGTTCTTCAAAGATTAGAGGGATCTCATACCCTATGAGAAAAAGGTACCCATCCCAAAAGTTCACAATACCATTGTACTCCCAAAGGAATTGTGTACCAACCAGGAGATAATAGCTTTTTTTTTCTAAGACAACAGCAGGGGAAGCAATAAGAAGCTTCCCAAACCTCATTGACAAAGCATAGTAGGCACCAATGGCTTGGGTTTGAGTTATGTCAGCAGTACCATATGATTGAGTGTAGTTAAGGTCAGGGGCCAGATTAAGCTTCTTCACTAGCTTGGATGATACCACATTGACTGGAGAACTTGTGTCCAAGATTGCCTTGATCTTAACCTTTTGGATTGATACTTCCACACAGGTAGTATCTTTCTCAAAGGAGGGCAAGACAACTAGAACGTCCTGAGTAGCTTCCAATTCTTTCTCCCATTTGGCCAACATGCATCATAAGGCAGGAATTTCCTTATACATAGTCTGCAAGGGAAGAGATACTGTCACATTCTGAAAGAGAATCTCTGCTAGTTAAGCAGCCTCTTAAGAGGATTCTACCAAGACAGGGGGACAATGGGCCTGTGCTAAGTAAGGACAAGCCACTATGGCCTTAGCTTCGCTCAAAGTTGGGCAAGTTGTAGTTTTAGTTTTCCCAGAGCACAGCTTGTAAGGGATGTAAACTGTCTCTGGAACTGCCAGTACAGAGTAACCATACCATCAGACTCATCATAGTCAGAATCATTGGGTTCAGACTTGCTGGAAAGATTGTGGAACAGGTGAAGGATAGTTGGGCCAGCCAAGGGGGATAATTCCTTGTCAAACAGGGGATCAGGAAGAGACAGGAGAGATTGGTCAGTAGAGAGTTTATCTGCCTTTAAGATGACCTCTCTTTTCCCACCTGATCCTTTGGGTTGCAACTCTCTATCCAAGGGTTGGTGAAGGTAAGTGAGTGGTATCTTATTTGACCACAGTTATGATATTATTGTCTAATAGACTGCCCACTTGAGCCCAGAGTCATAATGTGTGGAGTACAGAAGGTGGTTCCTGCATTGTTGGCCTTATTTTTGCGTACCACAGTACCCCTATGGGTCAAATGCATATCTTGCAAGAGGGTCTTGAAACTCTTCATTGCAGTA
This sequence comes from Entomophthora muscae, assembly GCA_014839935.2. Classification (NCBI taxonomy): domain Eukaryota; kingdom Fungi; phylum Entomophthoromycota; class Entomophthoromycetes; order Entomophthorales; family Entomophthoraceae; genus Entomophthora; species Entomophthora muscae. The sequence goes on along the minus strand of QTSX02002131.1, from coordinate 262,585 downwards.
AGGGAAGCTCTATGGGCCTTAAAGTGCAGAAATATGAGTTGGATCACCTTTAAAGCGTTTGAACAAGCTTTGTAAGCTTCACAGAGGGCTAGTTGACGGCTGGTGATCAACTGTTGTCTTTCAATGTAGAAATAATCAGCAAATTCAGCCAGGGTCTCCTTGGGCTTAAAGGCATGTGAATGAACACATCCTTCTTGACTTCCAAACTGAGATCTCTTCCAAATTCTTCAACTAAGAGGCGCTTCTGTCCTCCCAAGTGACAATTGTTGTGTTCTGAGGCGCAGCACAGACACACAACGGGAAATCCTAACCTTAGGATTGGATTTGTACTAAGTCTCAGTTAGATGACAGGGAAGGTAATTGCGTTTACCTTGTGGCCCTGGATTAATAATCTCTGCTAGGTGTGGCTAGAGAGAGGCGCAGAAGTACAGAATACACAAAGACAAAAATATGAATAGAACTTAATTTTATTGGTAAATGTGGAAATGGAATATATAGTTGTTGGGAATACCACAAAACACTACCAGTACAGTAGGATCACTTGCCACAAGCATGAGTGGGGTGAGTGAGTTGCGCAGATACAGGAAACCAAACAATCATATTTCCTGAAGCAGAAGCCAGTTCATTTCAAGAGTCAAAAACAAAAGCAGAAAACTTGTCTTTAAAATAGCCCACCAAAGGCAAAATCAAAACATGGTGAATGTCGTTATTCACAACATTGCCCCCCTCTAGATTGGCCTTAGCGGGGTGATACTTGTGGAGGAACTTGGCGTGTACGCAAGCAAAAGGATGACCACTGGAGAGGAGCTTTACAGTGTACTCAGATCCTCATTTGAAAGTCACCTCTAAAGGACCAATCCACAGGGAGTCCAGCTTATGTGCACGCCCACCCACACGGTGTTAGTAGTACAGGACATGGTCATCAACATCAAACTCAGGCAAGGGGGAGCGCCCAGCGTTGTCAAGAGAGAGCTCAAGCATCTCAGTCTTAAAGGCGGAGGTGTAGGCAGTGGCCTGTATATCAATGATGCAGTTGACTAAGTCTTTGATGTGGGTGTCAGGGTTCATGGCCTTATCAGAGCAGAGTAGGGGAACCCCCAAGAGCAACAGAGTGGTGGCTTCACACCCATACAATATGGCAAAGGGGGAGTACCCTGTGATCTGATGCTTTCTCAGATAGTAGGCAAAGAAAGCAGCAGGTAAGTATAGATCCCAATTGGCAGCATCAGAGTAGGTGAGTTTCTTCATGATAGAAACCAGTGCTTAGTTGGCACACTCAACTACCCCATTAGTGGAAGGATTATAAGGGGCAGAGAAAGACTGGTGAGTTCCTAGAGCTTCAACAACAGAGGTTACAAGTTTGGCATTGAAATTGGTTCTGTTGTCTGATAACAGCACTTGAGGACAGCCATAGCGGTAGTAAACATCCTGTAGCAGGAAGGTAGCAGTAGTCTTAGCAGTGATGTCTTTAGTAGAACAAGCTTCTACCCACTTGCTGAAGTGGTTGACGGCAATTAGGATAAAGTGGCATCCAGAACGTGAGCGGGGGAGAGGACCTACAGCATCAATGCTGACAGTGTGAAAGACATGTTGAGGGGGGATCAATTTGAACTTGTGAGAAGCAGCTTGGGGCCTCTGGAGTTGGCAGTCATGGCAACTAGCTATGAAATATGGGATCAACAGGCAAAGATTCTCCCAGAAGTAATTCTTCTGAAGCCAGTCAAAGGTCTTGGCAATGCCTCCATGGCCAGTTTCTTTATGAGCTTGCAACACTAAAGAGAGGCAAAGACTGGGGCGCATGTATGGCAGGTATTGACCCTGCACCTTCTTGAAGAGTTGGTTGTTGCGTATGAGGGTGTCTTCAGACAATTTGGACAGGGCAAGTCAAACCTCTTCTGTCTCACTTTCCCAAGAAGAAGGGTAGCTAATTAGCTCATACAGGCGGTCTGCCTCAGCAGGATGTAGGGCAAGGATGGGCATTCAGGACAGGCCATCAGTGTTCTGATGTTGAATCCCGGGGTGATGGAGCACAGTGAAGTCATAACCTTGCAGGCAGAGGGCCCACCTGGCTAAGAGTCCTTCAGGCTCCTTAAGTTGTTGTAACCATTTGAGCAAAGCGTGGTCAGTGACAACAGTGAAATGGGTACCATACACGTAGTGGCGGAATTGTTTGACTGCATGCAGCACAGCAAGGCACTCCTTCTCTGTAACACTATAATTCTTTTCATGCTTATTTAGCACATAGGAAGTATAGGCTACAGGGTGGTCCACACCTTCATCATTGAGCTGAGCCAAGATAGCACCAATAGCTAGGTCACTAGCATCAGTGTACAAGATGAATTCCTTATTGTAATTGGGGTACACTAAAATGGGTGCTTATTTGAGTTTCTGCTTTATAGTCTCAAAGGCTTGCTGTTGGCTGGCAGTCCATTTATAAGAAAAATTACGCAACAGCTGGACCAGGGGCTCTCTAGTATCAGCAAAATCAGGAATGAATTGTCTGTAGTAACCCATCATGCCCAGAAAGACTTGTACTTCTCGGGGGTTGGTGGGCAGAAGCATTTTGTTGATGGCTTCAACCTTCTTAGTCATTGGACGAATTCCCGTTTGGGTTACTTCATGGCCCAGGAATTCAAGACGTTCTTTGAAGAAAGCCTATTTAGAGGGCTTTAACTTGAGGCCAGCTTCTCGGATTTTTATGAACACCTCTTTAAGGTGGGCTAAGTAATCAGTGAAAGTTGCGCTGAAGACTGTTATATCATCTAGATAGACTAAGACACACAACAACTTTAAGTCACGCAGGATGGAGTCCATGGCCCTCTGGAAAGTTGCCAGGGCATTACAGAGCCCTTGCAGCATGCGGGTAGGCTCAAACAATCCTTCTGATGTGATGAGTGCAGCCTTCTGACGGTCTTCAGGAGAGAGGTCACTTGCACGTAAAAGATGCCAAGTCCATGGCAGAGAAAAACTTAGAACCCCCAAGGCGTTGAAGAGGTCATCAATACAGGGTAAGGGATATGAATCTTTCTTGGTAAGAGAATTCAACCTTCAATAGTCCATCACAATCCGGTGGCCTCTATCCTTTTTCTTTAAGATGAGCAGAGGGGAAGCCCAGGGACTTTGAGAGGGAGCTAGCAGTCCAGCATCCAGCAGTTATTTGAGCTCCTTAGAGACCTTTGCATCTTCCACTCAGCTGCAGTGGTATGGCTTGGCACAAAAGGGGGGAGCATTTCCTGTGTCAATCTGATGAATCACACCTTTGGCTAGCCCATAATCAGTACTATCTTTAGCAAAGATGTCTGAGAACTGGTCTAGTAAATCAAGCACCTCTTTCTTTTGAACCAGGGACAACTGAGGGAAGTCTTGGGCAGTGAATAGCAATAGGACTTGAGGCTCGTCTTTGGGTAGGTTAAAGTCTTGAAACGTTCCAAAAGGGTGAATAGAAAAGACGTCAGGAGCATTTAACAACTTTCTGTAACAATTGACCTGTCCTCTGGATACAGTCATAGGAAGCGCGGTAAGGTTGGCAACTAGTAATTGAACAGGATCCTTGTGGGAAACTTCTAGAATTCCAGGACAAAGGTAAGGCTTGTTACGTCCCAGCAAAGGAGGGGAGTATAGCTCTAATAAAGTCTGTTCAGGTAGTTCATATGATATCTGGGAGTATATGATAGCCTGAGAGCCTGGGGGGATGGTGATAGCAGATGTGGCCATGAGAGGAATTCCCTCAGTTGCAGGACAAGCCATGGGAGGACACTTCATGTTGGTGGAATGGGTTCCGTATTTTAGGGTGAAAACTCCAGTGGGGTACTCCAGAGTACATGTCTTCAAACGTTTACCAGGAACTTTGATTGGCTCCTCAAAGATCAGAGGGACTTTGTACCCTAGGATAGAAAGATAACCATCCTTTAGGTTGATGATCCCATTATATTCCTGAAGGAACTGAGTACCAACCAAAAGGTCATAGCTCTCATTTTCTAGAACAACAGCCGGCGCAGCCAACAGGAGTTTACCAAATTTGCATTGGTAAGGCAGAGTACACACCAATGGCGCAAGTCATGGAGAAACCAGCAGTGCCATAAGATTGATGATAGTTGAGGTCAGGGGCCAGCTTAAGTTTCTTAACCAGTTTAGAAGAAACAACATTGACAGGAGAACCAGTGTCCAGCACAGCTTTGATTTTTACTTTCTGGATAGATATCTCTACCCGGGTGGTGCGTCCAAAGGGTGGCAGAATAGCCAAGGTTTTTTGTGCCTCAGATAGTTTTTTGTCCCATTTCTCAATCATGAATTGTAGTCCCGGACACTCCTTATACACAGTTTGGAGAGGGAGTGAGACAGATACATTCTTGAAAACGGTGTCTGCAACTTCAGCAGTCTCCTCTGATGATTCCACTAAATCAGGGGACCGTTTTGCCTTAGTAAGATAGGGGCTGGAGACAACTGCTTTGGCCTCAGACAAGGGCTTCGTGGTAGTTGTAGTCTTCCCAGATTATAGCTTGTAGGGAACTGCAATAGTCTCAGGGACAGCAAGAACAGAATACCAATATGCATCAGAGTCTTCAACATCAGATTCATCCACATCAGAATCATCAGAAATTTCATGGAACAGGAGGAGGATAGGAGGAGCTTCATTGTCAGCAGGATCAGAATCAGTAGCAGGTGGAGGTATAGAGGGAGACTGGAAAGAATTGTCAACCAAGAGCGTCTCCGCCTCTAGGTTGACTGTTTATTTCTTGACTGATCCTTGGGATCAGCTCCCTCAACCCGCGGATTGGTGCAGACGCAAGAGTGGTGGCCTATCTGACTGCAGTTGTGGCAACCCTGACATCAAGGAGGATTTTTTGAGTTCATAGTGAGGATACAAGGGCCGCAAGAAGAAGATCCAGAGTTGGAAGCGGCACAACTCTTCCAAACAACTGCCCCCAAATGGGTAAGATGCATATCTTGTAGCAGTGTTTTTATACTTTTTATGGAGGACAGAATAGCCTTATGAGCCTTGAAATGAAGACACCAGAGTTGATTCACACTTGAGGGCCTGGGTGCAGGCCATATACGCCTCATGCGCTGTTAATTGTCTGCTTGTTATTAATTGTTGTTCCTCCATGTAAAATCTGTCTGCAAATTCAGCTAATGTCTCTTTGGGCTTGAATAATATGTGCATGAAGGCATCCTTTTTCACCTCCAGGCTAAGATCACCACAAAACTTGCCAATCAGTAGCTGTTTCATGTCTTCCCAGGTCACAATGGAGGACAGCTCTGGTACAACTACCTCTTGACAGGTTGGGTGTAGGCAGGTCAGAATGTGTTCCTTTTTAACCTCATCTGATGCTTGTCTCATGGCAGTCTCATAAATAGTTAAGAAAGCCGCAATAGTTGAGGTTTTGGGATCAAAGACTTGCTTAAAAGTAGGCTTGAAGTGTGCCTCAGGAGCTGGACCACCATTGCTGCTATTGAGTACATTTATGCGCGGGGAGAACTCAGCTTCAGATTTAGAGGGGGGTTGTCTAGCCCATAGTTGTCAAACACTTTCTTCAAGGGCCGTCAGAGTCTCAGTGGTTCTGGCACCAGTAGGTTTGGATAGAGTGGTCTGTTGTTCAGTAACATCTAGGCATTGTCCTTGGGTAGTGACAACAGTGGAGAGCTCAGCCAGCCGCAAAGTAAGGGATGGCCCCAGTGATAGGCAAGGGGCAAATCTATTGTTTACTGAATCAATCAACTCACTCATCTCCTGTATGTCTCTGTCCAACTCAGCCTGGTCTTGTTTCAAATGGTCCACCTCATTAGCTAGGGCAATCAACTATCTGGCACAGTGGATTTAAGGAGCCCCCACCAAACCAGGACAACAGCCATCCTCCTTGTTAACCCCAAGTGGGCTAGCAGCAGCCGTCATCACCTCACTTAAAGCAGCAACTTCTTGATGTAGTTCAGCAACCTGAGCAGTCAGTGCAAGAACCTGGGGGTCAGGTTGAGGCGTTTCAGTAGGACGTCCTTGGCTACAAGTGGAAGAGTGTAATTCCCGAATGGCCTCCCAGATTTTCTGCTCTCTGTCCACCAGATCATCAGCAGGAGGAGAAGGAGGAACATCAGGTTTGAGAGTGGACAGCTCATTAGCGTGACTCTGAAGTTTGGCTATAGAAGCAGCAGTTGTAGCTTTCTCTTGATCAAATTCTGCACTGAGTTCATTTAGACCTTGGGCAGCAAGGTCAGCTACCTGTTGTAATTGCTCAAAGGAATAGACACTAAATGCATTGAGCTGTTGCACTAGGCCCTCAAAGTTGGAGAGATAAGCGTTTAGGGTGGAGTCTACTTGAGTTCACCAGGGTTGTTCTAACTGGTGAAACTCATGTAGTTGCTTGCTAATTACTCAGGGATGGACTGGCACATTTGCTCAATGGAATTGAATAAACGTGTATGAGAGGTGACCAAACCACGCTGATTATCAGATATCAGGGAGAACAGGGAATGGATCCACTGTTGGTAGGCAGCAAACTTTTCCCAATGATGGGTAACAACTGCTTGTAGAGACAAGATTTCTTGGACGTGGAGTCCTAACACCATCTGGTGGTGGGCCAAGGCAGGCTGTACAAAGAATGACAGCAGGTGATCAGCAGAGCCAGTTGCTGAGAGGAGATGTTGTGTGAACTGAGGGGCCACAATTAACTCATAATATTTGGCACGGCTAAACTGTAGCTGAAGGAGAGGGATGGCCCTGTCCCGAGCTTTCCCAGGGGCTACCACCATGACTTGTTCCAAGTCAGGGGTACCCATAGGGTAAGCAACTAGGCAGGGACTATTCCCAAGGTTCAATACAGTAGAGACAATAGGCGGGTTGACAATTTCTTCCTCAATAGGAGGGCTGGTAATTTCAGGCGAGGTCAACTCCCAAATAGGCAGAGGCAAGGGACCTGAAAACGTAGATGCAAAAGGGATAACCAAGGGGCTTACAGCCCCTGTAGTGAGCACCATTTTTGTTGTGTTCTGAGGCGCGGCACAGACACACAACGGGAAATCCTAACCTTAGGATTGGATTCATACTAAGTCTTGGTTAGATGACAGGGAAGGCAATTGTGTTTACCTTGCGGCCCTGGATAAATAATCTCTACTAGGCGTGGCTAGAGAGAGGCGCAGAAGTACAGAAGACACAAAGACAAAAATGTGAATAGAGCTTAATTTTATTGGTAAATATGAAAATGTAATATATAGTGGTTGGGAATACCACAAAACACTACTAGGATGGTAGGATCACTTGCCACAAGCATGAGTGGGGCAAGTGAGTTGTGCAGATTCAGGAAACCAAACAATCATATTTCCTGAAGTGGAAGCCAGTTCATTTTGAGAGTCAAAAGCAAAAGCAAGAGATTCATTTTTGAAATGGCCCACCAAAGGCAAAAATTGAAACATGGTGAATGCCGTTATTCACAACAACAATCAAAGGGAGTTCAGAAGCCAAACTTCTTGGCATGTGGGATGCAGACAGGTAAGAATATGCTCCTTCTTAAGTTCATCAGTGGCCCTACACATTGCAGTCTCATAAATTGTCAGGAAGGTGGCAATGGTAGAGGTTTTAGGGTCAAATATCTGCTTTAATGAAGGCTTATAATTAGGGTCAATGGACAATGAGGTGGACTGGCTGTTGTCACCTAGGTTGAGGACGTTAATGTAGAGATTGCCCTCAAACTCAGATTTAGCAGCAGGCTGTCTAGCCCAGAGAAGTTGAAGGCTTTCCTCTAGGGTATCCAAGGTAGAGCTGTTCTATCCACTAATATCTCGGTAATTGCCAGAATTAACTCATTCTGCAAGTTGACTTACTATATGTTGATAATAAGAATTAGAAATACTTTAATGTCAGCAGCATTGAAAAGTCAGAATTAAGTTTTAACTATGCAGACTACTAAATGTCAACACTTTTTTAATAAGCAGAAACCTGTTTCCTGAACATTTTACTTAATAAAAATTAAACTTCAAGATATTTTTTAGGGTAATGTGACAACATAGATGTTAAAAAGTCTATAAAAATTATACATGAATATTAAAAAAATTCATAAAAATACACCTTTATTTTATTTTACTATGAAATTAGCTATTTTTACTATAATAATTTTTTCCTACTTATAAAAACAAAAAAAATACACAAAAAGATACTAAATAAAAAGTTACATAATATAGCAAAATATAACAATCAGAAACAGTAATATAAAGTTTTTTATATTGAAAACTACAAAAAACATATAATTTACTAGTGAAATATCAATATAGGTCATGTAATACAGTCTAAAGCATCAAACTATCAATAGAAAATCAATGATTTTATAAAAAACAGTACCATAAATTATTAATGATTTATTTAGAATAACTATTTATTTAAAAATATTATACTTAATATATAAGAACTATATAAAAAATTAGGCAATACTCAATAAATTTAATTGAAAGCTAGACTGTGATCATCTGGTTGCCATTAAGAACTGTGGCAATCTTCTTGATGTATTCCCCAATCTCTGAAAGCTTATATTTGGCCTTGACAACTTCCTTGATCTTTTATTGATATTGTTTCTCTTTGATGGTTCTCTTCTTCTTGTATGGGTGGTTCTCAATATCTCTGATGGATACAACAGTCTTCTCCTGTTGGACTTTGAAGTGCTCATAGAAGGTGTTCTATCTGGGCTTGATTACAAAGGAGGACTTGATATGCTTATGCCAGCCCTCCAAAGATGAAGTAGTTTTCATCTCATCCTTAAGAACTGCCTGGTAGCAGTTCCAGTTGGCTTTGGCTCTGGGCTTGCTCTGGCATTTTTGTAACCTTACGTCCAATCCACTGTGGTTCATAATATTCAATGAAAGGGTAGAAGGCACCATCATGTTTCTTGGCATAAGGATCCTGGAATAGGAGGTCAAAGTCTTGTCTAGTATGCTCTGGCTTTAAAAAGACTAGTGCTATAAACTGCTGAATTAAGAACTTGCACTTTCCTGATGTATCTAGACGGTGGAACTTGATGAGCTCAGGTAGACCCTTTAGTTGCTTGTTCACAGCCTGTCAATAATGGAAAAAACACCCCTGTACCTCTCCATCAAAGGTATTTACAAAAACAATATTCTGGGCAGTTTCATAGTCCATGATTATAGTTGAGGGGCCAAGTGCTTTATATTGAGCTTCTTTTTCTGCAGCAAGGGTGGCTTCATCCTTTTCATCATCATCTGGATTGGCTCTAGTGTTATGGCCAGAGGGACTCTTTCCATTACTGGGTAGGGCTTTGATGCCCTCCTGAAGGATTTTAAAGGCCCTTGTGTAGATCTATTCTGTTGCCCCAGGAAGCAGAAAGTAGGCAAATGGGAGCACCTTGCCTTCAATGAGGGAATGTACAACCCATAGTTGGTAAAAAAAGGTGGGGGCATACTGCAAAGGTACCATCACATAACCAGGTCTCTGAATCCCTCAACTGCTCCAGGTTCTGTTGTGTAGCATAGCATATAATTCTTGCCTCTGCTGTAGGACCATCATCATGTAAAAGGAATACCTCATCACCATTGAACATCTTTAACTCCTCTGTCAAGTCTAACTCTCCTTGAACCATGGCTGATTTCTTATGGGGGACTAGGTCACAGCGTTTGTCACATATGTACTTCACTAACTGGTCGCGGTCAGGGATGAGCTTCAGATTCTCATTACTTAGGTGTGTGGTGGCCTTAACTGCCAGATCAGAAGCCTTGAAATCTTTGGAGACTGGGACCATTTGGTAGAGGTACCACTTTAGAAGCTTTTCAATAAGATTGATTAGAGCATTGCATGTGTGCTCTCCTTTTTCACTAGTGACTTTATCCCATCCTTCTGTATTGGTCCTGGCAGCGCAGCTTCTTTCTTAACACACATAATACTTGCTTCTTCCTGCTCTCTTCTGATTGTTGCAATTAAAAACATATCTATCACAGACTAAACTTGCACCTCCTTTGACAGACATTAGAGGGAAAAACTGAGGGAAATTCTTTGGGACTTAAACTATCCTTTGATACTACATATATTGTGAACCTTTAGGGGATCTCATGGGCCAATTGATGCTTGATGATAGTCAGACAGGTAATCATAGGATATTCTTTATTGATACTTGATGAGGAGGATGGAGGTGCAGATTTGCTGGGCGGTGGAGGGGAATTATCTGGAGTTGGATGCTTGCGCTTTCTGGACTGGGATGAGCTTGATTCCTTGGGACTTGATTCATATGGGCTTGAATGGGGTTCTGGATTCTTTGGTATCTTATTTCTTCCTTGCTTGTTTAGTGGAACCTCATCTCCTTCTGATTGGTACCAGCTTGAAGAAGAGGAGGGGTCAGGGGAGGGCTCTTTGCTTTCAGGGTCTGGGGACATCTCCTTTGTCTTCTGTTTTGTTGAGGGCTCTTTGGCTGGTTTTTTTGTTGGGGTAGGGACTTTGGGCCTTTCCAGAGGCTTTGGGTACTTTCTTGGTTGACTTGGGGTTATTTTGTGGCTTCTTGGAAGATTTGTCCTACAATAATTAGAGTAGAGTTCATAAAGTAAGAATAATCATGTGAGACATGAATAAAATTAAATAATAATCACTTGTTTTATTTTTATTATTAAGTAAATAGTTTATAGAAGTATGGAAAGTAATTTTAGAGCTAGTTTATTAGTAAAGAATAGAAAAAACCATGTTTAAATAAAAAGTTGACATTATGGTAGTCACAATAGTTGAAAATATTTAATTTAGTTTGTAAGCATAAAAAAACTTTAATTTTGACGTTGACATACTGACAGTCAGCATTAAAGTGGAAAAACACTATGTATATCACTTATAAAGCTTGGTTAATATTTTCTGGAGTTGGTTTTTTAAGGCTGAAATTGATTATTTTTAAATTTGAAAAAAATTAAAGAATTGCATATGTAACTTATTAAAACTAAATAATAGGGACTGTAGAGGGAAGTCTAAAGTACAGCCCTGGGTACTTTGGCCTGAATTATCATACCATTGTATGTGTGCTTTTTGTTAAGCGGCAGTGTTTTACTAATAAATAAGTGAAGGTGTCAACATTCAGGCAGTAGCATTTTTTATAGCAACTCTCCTATTAAATCTCACTTAAATTATTTACTTTGTTTGCTTAGCCAAACCCCTTTGTTGCAATTTAGGCAACACGTTGATTTGACACAAAGTTGACATTATAATTACATATATAAATTCTAGTTTTAACATATGTGTTTTGGCTTAAGTGGACTTCTGGAAATAAGCTATAGTTTATCCAGTAAGTTTAAAATAACAGTAAATATCTAAATAATACAAATAATGCTTTGAAAGTTGGAATATGTCTTTTTTCAATGTGTATCTTATTATTTATTTAATAAAAACAGTAGTGTAAAATATAAAAAAAGATATTTTTAGAATATTGTATAATTTATTAAGAAGTCATGGATTTTTATTTGGGGTCAACATCCAGATATTCCTTACTGGATTTGACCTTAATGTAAAATTACAAAGAAACTTACATTTTCATATTAAATTATATTAGTTTTTTGGCTTAAAATTAAGCCTTTGTTTAAATGATATTGACATTATGTCTGTTCCTTTTTAATTTTGCAATTCTAACTTAATAATTCACTGTGAAAAATTAGCTTAGTTTGGAAATGTCCAATTCTGGCAGATAAATGCTAAAATAATGTCAATTTACTGAATGTCAACAATTTGTAAGCATTCAGTAAGTTAACTTGCATAATGAGTTAATTCTGGAGGTTGCTAATATCTCTAGCGGTGGCAGCAGCAGCTCCAAATTCATCAATCTTAATCTGTTGCAGTAATAGAGTGCCAGCAATCCCATTGAGGCGGGTAGTCAGGGAAGTGGTCTGAGCAATCAAGGGGATGACATGTCCATTCATTGTCTCTGTGAGTTGGGAGAGGTTTTGTACCTCTTTTTCCAGTGTGTCTTGGCAATCAGCAACATCATTTGTTACTTCTGCAAGCTGATCCAGTGCATGTGCACAGTTGACATGGGGGTGGCCTTCCAAACCAGGGCTGCAACCATGATTACTCTGATTAAAAGTATTAACAACTTCAGTTTCCTCTTCACCTTCAGACTCAGAGGACAAGTCCTCAGGATTAGAGAGGTGTTGTCTTAAGTATTCAATTTATCCTCAAAAAGTAGCTACTTGATCAGTGAGCAAAACAATGCAAGGGGCAGGCATAGGTTCAACTTGAGTAATGTTCTGACCAGAAGATTGACACCAAGTGGTAGCCTTGAGCTTGGCTATTGCTTCAATACCTTGGCCTCAAAGTCAGATGAGACCTCAACAGGAGGAGCAGGAGGAGTCACCTTGATAGATGCTACTCTATCATCCACATAACTTTGCACTTGATATAGAGTGTTGCCTAGTGCAGCCTTATCCAGACCATATTGATGCTGCAGATAGCGGCCCCAAGTATCAACATGAGTTCCAATCAATTTAATCTGAGAATTAATATGTTCTCAAAATTGGTTAAGTTTGCTAACCAGAGTCTCAAAGTCCTGACAATGCTTTAGCAGAAAAGCCTCAATTTGCTAACGCCACATTGCTTGATGCTCATCCAATTTTCATAGTTGGTCCTTGATGTATCCGGGGAGCAAGGAACAAAAGGAATTCAGTGAGGAGGTCAAGTACTTTAGAGAGGCCAGCAAGTTGCGCTGGTTATTAGAAATACACACAAAGAGGCTGTGGGACCATTCTTGATATGCCATATTCTGAGCATGGTTGTTTGAGACAGCGGTGACTACAGCATTTAGAAGCTGGTTCTGGGATCCTAATGCAAGTTGATGGTGAACCAGGGCGGGTTGAATAAACTGGTTGACTAACACTCCAACAGTGTTCATAGACTCCATCAATGTGGGGGTGACCAAAGTCCAAGAGGAAGGAGTACAAGAAACTTTAGGTTGCTTGGGTATTTCAGAGACAAAGGGAGAAGGACCAGATAAAGCGCATGGGAACTGGGCAACCAAGGGGCTTGCAGCCCCTGTAGTGAGCACCATTTTGTTATGATTTGCTCCTGGGGACAACATCCAGGAGGACACGGCGGGAAATCTATATAACAAAAGATTTCAGGTTTAAAGCTAGCCTTGGGTTACTCTCAGGGCAAAATTAAGGGCACATACCTTAATTTCCTGGAATACAAGATGTGAAAGTTCTTTTGGCAAAAAGCAAAGGAAAAAAGCTTTAATAATACTAAATCCAACACAAATGTGGATAAATCTTTTTTATTAGGAGAAATAAATTCTAAATAAATTGTCAGGATTGACAATTTTTCCCCCTCTGGAACTTCAGGCCCAGGAGCGGGAATCAAACCCGGAACCTGGATTCCCCCAGGCTGCTGGGCCAGAGAACCACAAGTCTGACCGCCCGCATTTTTCTGGGATTGAGCCCCTGCAAGCTGATGTTGAAGAAGACAACCTGCCCAGAAAAGTAGATCAAGCCGGGGAAATTATTGCACTAAGTGGAATACCAATCACAACACCTAATGGAGGCAACCAGGCAACAACTATTAGCTTCATGAGTTTGAAGTCTTCACCAGCAACCAATCAAGAGCCAACCCAAGGAAGAGGCACCAGCCCACAACCTGGCCCTATGACCACAACGCAAGAGCAAGATAATCAGGTGGCTAAATTGGGAGTCATGACCAATGAAAGAACTCCCGGGATGAGCGCCATTTTGCTGCCTTTAGACCCAAGTCCCCAATTCCCCTGGCTCTTCCTTTCCCAACGCCCTGATGACTCAGACAAAAAATGTTAAGTTTGGAGGAGGGGTGCTATATAGACCCAAGGACTCCGCCCTCCAAACTTATTGCCATTTTGAAATAAATGTTATGTTACTTTGGCTTATACAGCTATTACTGTGTTTTGTATTTGCTGTCTATCAGTTCAGCTCAAGATCTTCTGGTCCGCCTGCCCCACCCCCTGCAGTATTCCGTCCAGTTGGTGTACCCTTTGGGCCTGTCTATTTCACCAAGTATCCTTTAAAAACCAAGTACAAGGACTACACGCCAGAGAAAGTCATTGAACTAGATCCATTAGCCCACATCCAATCCGCTATCAGATACAACCGCCAAGGCCTGTAGATATTCTCTACACCCAAACTGTTTAGAGGAAAGTTTAACTATCTCCCGGCCTACAATATCTATATGGAACCGCCAGTAACACCCAAACCAATGCCCGCGTCTTTGCCCAACTTACCAACCAACCACACCAGTAAGTTTTTGGTATAGTGTAAATCACCCTCACAGGGGTGGTGGACACCATTATATTAACCGCTGGCCCCTGGTCTTGGGTGAGGAAGTCCATGTTTTACCTTCTCAAGTTAGCTCCTATCTTGTGATGGGCCCTGCCCGCAAGAAACCTGGCCCAAGTTATTCCCAAAAACAACGGGCCGGCTGCCCGAGACTGGATCCCTGACATAAATAGTAGAAAAGGGTCAATTATCACTCATTAGGTAGACAGAGTGGCAGAAGGGGGTCATGTTGGGGTGAAATCATACCAGGATCAGTTGCAGGCTTATATGGCAATCCGGAATGGGTGGACATTGAGATAAACCCATTTGCAGAAGGTGATGAATTCCCAAAATTGAAAGCAAAACCAACCAAATCTTTGCACCTATCATTATTTGAAGGCCAGATCAAAATAGAATTAATAGCACAACTTCTGACACCCTTCTTGTAGTAAAGCTTAAGTGAGCTATAACTCCAAGGAGGCAATATCTGAGATACTACCTTGTTATCATCATGCCACTGGGCCATTAATTCTACACTCTTCTCTTCTCTCAGTTTAAGGGCCTCATTCTCTCTGTTGACAGCATTCTTTACCTGCTGTAAGATTTTATAAAACCCTACTAGCAAGCTCCACAAATCCCAGGTGTAGATCTAATTCCCTTGTGCAGGGGTTCCCTCTTTAGCAAAATAATCTGAATATAACTCCTAAAACATTTATTTCACTTCTACTAACAATTTCTTAGGTAAATTCTTTGCTACCTCAAGACCCTCCCAGGCATCCTTCAGGGAGCTTCTTTTGTGTGGCAGCAGTTTATAATCTGAGGACTCTGATCTTGCTTTTTCAGATAATAATTGTGAAGTAATGATAATTGAAAACAAATGAGGGGAAAGCTAAAAATTCAACTGAATATATTTTATTAGAATGTTGCTGTTTTTGCTTATATATCATTTGGGGTATATTTGGCTGAAAACCCCTCCAGTTCAGAAATCAACCCTTGATTCCTATCACATAATTTATGACATAATAGTACCATCCAATCAGGATTTTTACCTAAAATATCCTTGCATTTCTCAACCTATGAGAATATGCCCACAATATTTATAATTGTATGATTCCCTTTGTTTAAATTTATTGATTTGTAATAAGTCATTTCAAGCTCCTGGAACCAAATCCCTGTAGAGCTTTCATACTCCAGATCCAAGCTATCATTGTTCTAACTGAGAACAGGCTGATCAAACCAAATGCCCATACACCATTGTCTACATTTAGTTATTTTCATATTAATGAGTTTTTTTGCATTAAACCCCATCAAAATCTCTTAAACTCAAATCTGGCGCCACCATGGCGCTAAGGAACTTTCTCAGGCGGCCTTGTGGCTCCCTAAAGCCTCAGTGCCCAAAACATTTACTATGCAGTGCTTTACAAATTAATTAGGCGGCATGGTAGCACTTCTAACTCAATTAATTTTCCAAAACTGCACATTTAAACCACAATCCAGGGGTTTGCTTCTTTGGTTAACCATAACCAAACTTCTTGACACAGTCAAGGCTATTTAGGCCCCATGATTTAATTCTCATTAATCATATCTGCAGGTATGTATTTAAATAAACTTCAGGTTTAATTATTTTATGTTTGAGACACCTAGTCTCCAAGATTAATTCAACCAATCTTGCCTCAATTTGCCAGTTAGTACAGCCTAACTAGAAGACCTATATTTTATTTATTTATCAAATATAGATACTAGTTTTTATCTATTAATCTTTTACTAAAGAATTAAAGACAAACTTTTTCATATTAAATAAGCAACCAAAAACAGAAATATTTTGTATATATTAGAGCATTTATTTGGCTAAACACTAAAGTGACTACTGTACAGTTGCAGACCTTGTCCTGTTTGTGCTTACCAAGTCCTTGTACCAGATAAGTGTTGTTGTTGTTCACCTTTAATATGATGGTGGGGCCTACTTTTTTGGGCTGTAGTATGTTTTTGTCTGTGTTTATTACCCAGACCTTGTCCCCAACTTTGTGTTTAGATTAAATAGGGACAAACGTGCTTTGTAGGTGTTCCTCTTCCTTATCTAGTTGATCAATGTTGGCTTGTAGTACTTGGGGTGCTGAACAAGGAGGGTCATTTGTTGGATCTTTCCAACTTTGACCCCGTAAGGGCTTGTATGATGTTTGATTATATATCATTTACAAGTTTGAATGGGCTCTTCCTGGTGGATCTGTTTAATTGGGTATGACATACAAGGAGTGGAGTTGGTAGCTGATTGTGGCAGTCCTCAGGTTTTCTGGTTGTGAGCTTGGAAAGGGCTTGTACTAAGCTTACATTTAGTTGCTCAACTCTGCCTTGGCCTGAGGGTGGTATGGCGTTGTTACTGTATTTTTATCCCCATTCTTTGTGAGGTACATGTTGGTGCTTTCTGAGGTAAATTCCTTGCCTCCATCTGTGATCAATAGTTTCTTTTTACCCAACCTGCTAATAATCTCATTATCAATAAAGTGTCAGAAGTTGTTGTCAATATGTGCCTTCACCGCTTGTGCTACTGGCCAGCAAGTGGCAAATTAAATGGTGGAAATTATATATTTTTATTGTTATTTTCCCTGGCATTGGCCTGAAAATGTCAAGGGCCCACACCTTGAAGGGTAATTAGGAACAAATTAGCAACACATACTTTGTTGGAGTATTATTTTTTGCGCATTTTTTGCATACTTCACATTAATTGAGGACCTCTTGCACGTCCCAGTACAGGTTTAGCCACTAAGCCTTGTGTTTCAGGAATTTTTAGAGATTGCAGCTCTTTTTGTGGCCTAGATCTTGGTGATAACACAAGATGGTATCAACCCTCTGATGTGTGAGAATGTACAGGATGGTGCTTTTATTGGTCATTTTTTGATTTTATGTTCCATACATGTGTGACAGAAATCACTGGATAATATGAAGCCGTTTCTAAATGATGGGGAATTACCACACAAATACACATAGAATTGATGATTAACCACCAACACGGCTTTAAATATCTTTTTATGAAATTTCCAATTGAAACTCCAGGATTAAGTAGAACAATCAATCCTAACCAGAGTAAACTAAGATAAAGGACCTGGGAAAGCATCAATGCATCTTCAGCGTAGAATTCTGGGCATTGAGAAGTGACACAATTTTCAGTTTCAAGAATGGGGGGAGGAGCTATAAAATTGGCTAGCATAAATTTAGCATTTAGCGGCGCCAACAACAAAATTCCAGATGCTGGGCCCCATCTTCCTGAAATGATTCTGTTCAGAATCAGATTGTATGGAATATACCGCAACAACCTGATCACAGGATGCATTTTTAAAATTCAAAGTTAGAACTTGGGATAATTGATTTTTATTGAGTAAATTTAGGAGGACTCAACTCTTAGATTTGAAACAGGAAAAATTATTCAATATATATCAGAAAAATTGAGTAAGCTATACCACCTGAGTCTTGATCTCCTATTCCTTCTGCATCTTCAAGTAAGTATCTAGTCCAGGTTGCAAAGAACCCTTGCGTGACCAGTTTCTGACAACCATGCTGATTAATAAGCTTATATTGGGTGACCCTCATATTACGTCAATTTATCAACGTCAGTTTGCAAGGGGGAGCTGGTTTCATCTGGCAGACTGGAGCAGCTGTGACCCATTTTGGATTGACCATTTGGTTTGAATCTGTTAACTTGGTCAATTTTGATACAGGTTTCCTGGCCTTCTGAGCCTTCTTACTTGGACAGCCAATACCCGGCATTATGGAACCTACAGTGACAACATGTATGTAAAGAGATGTTTCTTCTTAATGACAGTATCTTTTGTAATGTTGGTGGTGCTTGGAGGGAAAACTTTGTCTTTGCTGCAGAGGACTAGAAGGAGTCACTCTGGGTCCAGACCATTTTCACCTCTTGTGGCCCTGATGTATAGACAAGAAAGGGTGTAGGCCATGACTAGCTTGAGTCTGAGATTATACTGGATATTCATATTGAAACTCTCAAGGAATTTTATCCAGTGTTATTGTTGTCTGTATAGGTTGGTCTGGGTTTTGAAAATAGGTAAGGCATTTGTGTTTGGTCAGGGCATTAAATTCTTCCTGGTGCTCTAGATAGCAGTGCCACTTAACTAGACAGTGTACAATGGCCAGCAGTTCCTCATTCTGGATTGGGTAGCTGAACTCTGTATTGGTTAGCTTACACAACTTGTAAGTCACAGGAAGGAACTCACTGTTATCTGTTTGGATTCTAAGTACCCCTCCAATGATGGCTTCTAAAGCATTGGTTTTAATTTGGTTTTTGTTTTTCTTTTGGTATTGAGAAATAGCAGATGTCAGATTTTACTTCAGGAAATAGAAACAAAGTTTGTAGTGTGGGGTCCACACAAATTTGGACTTGACACCTGTTATTGCTGACAGGGGTGCTGTCAGGATGCCGCAGTCAGGTATAAACTGTTGTATATAGGCAATCATCCCAAGAGAGGTATAGAGTTTGGCCTTGTCCTTGGGTGGCAGAATTTTGTAGGTTTATTGGATCTTTTAGTTACCATATTTGATGTTGTATTTTGACACTACATGACCAAGGAATGGCAGCTTTTTGTGGTAGAACTGGTATTTAGATGGCTTGGCAAGCAGTTTTTGTTGTGCCAAGGTTGCAAAGACCGCCTCTAAGTCCATGTAGTGTTGTTCTACAAAGGGGCTGTACACAATTATGCTATCTAAATATACCAATTCATGCTCTCTAATTTGGGGCGCAAATACCTCATCCATGAAGGTAATAAAGGTTGAAAGTGCATTTGTCATCCCAAAGTTGAGCACAACACACTTGTATGAACCATAATTAGTACAGAAGGCTGTTTGGGTATGTCTTTCTCTTTGATGTGAATTTGGTTGTAGCCTGCAGTTAGGTCAATCTTGGAGAAGATGATTGCTCCTCTAAGGCGTCAAAGAGATTTTCAACAAGTGGGAGTGGGTAACAATTTTTGATGGTGACTTTGTTTTGGGCTTGGTAGTCAGTAAAAAGCCTAAGGGGTCTGTTCTTTTTTGCCACAAAGAACACAGTGGCGCCAAAGGGAGATTGTGAAGGGTGGATAAGTCCTTTTTCCAATGCTTTCTTGAGGCCCGCGTGCAGTGTGTTGTCTTTGTTTGGGGTGAGGCAATATATGGGCCAAGCCTTAGGTACTTCTCCCTTGAGCTGAATAGTGTGCTGTATGTGTTTCTCTGGGGGTAACCCTGGTAGCGCTTCCTTGAAGATTTCTGGATGGCAGGCTACAATTTCCTGATCCTGGGGAGTGGTAGTGTCACGGGGATCCTTGAAGTGTATGACCTTTTACTGGCAGGAGTCCCAGTTGATTACCTTGAGTTTGTCCTTTTCTTCAAGAGTCTCTGTGATATGCACAAAGACTTGATCTTGTAGGAGTTGGTCCACAGAGTCAGGGTAGATCTGTGGTTAACCCCTTCATACTTGATGGTTAATACAGAGGTGACCTAATCCACGTGGGGGTTATTCTTTTGTAGCCAGTCCAAGGGAAAGTATAACATCAAATCTGGGAAAGTCAGTGACAGGTCCTTGGATAGTGTAGTGTAGATTCTCTAGTGCAATTAGAAGGGGACAGTCTCTTGTTTCACAGCATTTGAGGGTTATCAGTGTTGTGTTCTGAGGCGCAGCACAGACCCACAACAGGAAGTCCTAACCTTAGGATTGGATTTTTACTTGTGGCCCTGAATAATAAGTCTTTACTAGTTGTGGCTAGAGAGGTGTCAAAGTACTTGAAAACACAGAAAAAATAATAAATAGAACTTAATATTTATTGGTGATAAAGAATTTATATATATATATTGTTTTGTTGATACCACAAAACAATATTAGGACAGTAGGATCACTTGCTGCAAACATAAGTGGGGCAAGTGAGTTGCGCAGGATCAGGAAACTAAACAGACAAATTTCCAACTTAAGAAATAGACCCATTTCAAGTAACAAAAGCAAAAGAGAGGGATTTATCCCCAAAATAACACAACAAAAACAAAATTGAAATATCATATTTATTGGTAATCACAACATTGCACTTTTTTAGATTGGCCTTAGGGGGTGGTAATTGTGGAGAAACTTGGCATGCACTTGAGCAAACAGACAACCACTGGAGAGGAGGTTCATGGTGTACTCTGATCTACGTTTGAACATCACTTCTAACAGTTCAACCAATAAAGTATCCAGATTATGAGAACATCTTCCCACTCTGTGTTGATAGTATAGGACATTATGCTCAACTTAGAACTCTGGCAAGGGGGAGCACTTGGCATTGTCAGGAGAGAGCTATACTGTCTTGGTCTTGTGCACAGAGGTATAGGCAGTGGCTTAGATGACAATTATGCAGTTGATCAAGTCCTTAATATGGGCATCAGAATCCATGGCTTTCTCAGAAGAGAGTAGGCCCCCCCCCAAAAAAAAGCAAAGAAGTGGTGGCCTTGCGCCCATAAAGCATAGCAAAGGTAGAGTACCCTGTGACACAATGCTTACTGAGGCAATAGATGAAAATATCAGCAGGCAGGTTCTGGTCCCAATTAGCGGCGTCAGAATAGGTTAATTTCTGCATGATGGAAATCAAGGTTGATTTAGACCGTTCCACCACCCATTAGTGGAATAATTATAGGGAGCTGAGAAGGATTGATAAATCCAGAGCTTTGACAACAGAAGTCACTAACTTTGCATTTAAGTTAGATCCATTATCTGACAATAGCACTTGAGGACAGCCATAGCAGTAAAACACATCCTGTAGTAAGAAGGCAACAGCGTTTTTAGATTTGATGTCCTTGGTAGGGCAAGCTTCTACTGATTTGCTGAAATGGCCAACAGAAACCAAGATGAAGTAACAACCTGATTGTGAACAAGAAAGAGGCCCTACAGCGTTAATAATGAATGTATAAAAGATGTGCTGTGGAAAGACTAATTTAAACTCATGTGAGGCAGCTTGGGAACGCTGTAATTGATAGTCATGACAACTAGCAATGACATCAGGAATCAGTAGATGGAGATTCTCCCAATAATAGTTCTTCTGGAGAAAGGCATAGGTCTTGGAAATGCCTTCATGGCCCGTCTCTTTGTGGTCCTGGAGCACAAACAAGGAGAAAAAGACTAGGGTGTAAATAGGGTAGGTAATGATTGTGCACTTTCTTAAAGAGCTGTTTTCACAAATGAGGGTGTTATCAGATATCTTAGTCAGGGCATATCAAATCTTCTCAGTCTTGTTTTCTCAGAAGGAATGATACCCAATCAGTTCATACAATTGATCAGCTTCTACATGGTTTAGAGCAAAAATAGGCATTCAAGATAATCCATCTGTGTTCTGATGTTGGATTCTGGGGCAATGTAACACAGTAAAATCATAACCCTGAAGGCAAAAGGCTCATCTAGCTAATTGCCCTTTAGGCTTCTTGAGCTGTTGTAGCCACTTGAGCAAAGAGTTATCAGTGACAACAGTGAAATGAGTGCCATAAATGTAATAGTGGAATTGTTTAACCTCATGTAGTATGGCAATGTATGCTTTTTCAGTGATGCTATAGTTTATCATGCTTATTGTTGACATGGGATGTATATGCTTTAGGTTGGTCAACTCCTTCATTGTATAATTGAGAAAGGATGGCTCCAATAGCTAGGTTTCTAGCATCTGTGTAAAGAATGAACTCCTTATTGTAGTTGGAATACACCAGGATGAATGCCTCTTTGAGCTTTTATTTAAGAGTCTCAAAGGTCTGCTATTGGCTAGCGGTTCATTTGATGGAGATATTGTGTAACAATTGAACCAGAGGCTCACTAATATCAGCAAAGTTGGGGATAAACTGCCTATAATAGCTCATTATGCAAAAAGACTTTCACTTTGCGGAGGTTGGTAGGTGGAAGCATTTTGATGATGACCTTGACTTTTTTGATCATAGGTTGGATTCCAGTTTGAGTTACTTCATGAACCAAGAACTAAAGGGGTTCCTATTAAGAAAGCACATCAGACAGCTTCAATTTGAGGCCGGCTTCTCAAATCTTAAGGAAGACTTTTTTTAGATAGGCCAGATTATCAGTAAAGGTTACATTGTAGATTTTTATATCATCCAAATAAACCAATACACATGAGGGTTTTAGATCACATAGTATAGAATTCATAGCCCTCTGAAACGTGGCAGGGGCATTACAAAGCCCTTGAGGCATGAGGGTAGGTTCAAACAATCCTTCAGAGGTGATGAGAGCTGCTTTTTTTCTGTCTTCAGGTTAGAGGTCAACTTGCCAGTAGCCAGATGCCAGATCCATGGCTTAAAAGAAATTTGAGCCCCCAAGACAGCAAAGGGTGTCATCTATGTGAGGCAGAAGATATGGGTCTTTCTTAGTGAGGGAATTCAGGTGCCAGTAGTCCATCACAATGCGGTAAACTCCATCTTTCTTCTTAAAGATGAGCAAAGGCAAGGCCCCTGGACTCTGTGAAGGGGCAAGCAACCCAGCGTCCAAAATCTGCTTGAGTTCCTTAGACACTTGAGCATTCTCTACTCTACTTTGTTGGTAGGGTTTGGCTTGGATGGGGAAGAATCACTGGTATCTATTTGATAGATATTGTTGCAACCCAGTTTCCAGACTTGCCTGCTAACGTATCTTATGATACACAGGGGGCGCTCAATGAGCCGCCCCTTGACGTATCTAATGTTATAGATTAATCTGATGACAATATCAAATGGCAGATACTTTGTCCTAATTAGGAGTGCTACCAATTTGACCTGCTGATCCCCGCACCAGTTATTCCTTGGCTCCAAACCTTACATAGAACTTCCCACTATGCCACCACCTTGTGGCCTTGTGGCTTTCCCCATATAGTATATTAATCACAATATTCTACAATAAACAATACCTTATTCTTAATATTCTGTCCTTTCTATTGGACTTTTGTCTTCCCCAATTCCAAATACTGAAT
The DNA here is from genome assembly GCA_014839935.2 of Entomophthora muscae. Lineage (NCBI taxonomy): Eukaryota > Fungi > Entomophthoromycota > Entomophthoromycetes > Entomophthorales > Entomophthoraceae > Entomophthora > Entomophthora muscae. The sequence goes on along the minus strand of QTSX02002131.1, from coordinate 239,408 downwards.
CCTCATTGGTTCAGTTGCAATAATGTCATCTTTAGTCAGGCCATAATCTGTACTGTCTTTGACAAAAATGTCAGCAAATGATCAATAAAGTCAAAAACTTCTTTCTGTTGTACAAGAAATAAATTTTGGAAGACTTGTAAGGTAAACAAGGACAACACTTATGGTTTCTTTTCTGACAGGTTGAAGTCACAGAAGGTACCAAAAGGATATTGTGTGAGAAAATAAGGCACATTTAAAAATTGACTATAACCAACCACTTGACCCCTAAAGACAGTGATAGACACATTTGTTAGGTTAGCCACAAGTAACTGCACAGCATCTTTGTGAGAAGAGTCTAAAATTCCTGGGCAGAGATGAGGTTCATTACTCCCCAAAAAAGAAGGGGAGTATAGTTATAGGAAGGTACACACAGGAAATTCATACAAGATCTTGGAGTCAAGGATAACTTGAGACCCAGGAGGAATGGTCACAGCCAAGGTAGCCAAGAGTGGAAATCATTCAAGTGCAGGGCAGGCAGGAGTAAGGCACTATATATTAGAAGAGTTTATGTAGTACTTCAGAGTGAAAACTACAGAAGTGTATTCCAGGACGCATATTCAGGAGTTTGCCAGACACTTAATGAGATCTTCAAAGATGAGAGGAGCTTTATAGCCAAGGATCCACAGGAATCTATCTTTCATGTTGATAATTCCATTGTATTCTTGGAGAAATTGAGTATCTATCATAAGGTTGTAGCTCTCATTTTCCAGTATTATGACAGGGGCAGCAAGAAGCATCTTGCCAAATTGCATAGGGAGAGCCAAGTATGTGCCAATGGCCCATGTCATGGATAGGCCAGCTGTTCTATAGGTTGGATGATGGTTGAGGTCCAGAGCTAGCTTAAGATTCTTTACTAACTTAGAAGACACAACATTGACTGGCAAACCAGTGTTGAGGACGGCCTTGATATTTACCTTTTGGATGAATATCTCCATGCATGTAGTTGTACATCCAAACAGAGGAATAACAGCCAAGATATCTTTTTCTTTAGCCAATTCCTTATCCCATTTTCTAGCATACACTTCAGGCTAGGAAACTCCTTATAAACAGTCTTTAGGGGAAGTGAAATGGAGAAAATTTGGAAGGCAGCATCAGCCATCTCAGTAGCTTCTTCAGAGGTTTTCACCAAGACAGATGACCTCTTAGCTTGAGTGATGTGAGTTCTTGAAACAATCTATTTGGCATCAGCAAAAGGTTTAGCCAAAGTTATAGTCTTTCCAGAACACAGCTTATATGGGACAGGAATTGTTTCAGATACAGCAAAGACAGAGTAGATTTATACATTGGAATTCTCAGTGCCAGACTCTTACATGTTGGAGCTGTCTGAAATGTTGTGGAAGAGAAGAAGGATGGGAGGAGATTAGGAATCAGATTCCTCATCAGCAGAATTAGAGGGAGTTGAAAGGGGATACTATGAAGAGTTGTCAACCAAGAGCGTCTCTACCTCTAGGTTAACCTCTCTTTTACTGCCTGGTCTTTAGGATCAGCTTCTTCAACAAGTGGATTTGTGCAAACTTGTGAGTGACGTTCCACCTGACCACAGTTGTTTTATCTCAGTTGTTTGGGATTGTTTTGAGCATTTACTGCTAAGATCTGTGGAGAGCAAAAATTGTGCCTGATGAAGAAGCCCAATTCTCTTGCACTAAAGAACCAGAGTGAGTGAGGCGCATGTCTTGGAGGAGGATTTTGATACTCTTTATAGACTTAAGCATAGCCTTATAAGCCTTAAAGTACTAACACAGTAGCTGGTTGACCTTGAGGCACTGAGTGCAAGCAGTATAGGCTTCATGGGCAGTGAACTGTTTACTTGTTATATGTTGTTGGCCTTTCACGTAAAATTTATCAGCAAACTCAGTTAGGGTTTCCTTATTATTAAAATTAATGTGCATGAATTTTCCCTTCTTTACCTCTAAGCCAAGGTATCCAAAAAAACTTCTCAATCAGTAATTTCTTAATCTCTTCCCAGGTGGTAATGGAGGTGTTGCGCTTTTTGCATGACAGCACAACAATTATTAGAGATTATAGGACACAGGACATTTGCCAAAATACAGTCACATGTGAGGATATGAGTAGTATTGTAGCAGAAGAGCCAGGATTGAGCAGGACCATGATTATTGTCCAGCAATGGCTTCTGATTGCGCAGAAGCACTTAAGGATTAGGATAAAGGTCAACCAGATTAAGGATAAAAACAAAGGTAGTTCAAAGATTCAAGATTGATTTTAATGTAAATGATTACTTCTTCTTATACCTACTACAAGAGTAATCCCTGGGCTGCTAGCAATATCTTCTAGGACATTCTAAAACGTCCCTAATTTGGGTAATTATTAATCTAGGTTTGGCGCTTCTTGCACGTCAACAAATAGAATATCTTCATCTTCACCCAGCACAGGTGATCCTTGCTGACATGGAATAATTTAGTTAATTCAGGATCACTTCCTGCTTTCTTAGCGTACTGCAGCTTAATGCTTATTAATATGATAAACATGGGAATTTGAAATAATGGAGAATCAAACCCAGCGCCTTGGTGCTTGATGTAAAAGTAAAATGGCGCTTGACGTAAAAGTAGTTTGGCGCCTTGGCACCTAATCTAAAGCTAGGTGGCACCGCGGCGCTTGTGTATTTTTAAAGTGGTGCTGCAGCAAATCATATATCACTTAATTGTTGTGGCGGCGCTTATCATTGGCCAATTTAAGGTCCAGGTCAGCAGGCTACTGCTGATCTAATATGCATATGATTTATACTACCAATTTATGTTATTTGTTAGCTGCAATTTGTATCTGCAAGCTCTGAAATAATTAGCATCATTGTATTTTGCACTACTAATTTATGGATTTGGTTGTAGCAATCCCAATCTGTGAGCTCCGTCATAATTGGCATTGTTGCTTGGTCAAAATTCCCAACATGAGGGAAGCTCAGGTATCACTACCTCTTGACAGGTAGGGTGAAGGCAGGTTAAATGTGTTTTTTCTTGATCTCATCAGAATTACTAAACATGGCAGTTATGTATATGGTAAGGAAGGCAGAAATTATAGATGTTTTTGGGTCAAAGACTTGCTTGAAGGTAGGTTTGTAACAAGTCTCAGGAGCTGGTCCACCATTATTAAGGTCTATATATTGATACACAGGGAAAACTCAGCCTCAGATTCTGTGGGAGCCTGTCTGGCCCACAACTGTTGGACACTTTCTTCTAAAGTGACTAAATAGTTGGATTTGCGGGTGCCAGCTTTGACAGTATTTAATTGGTGTCCTTGGTTGGTCACCACAGTTGATAGTTCAGCTAGGCAATAATTTTGAGACAGGCCTGTTGAAACAGCAGGCTCAACCCGCCAGCAAGATTCCAAGTAAGCGGGTTTGTGACCCGCAATCCAATTATCCAATCACTCAAAGCCAGAAGAGGAAGTCAACTCAATTTTCCAAATCAAACAAAATGAACAAATGATAATCCCTTATAGTAGATACCTTGTTTTTGGTGCTTGACTCATTACTAGGATCAAGCCACCCCCTTCACCATCCTACTGTGTGATTAACACAATCATATTCCTGTTATTCATAATGCAAATTAACTATATAATCATAATCTCTCAATAAAGAATATTTTCTATTTTCTAAATTTCCCCCTTGTAACTCTGCTAAAACAGCACAGCCACAATATTTGTAGCAAAGGTAGATTTTCCATCCTACTTTACCCCCAAAATTCTGCCTGTTGCCCATACTTGCCACGGCCAACAAATCCTTGTTAAAATCATTTCTGGCCTCCTGGCAGAAATAGACACACTATGCACCTGGTTCTAAGATACCTGATGGGTTTGTTCTCTATCAGAACATGGTGATATCACTCCCCGTTTTCAACACCCTGTCAGTACAAGGGTTCTTCCAGGCTCCCTCTGCTATGCCTCTTGTAACTGATAAAAACACTATGCTAGCCTACGTAGCCCAAAGACTTCAAAGTGCTGCCCTGGAATCCTTTGCTGGGGCCAACAACAACAATGCTGCTGCATCAATCCAATCTTCCCAAAGCAAACTGGCCCAAATGGAATGCCTGCAGCAATTCTGGATTACAGATATCTTCATCCAACTAAATCATGACACTGGCACCTGATGCAACAAATGGCACAAAAAACACACCAAGAAGGATTGGGACACCTTCAAACAAGACTTATTGGCAAGATTTGTGCTTAAGGACACTGAACTCATGATAATACACCAAGTAAAGAACCTAACTCAGACTGGCACCGTGAAGGAACTAACCTGCGCCTACAAGGAACTCTGACTATATGCCCCCTCAGATATAGCCTTTGACACTCCAGCTACCCATTTCATGTCTACAACATACCCAAGTTGCATATAATGGGACACATGAACTTGGACCAAGTAACTAATCTTTAAAGTCTGTAATGTGAAGCAGAGAAAGCAGAACAATGTCCAACGCTCTCCACAAGGCACAAACTGGAAAGCAAGGGAGACCCAAAAACTCTCACCCTGCCAAGAGTTCCAATAAACCACCCCCTGAGAACAAGAACAGCAGCACAAACCATAAGCCCACTGACTCAAATGGACATGGGAATGGAAACAATGGACAGTCAAATTGTACTCATTTTTGTATCACTGTCACGCAAGGCAATTGAGATGAGGGAAAAGCCCAGGGAGAGCATTATGCAAGCCAAGCTCTCCCCACATAACTCCTGAATTGTCCAATTATGAATACCAACCAGAGGACGTGGACCAGTGTCCAATGATCCAAGTACCTCTTGGAGGACCTGGTACTTTACACCATTGCCAGACATCCCAATAAACTAATGTACTACCCTTTCTGCTTTTGCGGTTACACAGGCTCAGTACTCCTGGACTTGGGCGCAGACCAAACCCTAGTCAACAGCTAATTTGTAGACAAGTTCAAGTTAACCACTAATCTTTTGCGGATTCAAAACATGTTTTTAGCTAATTATCATCACATTGCTGTGACAAGGAAAACCACTCCCTTCTCCATCATGCTTGAGAACCTACACTCCACCATCCAAGGCCCTGTCATTGACTTTTCAAAGTTTGACATTGTACTGGGTCTGGACTGGCTGCAAAAGAACAACCCCACATAGACTGGGGAACCTATGTATTGACCATCAAATGCAAAGGTGTCAACCACCAGATCTACCCTGACTCAGTGGACAAACTCCTACGCAACCATGTCTTTGTACACATCACAGAGACCCTGGAAAAAAAGAGAATCAAGGCAATTGACTGGGACTCCTGCCAGTACAAGATCATAAATTTCAAAGAACACCAGGATACCACTACACCTCAAGATTGCAGAATTTTAGCCTGCCATCCAGAAATCTTCAAGGAGGCTCTACCTGGGTTACCTCCAGAAAAACATATCCAACACTCCATCCAAATCAAGGGAGCTTTACCTAAGGCATGACCTATCTATTACCTGACCCTAAACAAACACAACTCCCTACATGCCTACCTCAAAGAGGCCTTGGAGAAAGGACTTATCTGTCCCATACAATCTCCTTTTTGGGCCGCCATATTCTTTGTGAACAATAAGGATGTTACCCTGCGCCTAGTCACAGATTATTGAGCCCTAAATCAAGTTATCATCAAGATTAACTACCCGCTTCTGCTCATTGACAACTTCTTTAATGCTCTGGGCGGCACCACATTCTTCCCCAAGATCAACCTAACTGCTGTCCACAACCAGATCTGAATCAAGAAAAAATATATTCCTAAAACAGCCTTTTGTACTAAATAGGGATCATACAAGTGTGTGGTACTCAGCTTTGGAATGACAAACGCCCCATCAACCTTTGTGACCTTCATGAACAAGGTGTTTGCACCTCACATAGACAAACACGGCCTAGTCTACCTGGACAACATTATTTTCTGTAGTCCCTTGGTATAACAGCACCACAAGGACTTAGAGGCAGACTTTGCTACCTTGGCACAACACAAGCTTCTAGCCAAGCCCTCCAAATGCCAATTCTTCTGTGAGCAGCTGCCTTTCTTAGGCCACATAGTCTCAAAAGATGGCATTAAACCCAACAGTCAGAAAATCCAGGTCATCTGCAGAATGCCACCACCCAAAGACAAGTTGTAACTACGCACATTATTAGAAATGGTGACTTACATATACCGTTTTTATACCTGACTGTGGCATCCTGACTGCACCCCTATCTGCCATAACTGGCGCCAAATCCAAATTTATATGGACCCCCCAACAATACCTCTGCTTTAGATGCCTCAAAGAGAAACTCACAGCAGCACCTATCCTACAGTACCCCAAACACAATGAGAATACCAAATATAAACAGACTCCTCTGACACATCCATTGGGGGAGTACTACAAATCAAAAACAATAATGGTGACTTCCTGCCCATAGCCTAAAAATCACAAACTGACAGATGGCAAGTGTCAATACCCAATGCATGACAAAGAATTGCTGGCAATTGTACACTGCCTAGTTAAATGGTGTTGTTATCTAGAACAACAGGAATGATTCACGGCGCTGAATGACCACAAGTTGATCATATATTTCAAAGCCCAAGCAAACCTATCCCGCTGTCAGGCCTGCTGGATGGAACTCCTGGAGAGATTCAATATGCTCATACAGTACAAGCCTGGTCTAGAACTTAGCATAGTGGGCGCACTCTCACGCCTGTATGTCCAAGCCACAAGAGGAGAGAATGGGCTTGACCCATACTGGCCCTCTTGGTACTTTAGACAAAGGACAAAGGTTTCCCCCCTGACACCACAGACCTAAAAAAGGAAAAAGTCATTAAGAATAAGCATATATTTGCAGACATGTTTGGAACCCTACATCAAAAAATGTCCAACAGAACCACCATCTCTTATGTTCCCACACATCAGCAAGTTGATACCATCCTACGTTACCATAGATACATAAGGCACACAAAGAGCCTCAACCTCTACAAATTCCTTAAACATGAAGCATGGTGGCCAACCCTGTACCAAGACGTTCAGGAAGTCTTGGACCAATACAAAGTATGAGAGAAATTTATGAAGAGCAAACCCTATCTAATTCAGTACTACCTGTCTGCATGCAACTGATCTTCAATGTTTGGGCCCTAGACATTGTAGGCCCCATACCAGGGAAGCATAATGAGAAGAAGTGCATCATTACCAAAATAGACTTTGTCACACAATGGCCAGTGGCACAAGCAGTCAAGCCACATACAGGCAATGAAGTGCAACAATTCATAGAAAAGGAAATCATCAGCAAGTTTGGAAAGCCAGAACTCCTGATAACCAACAGAGGCAAAGAATTGACCTCCAAATATACCAATATATACCTCACCAAAAATGGGGTCTAACACACGGTAACAACACCTTACCATCCTCAGGCCAATGGACTTATGGAGCAGCTGAATTGAAGCCTTGGTCAAGCCTTTTGCCAAGCTCACTGCCATGAGGCCTTCAGAATGATACAAGCAGCTTTTGACTGCATTGCAAGTATGCTGGACTTGTGTGAACAGATTAACTGGGAAACCCCCTTCAAGTTAATATATGGCACATAGCCCAACATCATCAAAGCATTTTCAGGACCTAAGCTAGAAATACTAAGCAAAGTTCCTCCCTGCTCAGATCACCAGGTCATAGAAACCAGTAGCAATCAAACAGAAAGAGAAAATAAGCGCCTACAAAAGACCTTTGTCCTCATCTTAAACAGACATGAGGTCAGCAAAAAAAAATTTTGTCATGAACATTTACAAAATTAAACTACAACCAGAGAAAGTAGGCCCAGCAATCATCTTAAAGGTAAACAAAAACAACACTTACCTTGTGCAAGGACTTGGGAAAAGTAAACAAGACAAGGTCCTCCACCATAATTGTCTGAGACCCTGCAAGGAAAGACAGAAACAGTATGAGACCTTCCTACCTACCACAGAACAACAGTTAGTTCAGTATGGCGCCCAAGCTCCTGAAAACCTTCCTGATAACCTGCCCCCAGATGAGGCCAACCTTTATTTAGGGGGTGTCAAAACAGCAGGCTCAACCCGCCAGCAAGGTCTAAGTAAGCAGGGTTGTGACCTGCAATCCAATTATCCAGTCAGTTGAAGCCAAACTAGGAAGTTGACTCAAATTTTTAAATCCAATAACATGAAAAGATGATGATCCCTTACAATGGATACCTCATTTGCGCTTGACTCATTACCAGGATAAAGTCATTCCCTTCACCATCCTACCGTGTGAGCTACACAATCATATTCCTGTTATCCATGGCTCACATTAACTATATAATCATTATCTCTCAATAAATAATATTATCTAGTTTCTAAATATTTCCCCCTTGTAACTCTGCTAAAACAATCAGCTCTCTAGCGCAATGAATAGGGGGCTGTCCAGGCATTCCTGGGCAGCCGTTTTTCTCCTCAGAGGATCCTGGCAAACTGGTGGTCTCTGTGCTAACTGCTTGTAGCTCAAAGTTTTCTTGCTGGAGCGTAGCCACTTGGGTTGTAAGTACAGCCACCTGAGGGTCAAGTTGAGGGGCAGCTTCCAGAGGTACCTGACTTTGTGTAGTGGCACATAAATTATTATTAGCACCCCACAATTCTTGTTCTTGTCTCATAAGATCTTCAGAAGGGTGATCACTAGTAGGCAATTGACTCAACTCATCCATATGGGCCTGCAATTCTTGAATAGTATTAACTTCAGTGGCTTTCTTCCATACTAACTCATCCTGAATTTCTTGTATACTTCTTGAGGCAATCTCAGCCAAGTGTTGAAGTTGCTCAGCAGTATGGACACAGAATTCATTGAGTTGTACCACTAACTGCTCAAAGTCAGTGTGGTGGGTGTTAAGGGCGGAGTTGACCTGGGCCTGCCAGGGTTGTTGTAGCTGGTGGATCTCCTGAAGGTGTTCATACACGTAATCAGGGACAGAAGAAGCAGTTGCTCAATAGATTTGGTCAATTCAGCTTGGGGAGTGATAAAATCTCTTTGGTTATTGAATACTAGTAATAACAGAGAGTACACCTACTGTTGGTAGGTGGAGAATTGTTCCCATTTGTTATAAATAGTGGCACAAATGGAGGAAATTCCATGGACGTGAAGTCCCAGTACCATCTGATGATGGACTAGTGCAGGTTAAACAAAAGACAAGATCAAGCAATTAGTAGAATTCTTCTAAAAGGAAGTGGTGTGTAATACAAGGAGCAACTGTCTTTTCTTAAAATTCTATTGACTTGGCTGGGATTGTAGATTAAAAATGGCTCCTTTTTGGGCTAGTTTAAGGGCCACTGACGTGATTTGATCTAGGTCAGGGTTACCCAGTGTGTAAGCAACAAGACAAGGGCCATTATTCATGTTTAGAACAGTAGGATTGATAGGTGGGTTGGCAATGTATTCTTTCATTGTACTAGAAGTTCAGATAAAGACAGGTCCTGAATTAGAGTGAGGGTCCATATAGATTAGTTTCAAAGGAAGGTACTAAGGGGCTTACAGCCCCTGTATTAAGCACCGTTTATGTTGTGTACTTAGTGCCGCCAAGGGACACAATAGGAGATCCTAACAGTAGAATTGGGTATACACTAAGCCAAATTTTAGTCTTCAGGGATGAACAAGGACTTTACCTTAAGGCCCTTGGAATGATTATTATCAGAAATCTCCTCTAGATAGACTAGGGAGATGGTGCTGAAGTACAAATATAAACACAAAGAAAGAGTGTAAACAGAAATTAATTTTATTGTATGAATCATTTAGGCTATTATAGGGCAACAGTCTACAACAAAACTGTAGAAGGAATAGTTATATCACTGGCCACTCTTATAAGTTGGTTGAGGATCACACATGTTGTGAATGCTGCCATTCACCATGTTTTGATTTCTCCTTCAATGGGTTATTTTGAGTAAAAATCTCTCTCTACATTATTTCCCCTTGAAATGAGTCTGTATCCAAACTGGGAAATAAAATTGTTTGTTTTCCTGGTTCTGCGCAACTAACTTGCCCCACTCATGCTTGTAGCAAGTGATTTTACCGTCCATGTATTGTTTTGTGGTAAAGCTACACAGTATATATTCCCAATTTTTATACTAAATGAAATTTAAGTTATATTCACATTTTTTTCTTTGTGTCTCTAAGTACTTCAGCGCCTTGCTAGCCATGTCTAGTAGATATTATTCAATCAGGGCCACAAGGTAATTGCATAACTTTCCCTACCATTCTAACCAAGACTTAGTACAATTCCAATCCTAAGGTTAGGATTTCCTGTTATGTGTCTATGCTGCGCCTCAGAACATGACAAACATGATGCTCACTACAGGGGCTGTAAGTCCCTTGGTTATCCCTTTTGCAACCTCATTTTCAGGATCTTTGTCTCCTCCTATACACGAGCCAAGTTCACCTGAAATCACCAGTCCTCCTATCAAGGAAGAAATTGCAGGCCCACCTATTATCCCTACTGTGCTGAACCTCATGAATGGTCCCCACCTAGTAGCCTATCCTTTGGGTACCCCTGACTTGTAACAAGTCATGGCAGTAGCCCTTAGGATAGCCTGTGACAGAGCCATCCCTTGCCTCCAGCTTCAGTTCAGTTGAGCAGAATAATACAAATTGATTGTAGCTCCACAATTTCCACAGCATCTCCTCTCAGCAGCTGGATCCACTGAACACTTATTGTCATCTTTTGTACAACCCGCCTTAGCCCATCATCAAATGGTATTAGGGCTCCACGTTCAGGAGATTTCATTGCTACAAGCTGTGTCACTCATCACTGGGATCAGTTTGCGGCCTACCAGCAGTGGATCCACTCCCTGTTTTCTTAGTATCTGACAACCAGCGCAACTCTGTCACCTCCAAGACCTGCTTGGTTAATTCCATTGAAAAAATGTGTTGGTCCATCCCTGAATATGTCAGGGAGCGTCTACATGAGTTTCATCAGTTGAAACAGCCCTGGCAAGCCCAAGTAGATTCCACCTTGAACCCTATCTCACCAATTTCAAGCAACTTGTGCAGAAGCTCAATGCATTCAGTGCTTACTCTTTTGATCAATTACAACAATTAGCAGACCTTGCTGCTAAAGGCCTTCCTGAGCTCAGTGAAGAATTTGATCAAGAAAGGGTTGCCACCGCCACTGCCATTGCCAAGCTCCATACTCAAGTGAATGAGTTGACTACGCCCAAGCTAGAAGATCCCCTTCCCCTCCATCTGACAATCTGTTGGATAGAGAACAGAGACTATGGGATTCAATTTAAGAGCTGTGAGCATCTACATGCAGTCAAGATTGCCCTACTAAAGCTCCTCAACTAGATCCTCAATTGCTTGCTTTGACAACTCAATTTAATGAGCTACAGCAAGAAATGGCTGCCCTACACAAAATGGTGGCAACTTCTGCTAGTATAGTTGGGGTTATCAATGGAAATGACTGCTGCCCTGGCCTGCAAGGAGCCCCTCAAATCCAATGTGCTAGAGATTTGATTGCTCTAGCCAATGAAGTGGATCTTTTGAAGCAGGATCAATCCAGCCTCAACAAGGACGTCCAGGAAATGAGTGAGTCAATCAATTTGGTAAATAACAGGCTCACCCCTTGTCTCTCAGTAGGGCCTTCCCTTACCTCCTGACTGGCTGAGCTCTTCACCGTAGTAACAACACAGGGCCAACGCCTAGACATTACTGAGCAACAGACTGCTTTAGCTAATAATACAGTTGCCAGCACTACTGAGACCTTGACTACTCTTGAGGAGAGTGTTTTTCAGCTGTGGGACAGGCATTCCCCCTCCAAATCTAAGGCAGAATTCTCCCTGCGCATAAATGTACTTAATAGCAACAATGGTGGTCCAACTCCTGAAGCACACTTCAAACCTACCTTTAAGCAAGTCTTCAATCCCAAAAATTCTACCATTGGAGCTTTCCTAACTATCTATTAATTTGCCATGAGGAGAGCTCTGATGAGTTTAAGAAGGAATACATTCTTACCTGTCTACATCCAACCTGCCAAGAGGTAGTTGTGCCAGAACTGCCCACCATTGAGACCTGGGAAGAAATGAAACAGCTTCTGATCAACAAATTTGGTGGCAATCTTAGTTTAGAAGTGAAGAAGGATACCTACATGCACATTGCCTTCAAACCAAAGGAGACCCTAGCTGAATTTGAAGATAGATTCTAAATGGAAGGACAGCAACTGATAACGAGTAGACAATTGACAGCGCACAAAGCTTACATGGCTTGAACTTAGACCCACAAGGTTAATCCGCTTCTGTATCTCCACTTTAAGGCTCACAAGGCTATACTTTCCTCTATGAAAGGCATAAAGACGTTATTGCAGGATATGCACCTTAACTATTCTGGAGTGGTTGTGCAGGAAATTGTGCCGCCTCTAATTCTGGTTTGTCTTCCTGTGGCCTTTGCATCCTTACAATGAACTTGCAAAATCCTCCTAGACGTCAAGGTTGCCACAACTGTGGCCATATAGGTCATCATTCTTGAGTCTGCACCAATCTTGGGTTGAAGGAGCTGATCCCAAAGTTTAGGCAGGAAAAGAACAGTCAACCTAGAGGCGGAGACGCTCTTGATTGACAATTCTTCCCAGTCTCCTTCAATACCCCCTCCACAACCAACTCCAAGCCTGCTGATACCAAGGCTCCTTCCATCCTGCTGTTGTTTCACAATATCTCTGACAACTCTGACTTGGATGATTCTGATGTTGATGACCCTGACGCTTACAGGTATTCAGTTCTTGCCGTCCCTGAAATCATTGTAGTCCCCTACAAGTTACGCTCTGGGAAGACTACAACTACCACCAAGCCCTCATCTGAGGCCAAAACAGTTGTCTCCTGCCCCTATCTTACTCAGGAAAAACGGTCCCCTGTATTAGTGGAATCATCAGAGGAAGCCGCTAAAGTTACTGAAACTGTATTCAAGAATGTTTCAGTCTTGCTTCCTCTCCAGAATGTCTATAAGAAGTTTTCAGGCTTGAGATGCATGATTAAAAATGAGACAGAAAGCTAGCATAAGCCCAGGACATCCTAGCTGTCCTTCCACCCTTTGGTTATACTACTACCCATGTGGAAATATCCATCCAAAAGGTGAAAATCAAGGCTGTCTTAGATACTGGGTCTCCTTTTAATTTTGTCTCCTCAAAGCTTATCAAAAAGCTCAAACTTGCCCCCAACCTTAATTATCACCAGTCATATGGTACTGCTGGGCTATTCATGACTTGCAAAATAGGGGCCCATTCTGCTCTTCCCGTGTGGTTTGTCAATATAATCTTAGCCATGTCTGCTATAGTTTTGGATAATGAGAGTTACAAACTCCCAGTTAGTACTCAGTTCCCTAGAGAATACAATGAGATCATCAACCTAAAGGATGGCTACCTCTCTATCTTAGGGTACAAAGTCCCTCTGATCTTTGAGAAGCCTGTCAAAGTTCCTGGGAAGCACCTCAAGATGTGTGCCTTAGAATATCACACTGGTGTTTCACTTTAAAATACTGTACCCACTCATCCAGCATGAAGTGTCCGCCTATGGCTTGTCCTGCGTCTGAGGGGATCCCTCTCCCGGAAACCTCCACTGTGATCATTTCCCCTGGATTGCAAGCCATCCTGGACTCCCAAATATCATATGAGTTACTTGAGCGCACATTCCTGGAGGTGTACTCTCCTCCCTTGCTAGACCACAACAAACCCTACCTCTTCCCAGGGATCTTGGATGTCTCTCATAAAGATCCTGTTTAATTGCTGGTAGCCAATGTTGTGTTTGGCTCCAGGGGACAACATCCTGGAGGACACAGCAAGAAATCTTTATTACAAAAGATTTGAGGTTTGAGGCTAGCCTTGGGTTAGCCTTCAGGGCAAAATTCAGGGCATTTACCTTAATTTCCTGGAAAACAAGATGTAAAAGTCCTTTTGGCAGAAAGGACGGGAAAAGCTTGAAGATTATAAAAGCAAACACAAGTGTGGATAAACCTGTCTTTATTAGGAGTAATGATTCTACTTTAAATAGTTGACAAGAGATGGTGATCACTCAATAGGAAGACAGAGTGGCTGAGGGGGTCACACTGGGATGATGTCATACCAGGATCAACCACAGACAGATACAATAATTGGAATGGGTGGGTATTGAAACAGACCCATTTACGGAAGGCAGAGAATTTCTGAACTTGAAGGCAAAACCAGCCAAATCTTTACAACTATCAATATTAAAGGCCAAATCAAAATAGCATTAATTGTGCAATTTACAACATCTCCCCCATCAAGATTGGACACAGGGAGTTGATACTTGCAAAGGAATTTGGAGTGAACACAGGCAAAAGGACATCCAGAAGACAGTAGTTTTTCAGTGTACTTGGCGCCCTTCTTAAAGGTGACCTCACAGGGCCCAACCCATAGGGAATCAAACTTGTGGGCCTTACCACCTGTACAGTTCTGGTAGTAGAGAACTAGATTGCCTAATTGGTATTTGGGGAGGGGGTCTCTAGCAGCATTGAATGGAGAGAGCTCCAAAGCCTTAACCTTATAAGCAGTGGAGTAGGCGGCTGCCTGGATGTCAATGATACAGTTGGTTAAGTCTTTCACGTGGGTCTCAGGATCTGCAGACATATCAAACTCAATCAAAGGGGGTCCCAATATTGAGGGGGTAGTGGCCTCAAATCCATAAAGCATGGCAAAAGGGGATTGACCAGTCACCCAGTGTCTACTAAGGCGGTAGGCAAAGAGGGCAGCAGGGAGGAACATGTCCCAATTGACAGTGTCAGAGAGCGTGAGTTTTCTCATGATGGATACCAGGGTGGGGTTTTCTTGTTTGACAGTTCCATTGGCGGAGGGATAATATGACGCAGAGAACAACTGGTGAGTCTCCATAGCTTCAACAATAGAGGTGATGAGGCAAGCATTAAAATTGGTGCCATTGTCAGAGAGTAGGACTTGAGGGCAGCCATGACAATAGAAAATGTCTTGCAGCAAGAAAGTAGCTGTGGTCCTAGCCACTATATCTTTTGTTGCTCTGGCTTCAACCCATTTGCTAAAGTGGTCTATAGCAACTAGGATAAACCAACATCCCAACCTAGACTGGGGGAAGGGCCCAACAGCATCAATACTCACCGTCTGGAAGGCATGATTTGGAGGGATGAGTTGGAACTGGTGTTGGGACAGATAAGGACGTTGGAGCTGACAGGAATGACAGGAGGCAAGGACATTTGGGATCAAAAGGCGCATATTTTCCCAGCAGAAGCTTTTGCACAACCAGCCACAAGTCTTGGCTATGCCTCCATGGCCAGTGTCAATGTGAGCTTGGAGGACAATGACTATCCTCATGCTAGGGCAAAAGTAGGGTAGGTAGGCATTGTTAGCCTTTTTGAAGAGTTGTCTATCACAAATTATAGTTTCCTTGGATAGGGTCTGTAGTGCCAAGCGGATGTCTTTGGATTCAGTGGTCATAGAGTCAGAATACCCTTTTTATTTGTATAGTCAATCAGCATCAGCGGGATGGAGGGCCAGGATTGGCATCCTTGACAGGCCATCAGCATTCTGATGTTGGGCCCCAGGACGGTGTATCACAGTGAATTATATCCTTGAAGATGTAGAGCCCAACAAGCTAGTCAACCTTCAGGTTCCTTTAGCTGTTGTAGCCATTTGAGAGAGGAGTGATCTGTGACTACCGTGAAGTGGGTTCCATAGATGTAATGCCAAAACTGTTTCACTGCATGAATCACCGCCAGACATTCCTTCTCAGTGACACTGTAGTTCTTCTTGTGCTTATTGAGGACTCTTGATGAGTAGGCTACAGGTCAATCCACACCTTCATTGTTGAGTTGGGCAAGGATAGCACCCACTACTACTCCACTAGCATTGGTATACAAGATGAACTCTTTATAATAATCAGGATAGACTAAGATAGGAGCCTCCTTGAGCTTGGCCTTCAGTACTTTGAATGTTTGTTGTTGGCTGTCAGTCCATTCAAAGGGGATGTTGTGAAGCAGTTGGACAAGGGGTTTGCTAAGTTCAGCAAAGTCAGGGATAAACTGTTGTTAGTAGCCCATCATACCAAGGAATACTTGAACCTCTCAAAGATTTGTGGGAGGTAGAGTCTTGTTCAATGGCTTCCACCTTGTTATTCATGGGGCAGATTCCAGTCTGAGTGACTTCATGCCTAGGAACTCAAGACGTTCCTTGAAGAAGGAGCACTTGGAGGGTTTGAGTTTCAGGCCAGCCTCACAAATCTTGATGAAGACAGCCTTGAGGTGCTCCAAGTGGTCAGTAAAGGTAGCGCTGAATACATTGATATCATCAAGGTACACAAAGACACAAGAGAGCTTTAAGTCTCGTAGGATGGAGTCCATAGCCTGTTGAAATTTAGCAGAGGCATTGCATAATCCCTGGGGCATACAAGTGGGTTCAAAGAGGCCTTCTGAAGTAATAAGCGCAGCCTTTTCTCAATCTTCAGGAGTTAAGTCAACCTGTCAGTACCCTGAAGCTAGATCCATGGCAGAGAAAAACTTGGAACCACCCAGCCGTCAGAGAGCATCATCAATTCTGGGTAAGGGGTATGAATACTTTTTAGTGAGAGAGTTCAGGCGGCAATAATCCATTACAATGTGGTGTACCCCATCTTTCTTCTTGGAGATCAGTAACAGGGAAGCCCAAGGACTTTGGGAAGGAGCCAGTAACCCAGCATCCAGAAGTTACTTTAGTTCTTTAGATACTTGAGCATCTTCCACCCTACTACAGCGGTATGGTTTAGCACAAAAAGGGGGTGTATCCCCAGTATCAATATGATGGATGACTCCTTTATCTAGGCCATAGTCTGTAGATCCAGAGACATAAATGTCACTGAACTGATCTAGCAGGTCCAACACATCTTTTTGTTGGACAGGGAACAGTTGAGGTAAATCAGCAGTAGTGAACAAGGAGAGAACTTGAGAATCATCTTCAGGTAGGTTGAAATCACTGAAAGTTTCAAAGGGGTAGAGGGAGGATACTTGTTCTGCTCCAAGTATACAACCATGACCTACAACCTGGCCTCTGTTTACTTGCATGGGCAGGGCCGTCAGGTTAGCAAGCAATAATTGTACGGGCTCTTTGTGGTTTTGGTCTAAAATCCCAGGACACAGGCAAGGCTTGGTACAACTTAAGGATTCAGGTGAGTAAAGCTCCAAGAAGGACTTTTCAGGTAGCTCATAGGAAATCTGGGAATCAATCACCACTTGTGAGCCCAAGGGGATGGTGATAGTGGCTGGCGCTAACAGGGGTACCTCTTCTTCCGCAGGGCAGGAAGGAGGAGGGGTATACATGTTGGAGGAGTGAGTCCTATACTTGAGTGAGAAGATACTTGTAGGGTACTCAAGCACACAAGTTTTAAGACGTTTTTCCTGGAAGGTGCAGAGGTTCCTCAAAAATCAAAGGAACTTCATATCCCAAGACAAAAGGTATCCATCTTGTAAGTTTACAATTCCATTATATTCTCGGAGGAATTGAGTACCAACCAAGAGGTCATAGCTTTTGTTCTCTAGTACCACAGCGGGGGAAGCAATAAGGAGTTTCCCAATTCTCATGGGTAGAGCAGAGTAGGCACCAATGACTCAAGTTAGGGCCATGCCCGCTGTGCCATTTAACTGTGTATAGTTGAGGTCAGGGGCCAACTTAAGTTTTTCATTAGCTTGGAAGAGACCACATTGACTGGGGAACCCATGTCCAAGATGGCTTTAATCTTAACATTTTGGATTAATACTTCTACGTGGGTTGTATCTTTCCCAAAGGGGGGCAAGACAGCTAGAACGTCTTGCGCAGCTTTCAGATCTTTCTCCCATTTTGGCCAGCATACACTGTAACACAGGAATTTCCTTATACAAAGTCTGTAGTGGGAGAGATACGGTTACATTATGGAAAAGAGCTTTGGCTAACTCAGCTGCTTCCTCAGAAGAGTCAACTAAGACAGGAGGTTGGTGAGCTTAGCTAGGTAAGGGCGAGCCAACATGGACTTAGCTTCACTTGTAGGTACTTGGGAAGTGGTGGGAGTCTTCCCAGAGCAAAGCTTGTATGGTACAAGGATGGTTTCTGGAACAGACAGGACGGAATAGCCATAACTATCAGAGCCTTTGCTATCAGAATCTTCAGGCTCTGAATCACTGGAGAGATTGTGAAACAGATGAAGGATAGTTGGGCCAGAGGAAGAGGGAGCTTCCTCATCAGAAGGAGGATAAGAAGGAGACAGGGGAGATTGGTCACCAGAGAGCATCTCCATTTCTAAGCTGACCTCTCTTTTCCCGCCTGTTCCTTGGGATTGCAACCTTCCACTTGGGGATTAGTGAAAGTGTGCAAGTGGTGTTCAACCTGGCCACAGTTATGGCAGCCTTGTCTCTTAGCCTTCCCACTAGTACCCAGAGTCATAATGTGTGGCATACAAGAGGTAGTCCCAGCATTATTGACTTTATTCTCATGCACCACCGTACCTCCATGTGTCAAATGCTTGTCTTGTAAGAGCGCATTAATACTCTTCATGGAAGTGAGTGAAGCCTTGTGTGCCAAAAGTGTAGGCATAGAAGCTGGTTTACCTTCAAATCATTTGAACAAGCTGTGTAGGCTTCCCGGGGAGTTAACTGTTGACTAGTAATTAACTGCTGGCCTTCAATGTAGAAACACTCTGCAAACTCAGCCAGGGTTTCCTTGGATTTGAAAGCAATGTTCAAAAATACATCTTTCTTGAACTCCAAGATGATGTCTCCTCTGAACTCTTCAATAAGGAGGCACTTTGTATCCTCCCAAGTGACAATAGAAGGGAGCTTGGGGACCACAACTTCCTGGCAAGTGAGATTGAGGCAGGTAAGAATGTGTTCCTTCTTGAGCTTATTGGTAGCCCTACACATTTCAGTTTTGTAAATGGGCAGAAAAGCAGCAATGGTAGAGGTTTTGGGATTAAATGTCTGTTTGAAGGTTGGCTTATAGCTCAGGTTGATAGAAGAGGACAAGGACTGGCTGTTTTCACCAAGGTTGAGGACATTAATATGAGGGTTGCCCTCAAACTCGGATTCAGCAGCAGGTTGTCTAGCCCAGAGGAGTCAAATGCTTTCCTCTAAAGTGTCCAAGGTAGAGCTGTTTTGCCCACTAATGTCTCGGGCAGTGGCGGCAGCAGTCCCAAATTCATCAATCTTGATTTGTTGTACTGCCATGGTGCCAGCAATCCCATTGACACAGGTAGCCAGGGAGATTGTCTGAGCAACCAAAGGGGCAACTTGTCCATTTAGGGTCTCTGTAAAGTGGGAGAGGTTTTGGACCTCTCTTCCAATGTGTTTTGCCTATCAGCTACATCATTTGTCACTTTGGCAAGTTGATCTAGAGCACACACACAGTGGACCTGGGGTTGACCTTCTAGACCAAGGCAACAACTATGATTGTCATGATCATGAGTATTAACAACTTCACCTTCCTCTTCATTGTCAGATTTAGATGACAAATCTTCAGAATTAGAGAGGCGCTGTCTTAAGTACTTTATTTCACCTTGTAAGGTAGCCACCTGATCAGTGAGGGAGGCAATACAAGGATCAGGCATAGGGTTGACTGGAGTAATGTTCTGACCAGAAGATTGACACCAAGTGGTAGCCTTGAGCTTGGCAATGACCTCCCAAGCTTTGGTTTTGAAATCAGATGGGGTCTCAACAGGAGGAGCAGGAGGAGTCACCTTGATAGATGCTACTCTATCATCCATAAAACTTTGCACTTGATATAGAGTGTTGCCTAGTGCAGCCTTATCCAGACCATATTGATGCTGCAGGTGGCGGCCCCAAGTATTGACATGAGCCCCTATCAATTTGAGTTGCAAGTTGACATGCTCTCTGAATTAATTGAGTTCACTAACCAGAGTCTCAAAGTCCTGCTGATGGTTTAGCAGAAAAGCCTCAATTTTCTCACGCCAGGCTGCCTGATGTTCATCCAATTTGCATAGTTGATCTTTATGTATCCAGGGAGAGAGGAACAAAGGGAGTTCATGGAGGCAGTTAAATACTTCTGTGACTCCAACAAGTTGCGCTGGTTGTCAGAAATACAAGCAAAGAGACTGTGTGACCATTCTTGGTAGACCATATTTTGAGCGTGGTTATTTGAGACAGCGCGGGCTACAGCATCTAACAGTTGGTTTTGGGATCCCAAAGCAAGTTGATGGTGGACTAGGGCTGGTTGGATGAACTATTTGACCAATACGCCAATAGTATCCATGGATTCCATCAACGCGGGGGGAGACCAAAGTCCAAAAGGAAGGAGTACAGGTCTTTGGAGGCGTACCCGGGACGGAGGCCAGGGATAGAGTGCATGGCTACCTTGCCAGAGTAAAGAAGGGAGCAGATGGCAGCAAGGGCTTGCTCATAGTTAATAGAGAAAGCAGGAAGGGGGCCCACAAGAGCCTGGGAGACAGAACCAATACCATAGGATTTGCAGAAGCATCAGTGATGTCTTTTTCTAGAGGGGAACTGTGACGGATCCAGGCCTAACCAGTCCATCCTGCCATTATCCTGCCCTTGACTCTTATTGCTGTTACCTTCCTGGGACAAATCTTTGAGGAGCTTTGCCTCCAGGGAGGCAATTTTTTTGGATAACACTTTATTGTCATCTTGCCAACGAGCCATGATTTTAACGCTTTTTTCCTCTCGTGCTCTAAACGCCTCAATTTCACAATTCACCGTCTCTTTCACTTGTTGCAAGATTTAATCCCATCCTACCAACAAGTTCCAAGTATCCTAAGCATAAATTTGGTTCCCTTGGACGGGATTCCCTTCCTTTGCAAAGTAATTGGAATACAGCTCTTTGAACGCCGCCTTTACTTCTACTAAAGATTTGGCAGGAACAGTCTTAGTGACCTCCAGGCTGGTCCAAGCTTCTTCCAATGTACTTGTAGGAACCTCCTTTCTTGCAGCAGCAGTTTCTACACAAAGGACCCCAAACTTGGCTCTCTCAAATTTTAACAAAGAAGGCATGACAATTGAAAAATAGGTGAGGGAAAAGCGTCAAAACCGACAATGAATATATTTTATTAATGTTTAACTGTTTTTGCTTATATACCATTCAGGGCATACACAGCTGAAAACCCCTCCAGTTCCTGAATTAACCAATGATTTGTGTCATGTGACCTATGCCATTCAAGTCATCCAACATAGATCTTTACCTGAAAGATCACCAACAATTCTCAACCTATGAGAATTGACCTACAATGGGCAGAAGTCACTTGACTCCATTCAACCCAATGTACCAATTCAGCATGGAGCTTCCCCAGCTCCCAGCGCCAAAACCCTGTGGATTGCACATCATAAACTCAGCTATCAGCGTTCCAACTGGGAACCAGCTGATCAAACCTGAATTCCTAGGCATCCTTGCCTTTATTTAGTTAATTTTGCATTTAGTGGTTTTTTGCCTTTAAAACCCATTAAACTGCTTTGAAACTCAAATCAGGCGCCACTGCGGCGCCCAGCAATTTTCCCAGGCGGCGCCCCAGCGCCTGAGAAAATTTGATAGCGGCGCCTCAGTGCATCTCAAATTCATTAGGAGGCGCGGCAGTGCCTCTAACCCAATAAATTTGCCAACACGGCGCTTTTAACCCAAATTCTGGGGGTTTTCCCATGGTTAACCCTAACCAAACTTCTTGAAAAAGTCAAGGCCATTTTAATATAATTAAATCCTCATTAATTATATCCTGTATTTATTAATTAATTTTTCCTGATTAACTAACCCATTTTGAGATGCCTAGTCTCCAAGATTGATTCGGCCAATCTTGCCTCCATTCTTTTAGTTAGCCTAACCTAACTAAACATCCATATTCTGTTCTTTTATTAAACATAGATATCCAGTTTCTAGGAATCTTACTCTCAAGAATTCCACACAAATCTATCTATATGTAATAAACAGCAAAAAATAACATCTTTATATTTTGGAGCATTTATTTGGCTAAACGCTCAGCAGTGACTGTAGTATGGTCACAGGGATTAGAAAGTTTAGATTGATCTGGTACTTTGGAAGCAAAGGGAGAGGGACCAGAGAATGTGTGTGGGAACAGGGTAACCAAGGGACTTGCAGCCCCTGTAGTGAGCATCATTTTGTTATGTTTGGCTCCAGGGGACAACATCTGGAGGACACGGCGGTAAATCTATATAACAAAAGATTTGAGGTTTGAGGCTAGCCTTGGGTTAGCCTTCAGGGCAAAATTCAGGGCATTTACCTTAATTTCCTGGAAAACAAAATGTAAAAGTCCTTTTGGCAGAAAGCAGGAAAATCTTGAAGATTATAAAAGCCACACAAATGTGTATAAACTTGTCTTTATTAGGAGTAATGATTCTACTTTAAATAGTTGACAAGAGACAGTGATCACTCAATAGGAAGACAGAGTGGCTGAGGGGGTCACGCTAGGATGAGGTCATACCAGGATCAACCACAGACAGGTACAATAATCTGGAATGGGTGGGTATTAAAACAGACCCATTTACAGAAGGCAGGGAATTTCTGAACTTGAAGGCAAAACCAGCCAAATCTTTTAAACTATCATTATTTGAAGGCCAAATTGAAATAGCATTAATTGTGCAATTTACAACAGCCAACTTGACAGCTCTCCCCATAAATGTGTCTAGAGGGCAAGTTTTTGGCTATGTCAAGTTGTTGAATTCTCCTGATGTCCTATTGCTACACCCCTTTGGTACGTTCCATGACTTTAACTTACCTGAGGACAAGCCCCAAGTCCTATCCTTGTTCACTGCGCAGGATTTCCTGCAACTATACCCGGTTTGACAGAAGAAGGTGCTCAATTTGCTAGATAAGTTTTCAGATATCTTTGCTAAAGATAGCACTAATTATGGTCTAGGCAAAGGCGTTATTCACCAGATTGATACTGGTGACTCTCTCCCCTTCTTATTTAAACCTTATTGCTGCAGACAAGTAGAGGACGCTCAGGTGTCTAAAGAGCTCAAACAACTATTATAAGCTGTGCTAATATTTTTCCCAAAGTTCTTGGGCCTCCCCCTTGCTCATCTTGAAGAAGAAGAATGGAGCTCATTGTATTGTGATGGACCATTGACAATTGAACTCCTAAACCCAAAAGGATTCCTACCCCTTGTCATGTATTGATGATGCTCTCTGCCGCTGTGGAGGCTCTAAGTTCTTCTCTTCAATGGATCTAGTACTGGGGTACTGACAAGTTAATTTTTTCTCCCAAGAATAGACAGAAGGCCACTCTTATCCCTTCTGAAGGACTTTTTGAGCCTACAGGAGTGCCACAAGGACTCTGAAATGCCCCATCTACCTTCCAAAAAGCCATGGACTCCATCCTCTGTGACTTGAAGCTTTCATTGTCTTATTATACCTAGATGATATAATGGTCTTCAGTGCTACCTTTACAGATCACTTGACTCACCTCAAAGATGTATTCATAAAGATTTAAGAGTCTGACCTTAAACTTAAACCATCTAAGTGTGCTTTCTTTAAAGAACACCTTGAATTCTTGGGCCATGAAGTAAACCATACAGGGATTTGTCCAATGACCAAGAAAGTTGAGGCTATTGAAAAAATGCTTTCACCCACCAACCTTCAAGAAGTAAAAGTCTTTCTGGGCATGATGAGTTACTACAGACCGTTCATCCCTGACTTTGCTAATACAAGCAGACCTTTGGTCCAACTGTTACGTAATGTCCCTTTCAAATGGATTGCTAGTCAAGAACAAGCCTTTGAGACCCTAAAAAAACTCAAAAAGGCTCCCATCTTAGTGTATCATGACTACAATAAGGAATTCAGCCTATACACTGATGCTAGTGACCTGGCTATTGGAGCCATCTTGGCTCAACTAGATGAGGAGGGTGTGGATCACCCTTTACCTTATACTTCTCATGTCCTATACAAACATGAGAAGAATTACAGCGTCATGGAGAAGGAGTGCTTTGCTGTGCTGCATGTTGTCAAGCAGTTCCGCTGTTATGTGTATGGCACCCATTTTACTGTGGTCACTGATCACGCTTTTCTTAAGTGGCAACAACAGCTTAAGGAACCAGAAGGACAACTAGCTAGATGGGCTCTCTTCCTGCAAGATAACAGCTTCACTGTGCTATATTGTCCCGGGATTCAACATCAGAATTCTAATGGCTTATCCAGAATGCCCATCATTGCTCTACACCCTGCTGAGGCTGATCAACTGTATGAACTGGTTGGATATCCTTTCTCTTGGGATAGCAAGACAGAGGAAGTTCAAATTGCCCTATCTAAGCTATACAAGGACATGCTCATTTGTGACAACCAGATTTTCAAAAAAGTTTGAGACCAATACCTGCCTTATGTACAGCCTAGCCTTTGCCTTTTGCTGGTGCTCTAAGCTCATAAGGAGACAGGACATGGATGCTTTGCCAAGTCCTATGACTGGCTCCAGAAAAATATTTCTGTGAAAACCTTTGCCTACTGATTCCAGACGTCATAGCTAGTTGCCACAATTGCCAGCTTCAGCAACCTCAAGCTGCCCCTCACAAGTTCAAACTAGTTCCCCTTTAACATTCATTTCACACTGTTGGCATTGTTGCTGTAGGGCCTCTCCCCAGTTCTTTCTTTGGGTGCCACTTTATCCTAATTACGGTTGATTATTTTAGCAAATGGAAGGAAGCTCTCCCTACTAAGAACATCACTGCCAAAACAACTGCTGCCTTTCTGTTGCAAGACGTATTCTTCTGCCACGGCTGCCCTCAAGTGTTGTTGTCTGACAATGGGACTAACTTCAACTCCAAGTTGGTAACCTCTGTTGTTAAAGCCTTGGGGGTTCACCAGTCTTTCTCTGCCCCCTATAATCCTTCTACCAATGGGTCAGTTGAGCGTGCAAACTCAACTCTTGTTTCTATCATGAGGAAACTCACTTACTCTGATGCTGCAAACTGAGATCTATACTTATCTGCTGCTTCTCTTTGCTTATTGCCTTAGCAAGCATTGTGTTACCGGGTATTCCCCCTTTGCAATGATGTATGGGCGTGAGGCCACCACTCTGTTGCTCCTGGGGGGCCCTCTACTCTCCTCTGATAAGGCCATGATTCTTGATGACCATATCAAATATCTAGTCAACTGCATCATTGATATACAAGCTACTGCATACACTTCTGCATATAAGACCAAGGTGCTTGAGCTCTCTCCTGACAATGCTGGACGCTCTTCCTTGCCTGAGTTCAAATTGAGGTCCACATTCTCTACTATCAGCATAGAGTAGGAGGACACACTCACAAGCTAGATATGTTGTGGTTCAGACCTCTGGAAGTGACCTTCAAATAAGGGTCATATACACTGTTAAACTACTCTCTAGTGATTGTCTGTTTGCCCAAGTGCATGCCAAGTTCCTCCGCAAGTACTACCCCCCAAGGCCAATCTATAGGGGGACAATGTTGTAAATGCTGCCATTCACCATGTTTTGATTTCGCCTTTGTTGAGTTATTTTGAGGACAAATCTCTCTCTTTTTCTTTTCCCCCTTGAAATGAGTCTGTATCCAAACTGGGAAATAAAATTGTTTGTTTTCCTGGTTCTGTGCAATTCACTTGCCCCACTCATGCTAGTGGCAAGTGATTTTACCATTCATGTACTGTTTTGTGGTAAATCTAAACAGTATATATTCCCAATTTTTATACCCAATAAAATTTAAGTTCTATTCACATTTTTGTCTTTGTGTCTCCAAGTACTTTGGGGCCTCTCTAGCCATGTCAAGTAGATATTATTTAAACAGGGCCACAAGGTAATTACATAGCCTTCCCTGCCTCTCTAACCAAGACTTAGTACAAATCCAATCCTAAGGTTAGGATTTCCTGTCGTGTGTCTGTGCTGCGCCTCAGAACACAGCAACACAGTTTACCAGTTGAAACTCTAATAAGTCCTTTGCCCAATTTAGATTGAACCCCATATTAAGAAGAGAAAGGGAACTGAAGGATTTTGCACTTGAAATGTGATCACATAAAAGGAAAAATCAATTATGCCCAACTAGCAGGATTCACAATAGGGTTTGTGGTGTGTGGTAGGCTTGCCCACAGGTGCCTGGCTAACAGGTGACAGGTTGGCTTGTGGGTGGCTGGAGGGCAATACTGGCAGGTGTGGCAGGCGCCAGTCAGGATGTTAAATTATTCCAGTTTGCTTTAAGTTCTGTTTATACTTCAATTATTCTGTTTTCCCCCTAAATTAGTGATGGGGAATTCTGTTCATATTGAGCAGTATTTGGAACAAAATCTTCTTTTTGTTTCCAATTTGAAATGAGGGGGGATTTGATTGGTGTCAGGAATATTTCTGACACTGGGTATGTTGTGAGTGACAAATAACCAACTGAGAAATTGTTGCCTGAAATTGTTTACACTCCTAATTTAGATATATTGCCTGTAATTGACACTGGCTCTAGAGGATCCTGTATAATTAGATAGGTGATGGGGCAACTCTTTCAGGCCTCCTGTATGATTTAAGACATATTGACAGACAAAGCGCTGATCTCAGTTACAATACTTTAGCTGTAGTTTTCCTTTGGGGATTTTGCAGTTCTGCTAGTATCATCAAATCTTGTGTTGAATTGGGTGGCATACCTTACCAGGATAAAAAATGAAGATATAATATCCTTAATGAACATTTTACTAGTTATGAAATTATTAAAACCTTGCTCTCACTATCAGCAACTGATACCTGCTCTTAGCATTTACCAATTATGTACACTTTCCAGGAAAGCACATGGGATTGGTACCTTTGTGTAAAAAAGCATTATTTTTGCATTTAATATCACCATCAATTATGTAATACATAATCAATTATCTGTCTCTTTAGTTTCTGTTGGGGAACATATGAAATATCAAATAATCTGGGGCAAGCATTGGTAACCCTAGAGTCCAGTGTGGGGCTGTCTTATAGCTGGGTAAAAAGTGGAAGTATATTTAATATAATTGCTCCCAATGACCCTGGTATGGGAGACTTTAGTGTCAGGCTGTGATATTGGATTACATTTTGGATGTAGACTGCTTATGTTGCTTGAATTGAGGATGTGATTGGCTAGAACTAATATCTTGAGAGGCTGGTGACTTGAGCTTGGCACTGCCATTCTGTGTTCTTAGTCTGTTTTAACCCTCTGGGGTGTTGTCAGGGATCCACTCATTGGGAAGTTTCTCTCCAATGGAATGAAGGAGAGCTCTTAAGTTGAATTTGACTAGAGTGGACCATACTGGGATCCCTATCATTAACATTTTCAAGAGGTAACCAAATAGGCAAATGTTGCAACCAAGATTCAAACCTTGCTTGCTAACGTATCTTACAATACACAGGGGGCGCTCAATGAGCCGCCCCTTGACATATCTAATGTTATGGATTAATCTGATGCAATATCAAATGGCAGATACTTCATCCTAATTAGGAGTGCTACCAATTTGACCTGCTGATCCCCGCACAAGTTATTCCTTGGCTCCAAACCCTACATGGAACTCCCCACTATGCCACCCCTTGTGGCCTTGTGGCTTTCCCATTTAGTATATTAATCACAATATCCTACAATAAATGATACCTTATTCTTATTATTATGTCCTTTCCTATTGGACTTTTGTCTTCCCCAATTCCAAGTACTGGACCCTCATTGGTTCAGTTGCAGCAGTGGTAGCAGAAGTAGATTCTGACCTATTTTAAAAACAAAATTCCCCCCAAGAAAGGACAGAGTACGGGCTGCATGGCTACTCCGCAAAAAGAGATGTTCCTTCCAATCCCCAAGGGGGACATTCCCAAAGGTTATATCATCTATCAAGATCAGCTAGTTCTTACCAGTGTATACAATTGGCTCCGCCTCGGGCAGCGTAATGCTAGCATCACCCCGCCACAGTTGGATATGTCACAACATATGCTCAACCTCCAACTAGAGTCCTTCACTGGCAGTGTCAAAGGAGCTGACATTGTTGGTTGGCTCCAGTCCAACAAAACACGACTTTGTATCTGTCAGGTTCCCAAGTCTATGTGGGTTGCCACCGCATCTGGCCACCTTACAGGGCCCGCCGCCGTGTGGTTCACCAACTGGGCTAGCCAGGAGTTTGACGTCACCTGGGCAACATTTTGGGACACCGCCAAGTCCCAATATAGTGAAACCTTCTCTCCCATTATCTTGGGGACTCCCCTCTTAGCTATCAAGCAGACTGGTTCCGTCCCTCAGTATCTCGCTGCTTGACAACAAGCCCTTGCTGCCGCCCCCAAAGCAGTGACCAATGGGAACAAGTGTTGCTCACTCTCATTGTCAATGGGTTAAAGCCCCATATTTGCAAGTGGGTTCCTGTTGGCCGCTGCACCTCTATTGACGACTGCTATAAGGCCATTTTAGAGGCCAATAACCAGGCTTCAATGGGCTTCTGCCGCACCAACAATGTTCCACCCCAACCACATCCTGCACCTAACAATGGCCAAGGGCAAGTGGGCCGTTGCCAACCGCGCCAGCAAGAAAGTGCAGCTAAACGCCCCCGCAAGGGGGAGCTCCAGATAGCACTAATCAAGGACCAGGGAAAAGCCTAGGGGTTGTAACAACAAGAGGCCTTACAACCCCAACTGACCCGCCCTCTCAGCCCTTGCTTACAAAGAACTCCCGCAACTACAATCTTCATGAGATCAAAACCTTAGACGTCTTTCAAGTCCACAGTGACAACCCTGTATTGCAAGCAAGCCACTCCTCAAATAAAGTAACACACCTGTCCTATCCCTTCTGTTTCTGTGGGAACACCCACAAGCTACTGGTAGATACCGAGGCTGATCTATCATGGTAGATCAGGCGTTTGCTGACTCCCAGCAATTAGACCAAGTACACAGCAGATTCAAAGCAGTACATGTAGCTGATTCCCGCAGAATTGCCATCACCCACAAGATGGTACCCTTCTCTGTAAGAATGGGGAACATCCAGGTTAAGCTCTCTGGGCCAATTATGGCAGGCCTCAGCCATAACATAATTGCTGGCCTCAACTGGCTCCAGCATAACCGCCCTTACATTGACTGGGATACCTCTGTCATCACCCTCAATAGAAATGGTGTGGGTTTTCAGATTTAGCCCATGGAAATGAACAAGCTACTACATGACACTGTGTTTCTCAGAATGACAGAAACAGGCTCATACAATTTCAAGGGGGGGGAGACTAGACTTTAACCAATGTTCAGTTGAAGTTATCTGTGCAGAACCATCTGCAGTCCCTCCCTTGTCAACATCACCACCACCAGCGCTAGCTGCACTCCTTGAGGAGTACAAGGACGTATTCAGTGAAACACTCAAACAACTACCTCCACCCCGGGAGATCCAGCACGCTGTACAACTTCAAGGATTGTTACCTAAAGCACAACCATTATACCGTCTCACGCCAAAGGAAGATGAAACCCTCCACCAGCACCTTGTGGACGCTCTTGATAAGGGATTCATTTGCCCCTTGCTCTCCCCATACGGGGCGGCGGTCTTCTTTGTAGCTAAGAAGGATGGGTCTCTTTGCCTGGTCACAGACTAACATGCCCTAAATGAGGTGATAGTTAAAAATAAATACCCCCTGCCGCTGATTGACAACCTGGTTGATACACTTGCTGGCGCAAAGGTCTTTAGCAAGATTGATCTCACTGCGGGGTACAACCAGGTCCGCATTGCACAGGGGACAAGGCAAAAACTGCCTTCCGCACAGCTACAGGTGGTTTGAGTGTTGTGTCATGAACTTTGGAATGACCAACACTCCCTCCACCTTTACCATGTTGATGAACAAAGCCTTTGAGGAACTGATTGGAAAGTGTGTGGTTGTGTACCTTGACGACATTATTGTCTTCAGTCAAGATCAAACCACACACCTCCAACACCTCCGTGCTGTTCTCAACACCCTTTGGGAAAACCATCTAAAAGCTAAACCCTCCAAATGTGAGTTTCTCAAGTCAGAGTTGTTATTCCTTGGGCACACCATCTCTGCCCAAGGGATAAAGCCCAATCCTGCCAAAATCAAGGCAATCACTAGCATGCCACCTCCCACAGATGTGGGCCAAGTGCTAACATTCTTGGGCATGGCTGCCTACGTACGCAAGTTCATTCCCAATTTTGGGGAACTAATTGTACCTCTCACCAAGCTCCTCAATACCAAACAGCGCTTTCATTGGACCCCTGCCAGAGATCAAGCTTTTGAGACGTTGAAGCAAAGGCTCACATCAGCACCTGTACTGCAGTTTCCCAACCAAAACTGACAGTATGAACTCGAGACAGACACCTCTGACAGGGCCATAGGGGGCGTGCTAAGGGTAGAAACTGACAATGGCGTCTTCCTTCCTGTAGCATATGAGTCCAGGAAGCTCACTGACTCAGAATAACGTTATCCCATCCATGGCAAAGAGCTGGCAGCCATTGTACACTGCGTTGAGAATTGGCGCTGTTACTTGGAAGGTGTGACCTTCCCACCCCGCGTTCTGACGGACCATAATTCACTCCAGTACTTCAACATGCAGTCCCATTTGACACACTGCCAAGCAGGATGGGTTGAACGTCTATCCTCCTATCAATTATGCATCAAATATAAGCCTGGAAAGGAACTCATCACAGCCAATGCTCTTTCACAACTCTATGTAGCGTCCATCACTGGGGACAACGGTCTGGACCCAGACTGGCCCATGCTCTACCTGCGCCCTGAGGCAACCCGCTACAAGGGCCTTAACTTGGTCACCATCTCCAAGCTGAAGGACAACAAAAGTCAGTTCACCATTGATGCTGGGAACGTCTGCCGCCGGGCAGAGACAGGTGAGAAGACGCCTTATATTCCCACCACACAACGAGGAGACACCATCTTGCACTACCACCAAACCTTGGGTCACATCAGAGGGTGTAACCTCTTTGATATCATGAAACATAAGGTTTGGTGGCCGCGCATGCATCAAGACATCTTGGACCTCCTCAAGATGTGCTTGCTGTGTGAAAAGAATACGTCCAAACCTGCACCTCCCAAGTCTGTCCTACCCATGAAGGCTATGGAACCCTTTGAACAGTGGGCCCTTGACATTGTGGGACCGCTTCCCAAAGACAGACTGGGTAAGAAGTATATTATCACCGCTATTGACTATTTCACACGTTGGCCAGTGGCCTGGGCCACAACCAACCACACCGCCACCACTGTTACCCGCTTTATTGGCAAGGAAATTGTGGCTTGCTTCAGGCAACCCAAGCGTCTTATCACAGATGGCAGGCCCAAACTTGTTGGACACGTCGTGAAGGCATACTGCATCAAGAACGCACTCTAACATATAGTCACGACCCCCTACCACCCGCAAGCCAATGGACGTGTGGAACGGTTAAACGGCTCCCTGGTTCAACTGATCTCCAAACTCTTGCAAGAGCATCCTAACACTGCATGGACTGAACATCTTCCCACAGCCCTACTGATCCTGCGAGCAAGAATCAACAGGGGCACTGGGTTCAGCCCTAACACCCTGGCCTTTGGAACACCTGACAGTCTGACAGGGGTTGAACAGGGGAAACTACAGTCCAAGGTTCCTGAAAAGCCCCCCTTAGTGCCAACTCCCTCCCTAGACCAATGGCGTGCCAAAGCCCAAGAAATTGAACACAAGCAGATTGCAGGAGGGACAAGACACCTTGAAGCTAGATACGCCATAGGTGACCCTGTCTACACACTCAATCCCAATTCTGCCAAATTAGAACCCAACCACCTAGGGCCTTTCAAGGTAGCTGCTGTCTATGACAACCACACCTACCAACTTGAGGATGCCCAGGGAAACACCAAGAAACTTCCCCACAATTGCTTGTGCCCCTGCTGTGCCATCCCCACACAAAGGTTGTTTGTGCAGACATTCCCAGAACTTCCACAGACTCCAGTCCTGGTGTCTGACAACAAGCAGGGGGCAAGGAGGGGTGTTGCAACTGAGATTTGAACCTCGCCTGCTAATGTATCTTACAATACACAGGGGGCGCTCAATGAGTTGCCCCTTGACGTATCTAACGTTATGAATGAATCTGATGATAATGTCAAATGACGGGCACTTCATCCTAATTAGGAGCGTTGCCAATTTGACCTGCTGATGCCTGCACAAGTTATTCCTTGGCTCCAAACCCTACATGGAACTCCCCACTATGTCACCCCCTTGTGGCCTGTGGCTTCCCCATTTAGTATTTAATCACAATATCCTACAATAAATGATACCTTATTCTTATTATTCTGTCCTTTCTTATTGGACTGTTGTCTTCCCCAATTCCAAGTACTGGACCCTCATTGGTTCAGTTGCAACACAAAATCTCCCCAGGAAGGGGGTGAAATGGTTTAAGAGGTAATAGACGCTGGTATACCCCAAAATCAACCCTGGGCCTTGGGGTGAATAATGGGAGGAAATTGAGCTTTTTCTGCATAGGAGGCATGGCAGCAATGTGATCCAAAAAAATACCAGATAGAATTCTCTGATTTATTGGTGGGGGTAGGTTCAGGACTTTCAAAGTTCATGTTGGCTTGACCATAACTAATCAACACACAAAAGGCCCACACCAAGAGGATGAGCTTCATGTTGTTGAAGGGGAACCTTTTTAAATCTACCAATCAAGTTTAAAAGTTTTGAAAATATAAATTTATTGGGTATGATAGGAATAAGAAATTGTTGGAGAAATTGGCTTAGGAAGGGAAGCTCAGTTTAAATACTCAGTGAAAATGTGGGGATAGTCAGAGTGGTTACCAGAGGCTGCTGCAAGGACTGATTGTGAAGTATTGTCTTGCAGAACTGCAGCAAGCTGCAGCCTGCAAGGCAAGAAGCATTCAGGCTTGGTGGTGCTTGCAGGGTGCATTTGGTCTGGTGGTTATGTGTTTGGGGTATTTCTTATTGGGCTGAGGATTATTTCCTTGGCTTGGATGATCTTTGGCTTCTGGTTGGTTGTTTAAGATGGTAGGAAGTGCAGTGGAGCTGTTTGTAAAATTTCAGGAGCTTTGATTGGTTAATTCAAACACTAAGGTGTTTTCAGCTGCATTAGAATTTATATTGCTTTTGCTTTTGTTCTTGGTGTTGTACTTGTTGTCCTTATCGTTGCTTGAGCCTAGGGTTGTGTCGGCTTCGAAAAGGGATGATTAAGGCATTTGCCTTAATTGTCCCGTTCTCCCTTCCCTGGCCCCATCTTTCAGATTCCCCTACGTTGGGGGAATCCAATTTTTTTAAAAAAAGGTCTCAGAAGGCTTTCTGCATTCTGGATTTTCAAGCTATATACTAAATTTACTTATAATAAATTTTTTAACCAAAATTTTTAATTTCAAATTTATTATTTTTAATTTTTAAAAAATAGAGGGAAAAAAATAAATAAAAATTTTAAAAAAATTTTGAATCAACCACACCCTTCTGTGGGTGTGGAAGAAAACGATTCCGAGGGAATCTTCTTTGAGAAGATTCCCTCGAAATCCGACGCAGCCCTACTCGAGCCTGAGTTTCTTGATTTTAAACTAGGTTTTATTAGGATGGAAGGGTTTTCGAAACTGTTTTTGCATTCGGTTTTGATTTTAGAGCGTGTAAATAAAATGTATTCATTTTTAAATTTTGAATGCGGATTCAACAGCTCGTTGTTGACTGTATCTAAGGCTAGGATTTTAGGGTCTACATAAGTAAAGAAATTATTTTCAAAATCTTTTGTGTCATTTCAATTCCACAATTCTTTGGTGTATAAGGAATGGAATTCCTTACAGGTGTCTTCTTGAGTTGCTTAGAGTCCTGTTGTGAAAGCTGATTAATCATGGAATAGTATGTTCATAAAAAAGAGAAAGTAAATTTTATTTTATAGATTAGATAAGTGTTTTGATTATGTTTTTAGTTTTTTGTTCTACCTTCTCTTGATTTAGACTTGAACAGCATCACGGTTTCTGTATTAGTGCTTTGAAGGGTATAATATTTTACTTGGTCCTGTTTTAGACAATTTAAAAAAAATTAGTAATTTTCATGTCTATTTATGGTAATTAAAAATGAACCTTTATTTTTTATTTTAGCTCTAGTGGAGCTCCTTGATTTGGTTTAGTGTTTCCTAGTTTACCTAACAAGTATTAAGAGTAGACTCCAGATCCCGCAATTACTATTTGATTTTACTAGTGGCGTTCAAATATGATCTGAAATCTGGTTCTTGATTTTGAAAATCCCGTAATTCCAGGTGCACACAGTGAACTTAAATAAAGTCGTTTGTAGATTCAAACAATTCAAAGCCAATTCCATCTGATCCCATTTGTTCATTTTAACCCTGCAGCTTAACTTGAAATTCACAACGCGTCTAGAAGACCCCACAATCCAAAGTATTTGAATAAAATCAGCCAAAAGCAGCCTGACCGCATATAAAGCAAGGCTGCAGACGTGATTTAAATCTGGTTTGGGAATTCAACAACCCCACACTTTGCCACCAGGATCCACAGGAGCTACTGCCCAAGCTATATACTTTGATCCTATATCAATCTTCAATATCTCAATCTCTTTAACAGGATTCAGTTTCAATCAAGTTTCCTGACATAAATAGTGCACAGTAATGCCACACTTACAAAAACAGGGCTATATATTTCTACATAAATAGCTTTTTCAATATTGAGTAAATACACATACTTTTTCAATGTATAAGCATAAAATAATTTTGGTCGATACTCTTCCATAAAATCAAGTTGGGCTGGATATATATATATAAATTACCTTATAGCCAAGCAACTTAATATATACCAGGGATCACAATACTGTAAATTCAGAACCCAAACGTAAAAATGCGGGATTGACAAATCCTTGGTCCAAATTTCAAATCACTTTTGCAGGATGGCCTTTTTTAATTAAATTGATTTTTTTGTTTTTTCATTTGAATTTTTAAAAATGCGAGAACACATAGATACTTTGAAAAGTTTAAGTCAAGCTGCATATTTCCAATAGACAAAAAGAATTAACTGTAATCAGATTTGAAGTGTTCAAACCCATCAACCATTTTCATTAAGTTTACTATGTTTTTTGAAATTGCGGGATTACCAAATACAAGAACCAAATTTCAAATCACTTGTGAATACCACTAGTAAACTCAGATATTAAGTGCAGGAACTGGAATCCAAATTTAATGTACAGTAAGCACACTAGGAAACACCAACCCAAATAAAGAAGCACCACCACAACTAAAATCAAATGAAAAACTCAATTTTAAAACCATGTTTAGGCATAAAAAGTGATTAAACTTTAAAATTATCCAAACCCAGAAAGTATACAATATTATACACTTCAAAGCACAGATATAGAAATTCTGTTACTATTTGTCAGAAATCTGCGGACTGCGGTATTTTATCATCCACCAGATGATATCCTAAGTCTTCTAACATTAGGAAAGTACATATAACCTGTGACTTTGGCATAACCTGCGGTCCGGAATACTTTGTTTTCTGAAGAAGTAGCAAGTCTGAATGGGCCCAAAGCCCAAAGGGTTTGAGACAGTTCTTCCTACTTCTGGATAAGGTTCATGTGTTGTCTCTATATTTTACTATAGATAATTATAATGTATGACAAAAGTATCATCTTTTGCTCTACTGTCAAAACCGCAGGCTCGACCCGCCAGCAAGGTTCCAACCAAGCGGGTTTGTGACCCGCAATCCGACTACCCGGTCACTCAAAGCCAGACCTGGAAGTCAACTCAAATTACCAAATCAATCAACATGAACAAATGATGATCCCTCATGGTGGATACCTCAATTTGGTGCTTGACTCATTAGCAGGATCAAGCCACCCCCTCTTCCATCCAGCTGTGTGATCACCAATCATGTTCCTGCTATCCATTGATTCACAATAGCTATATAATCACTATCTCACAATAAAGATTATTATCTATCCTCTAAATATTTTTCCCCTTGTAACTCTGCTAAAACAGCACAGTTATGACATTACTAATAAAGCCTAAGAGAAGATCATATTAAGGAAATAGGACTTAAATAAATCATCAAGTCATACAGAATCATCAGTCTTTTATTCTAATGGACTGGCTTTTAGGCAGCCCACCTGCCTGCATTTTATCTGAGTTAGCTCACAGCACTAGGAAGAGACTGAAGTAGCATTGGGTCAACACAGCAGGAGGCCTAGCCTTTTCAGGGTGGATTTTGTGGAAGCTCGCTTGACAACTTCCTTGGCTTACTGTGTTTGTTCTAGACACACCACACAGCTGGATCTCTTTTCAGCTGCCTGCCTGCCTGGGCCACTATCTAGGGCTAGCTAGCCAACAGTTGGCTACTAGATCACAAAATGATTGTTACACTAATCAGAGCTACTCAAATACAATAGGCTCAGGGCCTTTTATTTTAGAGTGTTTGGTCCGGTGGCCCAGTCCATGTTGGACACTGCTAAGCATAATGCATATGACAGTTCTTATGATGGCCCTCTTATTCTAGGATATATTTTAAGTTTAGAATAGTAATTATTGTGAAGTGCATATTGAGGTGCTTGATGAAGGGTACTAATTAATGAGCAGTATTGCATGTTCCATTCATTAAAGGTAATGCATGAATTTGTTAATGCCAGGATATGATTTGGTCATTGATTCATTGATCCTGCAGCCTGCAGCCTGCGTCATTCTGTTGAAACTATCCAAAGAGTGATTGACGGCTGGCCCACAATAATTGGTTGAATCTGTTAATTAGTCAATATCCCAAAATCCTGACACTATTCAAGGCTAAATCAGAAGAAAATAACTACTCACAACTAAACCATTAAATCAAATAAATAAATTTTTAATCTATAATATATTTTATTTTATTTTTATGGACTTTCAATTGCATTCTCAACCAGCTCCTACACCAGCCTGCGGGGCAGCCTGTCCACGAGGGCGTCCCAGAGGGTCCAAGAACAGTGTCAGGATTGACAATTCTCCTCCTCTGGAACCCCAGGCCCAAGAGTGGGAATCAAACCCAGAACCTGGATCCCCGGGCCTATGGACCGTGGGACCGCCCACCCACATTTTTCTGGGGTCAAGCCCCCTCAAGCTGACACTGAAGATGATGGCCCATCCAGTGAAACAGATAAAGCTAAGGAAATTATTGCACCAAGTGGAGTGCTAATCGTGACACCTAATGGAGGCGCCAAAGCGACAACTATTAGCTTCATGAGTTTGAAGTCTACACCAGTAACCAATCAAGAGCCAACCCAAGGAAGAGCACTGACCCGCAACCCAGCCCCATGACCACAACGCTATAGCAAGATAATCAGGTAGCTAAATTGATAGTCTCAACCAATGAAAGAACTCCTGGGCTGAGTACCATTTTGCTGCCTTTAGACCCAAGTACCCAATTCTCCTGGCCCTACCTTTCCCAATGCCCTGATGATCCCCCCATGGAAAATGTTAAGTTTGGAGGAGGGGTGCTATATAGACCCAAGGACCCTGCGCTCCAAACTTATTACCATTTTTGAATAAATGTTATGTTACTTTGGCTTATACAGCTATTGCCGTATTTTGTATTTGCCATCTATCAATTAAGTTCAAGATCTCCTGGCCCTCCTGCCCTACCGCCCGCAGTATTCCGTCCACCTGGTGTACTCTTTGGGCCTGTTCACTTCAATTATTATCCCTTGAAGTCCAAATACAAGGACTATACAACAGAGAAAATCCTCAAACTTGACCTGTTAGCCCGCATCCAATCCGCTATTAGATACAACTGCCAAGGCCCGTGGATATTCTCTACACCCAAACTATTTAGAGGGAAATTCAATTACCTCCTGGCTTATAATACCCACATGGAACTGTCTGTAAAACCCAAACCAATGCCAGCCTCTTCACCCGATCTTCCAACCAACCATACCAGCAAGTGTTTTGGTATAGTGTACATCACCCTCACAGGGGTGGTGGACACCATTGTACCAGCTGCCGGCCCGTGGTCTTGGATGGGGAATTCTACTTCCTACCTTCTAAAATTAGCTCCTCTCTTGTGGTGGGCCCTGCCCGTAAAAACCCTGGCCCAAGTCACCCCCAAAAATGGCAGGCCAGCCACCCAAGACTGGACCTCTGACATTATGGCAATCTTTTTCAAACCTGGTACCCTGAGCCCCAAGATTTTGTTATTTATTGGGGCATTCTATATGCTTTTGCTATTGATAATCACTTATTACACCTATAAGATGTCCATGAACCTAATCTCTTCCATGTGGAAGAATGCAAACCCGAATGACTTGAAAAGAACCAACACCGCCGCCAATACCAACAAACCCTCCTCCCAAGTACAAAATGTAATTGTGAACCAATCCCTCACCAAGGTTGAGATGCCCCAGATGGGAAAGCTCACACTTGAGGAAGCCCAACGTGCTATGCCAGTCCTCTGCCTGCATTTTCAGACCAATACCCCCTCCTATGCCAGCAACACTGAGAAGGTACTGGGGGTTGCTTTCATGCTCTCTGGAGACGCTTTAGACTGGTTCAGAAAAGCCACAGCAGAAGATGTAGAATTCTGTTTGGACTATGCCAAGTTTGAGGCCAAGTTAATGACAACTGGGGAAGATTGTGACACCAGATACTATGCCTTGAACTCCTTGCTGAAAATCCGCCAAGGCTCCCAACTATTCAGGCATACATTGACAAATTC
The DNA here is from genome assembly GCA_014839935.2 of Entomophthora muscae. Classification (NCBI taxonomy): domain Eukaryota; kingdom Fungi; phylum Entomophthoromycota; class Entomophthoromycetes; order Entomophthorales; family Entomophthoraceae; genus Entomophthora; species Entomophthora muscae. The sequence continues at coordinate 200,888 of QTSX02002131.1, read as the reverse complement.
CTTAAACTGAAGACCCGCACTCAGCTTGAGGACAAATTGTCAGCCATCATCTATTGAAAGGGAGTGAACCCAGCCATGAAGGACTTATTGAAGCACCACCCGCCTTTCTTGGAGTAGAAGACCCGGTCCCCTTATGCAAAGGCCTCAACATGAATCAAGAGAGTTCTAGGTCCTCCCAGACCTGCCAAACCCAAGCTGCTACATCCAATAGAGGGAGAATGACCCCTGAGGAACTTCAAAGACACTACAGAGAAGGACTTTGTTTCCACTGCTATGAAGCAGGACACTTGACCTGAGCTTGCCTAAGAAAACCCCTGCGCCTGTCTCTTTGGACCAAATAAACGCTTCTTCCCAGTCTTACAAGTTCATCCTAGTATCCATTAACGTCAGAGGAATAATCTGAAAACTAAAGGCGTTCATTGACACTGGAGCAGATGAGAGTTTCATTGACGCTGACTTAGCCCAGGAACTGGGCCTTCCCGCCTCTGAGAATTATCTATAGATCATCTTGGGAAACAGCACCAAGGATACAGGATAAAAATGTGAACAAGAACTACCCTTGGTGATAGGAAATAACACATACCCATCATCTCTCATCTTGTTGAAAGGCCTACCATACCCCCTCATTCTTGGGGACTCCTGGTCAGACAGGCATGGCATCATCCTCAACTACCAAGAACAGAACATCACCTTAGGTGATAAGAATACCTGCAACACTGTCCCCTTTTGAACAAACCCCAAGGAACCCACCCAAAGGCTCATGACCATACAGATTGAACCAAGCATAGGCGTCCTCCTGGCTTCCCTAGAAATATAGACCCATGTATTCAGCAAAGAGGCTGTCACCTGCCTCCCTGAACACACCAAGTATGATCACACTATCAACCTCCTACCTGGCACCAAACCCAAACATGGACCTATCTATAGCTGCAACCACAAGGAGCAGTTGGTTCTCAAGGCATATATTGAGGAAATGACCAAGAAAGGCTTCATCTGCATGTCCAAGAGCCCTTGTTTATCACAAATGCTGTTTGTGGGCAAGAAAGACGGTGGCATGTGCCTGTGTGTTAATTATCAGAAATTGAACGAGATAAATGTAAAGAATCACTACCCATACCTAACTCTGAAAACTTGTGCAATGTGCTGACAGGCGCCCAGGTGTACTCCAAGATTGACCTTAGAGATGCATTCAACCAAATCTAAATCAAAGAGGGCAACAAATACAAAACAGCGTTCAAGACCCAGTATGGACTCTACAAATACCTGGTGATGCCATTTGGACTATGTAATGCCCCTAGCACCTTCCAGCGCATGATAAACACAGTATTGGGCAAATACCTCAACCAGTTCTATGTGGCCTACCTTGACAATATCCTCATCTACAGCAAGACCCATGAGGAGCACTTGCTTCATCTAGACCCAATCCTGAGCAAACTCTCTCTAGCCAACTTACATGCAAAGCTCAAGAAGTGCGAGTTCTTCCAACCAGAAGTAAAGTTCCTGGTCTATGTAGTGAAAACTGGAGGGTTTGCAATGGCTCAGGATAAAGTGGACGCCGTGACTTCCTGGCCAACCCCCACATGCCAGAAGCACATCAGAAGTTTCCTGGGCCTGGCAAATTATTGCAGGGATTTCATCCAAATTTTTCTCACATCATTCTGCCCCTGACCCGCCTGTGCTCTGGCAAGGTCGCCTTTGCCTGGACTCTGGAATGCACCACCGCCTTTGAAACCCTGAAACTTGCCTTCACCTCTGCCCCCGTCCTGGCCATGCCCAACCCCTCCAAGCTATTTGTGCTGGAAACCAACATGTCCGACTTTGCAGTGGATGAGGTCCTTCTTCAGGAAGGAGGGAATGGTATGGTATATCCTATAGCATGTTACTCCAAGAAGATGCTGCCTGCAAAAGGAATTATCTAATTTACAACAAAGAGATGCTAGCCATTATGAAGACCCTGAAACATTGGCGCCGATACCTCTCTGGTGCTGAATTCCCAGTAAAGGTCCTGACAGACCACAAGAACTTGGTCTATTTCTTTAAACCACAACAGCTCAACCAACAACAAGCTAGACAGACTTTAGAACTGGCCAACTACACCCTGATCATAGACTACAAGCCAGGAAAGGTGAACATAGTACCCAACACCCTGAGTAGAAGAACTGACCTGGCACCCACCCACATAGAAAAATGCGACCACAACACTCAAGTACTCTTGGACCCAGCTAGCCTAGGCATTCACCTGGGATTGATGAAGAACAGGGCCAGCAAACCAGAAGTACTAAAGGCCCAATCACTAAACAAATTCACCAAAACCATGATTGCCAACCTTTCAAAATCCTTGGATAGCCCCCATTATCACAAAGGCTACTCATTGAAGAGAACAACACTAATGCTACACAACAGAATCTTTGTGCCAGAAGGAAGCATCAGGACCAACATCTTGAGAGATTATAACAATTCTTAGATGGCCAGACACCTAGAGAGACTCAAGACCCTCCAGAACATTAGAAGAAACTTGCCTGGCCAAAGATGGACCAAGAAGTAAGAACATACCTGAAAGGATGTGAGACCTGTGAAAAAACCAAACCCCGCAGAAACAAACCTAAAGGACTACTAAGACTTTTGGATATACTTGCTGGACCCTGGAGATCTGTTTCCATGGACTACATTGTTGAATTGCCCCCGTTCCTCTCCTTTAACACAATCCTGGCCATGGTAGATCACTTCACCAAGATGGCATACTTTGTACCAATCAACACTCATTGCACAGCAGCAGAGACAGCCCAACATTTCCACAACCGCATCCTCACCCAACATGGGACGCCAGAGGAAATCATCACAGATAGAGGACCCTAATTCAGGTCAAACTACTGGATGCAAGTGATGAAAGACTTGGGAATCAAGCGGTGCACATCTACCTCCTACCACCCACAGACTGATGGCCAAACCAAAAGAGTAAACCAGATCCTAGAACAATACCTCCAATGCTATGCCAACACTGATCAGGACAATTGTCCAAAATGCTTTCCATGGCCCAGTTTGCCTACAACAGTAAAGACCACGCCTCTACAGGCATGTCCCCATTCAAAGCCAACTATGGGTTTGACCCCACCTGGGACCCACAGATTAGCAAGAAGGAAACTAACACCACTGGATGTTCCTGGGTTGAGCAAATCCACAACACACAAAAAACATGCTTGACCAACCTGAATTGTGCTGTGCAGAAATACAAAGCCTTCACTGACCGCAAACAAACACCAGACCAACCCTTACAAATGGGAGACAAGGTATACTTAGACTTCCAGAACGTACCCCTGCACATGCCCTGCAGGAAATTAGCTCACAAAAGAAGCGGCCCTCACAAAATCACCAAACTAGTTGGTGAAGTTGCCTTCAAGCTAGACCTGCCCCCTCCAGGAAGATTCATAATATGTTTCATTGCTCCCTGTTGTTCAAAAAGGATGGGAGTTTGCTTCCCTGCCAACAGATTAAGACAGACCCCCCACCCATCCAAACAAACCTCAGTGAGGAATATGAAGTTGAATACATACACTGCAACCAAACTCACTACCTTCAAAACCCCAGTATTACGTCAAGTGGAGAGGATAACCACTAGAAGAAAGTACTTAGGAACCGCTGAGCAACCTGACCAATGCCCAAGAAGCTGTTCAACTCTACCTGAAAAAGAAGAATCAGGAGGGAGGGAGCTCGGGGAAGAAGGGGATGATGTCAGGATTAACAATTCTCCTCCTCTGGAACCCCAGGCCCAAGAGCAGGAATCAAACCTGGAACCTGGATCCCCCGGGCTGCTGGGCCTATGGACCGCGGGACCGCCCGCCTGCATTTTTCTGGGGTCAAGCCCCCTCAAGCTGACACTGAAGATGATGGCCCATCCAGTGAAACAGATAAAGCTAAGGAAATTATTGCACCAAGTGGAGTGCTAATTGTGACACCTAATGGAGGCGCCAAAGCTACAACTATTAGCTTCATGAGTTTGAAGTCTACACCAGTAACCAATCAAGAGCCAACCCAGGGAAGAGGCACTGACCTGCAACCCAGCCCCATGACCACAACACTAGAACAAGATAATCAGGTAGCTAAATTGATAGTCTCAACCAATGAAAGAACTCCTGGGCTGAGTACCATTTTGCTGCCTTTAGACCCAAGTACCCAGTTCTCCTGGCCCTGCCTTTCCCAATGCCCTGATGATCCCCCCATGGAAAATGTTAAGTTTGGAGGAGGGGTGCTATATAGACCCAAGGACCCTGCGCTCCAAACTTATTACCATTTTTGAATAAAGGTTATGTTACTTTGGTTTATACAGCTATTGCCATATTTTGTATTTGCTGTCTATCAATTCAGTTTGAGATCTCCCAGCCCTCCTGCCCTACTGCCCACAGTTTTCCGTCCACCTGGTGTACTCTTTGGGCCTGTTCAATTCACTTATTATCCCTTGAAGTCTGAATACAAGTACTATACAACAGAGAAAATCTTCAAACTTGACCTGTTATCCCGCATCCAATCCGCTATTAGATACAACTGCCAAGGCCCGTGGATATTCTCTACACCCAAACTATTTAGTGGGAAATTCAATTACCTCCTGGCTTATAATACCCACATGGAACTGTCTGTAACACCCAAACCAATGCCAGTCTCTTCACCCAACCTTCCAACCAACTATATCAACAAGCTTTTTGGTATAGTGTACATCACCCTCACAGGGGTGGTGGACACCATTGTACCAGTTGCCGGCCCGTGCTCTTGGGTGGGGAAGTCTGCTTCCTACCTTCTAAAGTTAGCTCCTCTCTTGTGGTGGGCCCTGCCCGCAAAAACCCCAGCCCAAGTCACCCCTGAAAACGGCGGACCAGAGGCCAGAGACTGGATCCCTGACAAACAGACCCAGAACCCAACTCAAGGGGAGTCATGCCAACACACAGGCCTCCCAAGGTGTCATTTTCAGTCAATCACCTACCACATCCCAGGCCAGATCAATCAGCCTGAATCCAAGACAGAAGCTGCTCTCAAGGCCTGCCACCAAATTCTCCTACACCAGAGTCACCAGGAACACTGAGGTTACTTACACCTCCACAGTGTACCCAGTTCATCCGGCCCCACACTCTTGATACAAGAGTTGCCACTTCTTGCCCTGCATCTTTGACGCCACCTATGAGCCATTGGCCACCACTGAAGAGCCATCTTCATCTGTATTGTATGCCGCCATTGACAGCGCCAGCGCAACCAAGAGTGATCCCACCTTCTACACAAAGGTACCCATCCTCTGTGTTGAGCCTGCCTGTCAGGATGTCGCAATACCTATCAAGGGCCGGCGTCAGTTGATGGACAGTGAGCGTGAAGCTCTCCTCAACTTCTTGAACAGGGGAATGGCAGTTTGGGATATTGCGTCCCAATGCGGGGGTCACAGCCAGATATATTGACGACATCAACAAAAAGTACAGCAACACTGGGCAAATTGCCAAATCCATCAAGGCTGAGCGGCAGCCCGTGCATATTGATGCAATCAAGCAGTGGGTAACCAAGGATTGCCACCTGGACTCACTTGCTGTCCAATCAATGATGGCCACAGAGTTTGGGCTTTCTGTTTCCAAAACCCTTGTCTACAAAACAACGGTCAATTTGGGATTCTGGTTGAAGACCCTTGGAGTTTCTCTGTACAATGGGAACAGCAAAAAAAACCATCAAAGGTCAACGCTTTTATGCTGAGACTTATCTGGCCCTAAAGAAGACAGGGAATGTCCAGTTCTTCTACATTGATGAATTGTTGTTTTCCTCCTCACTCAGGTCTAGGCAGGGGTGGGTTAAGAAGGGGTCCAATAACAGTGTAGCACATTGTGCAGCTGTCTGTTCCCAAACATATTCAATGGTAGCTCTTCTTGGTCCTTGCGGGTTGGACCAGTATCAGATGATCAAGGGTTCCATAATAGCAGGTCATTCCTTGATTTTCTCTGAGCTGTAAAGGAATACCTCCGGATCAATTACAGCGGCACAACCAACATTGTTGTGTTGGATAATGTCGGGCTCCACAAAGTGGATCTGGTTATGTCTGAGTTCCTGTCAATCAATAAAAATAGTCATTTGGCCAGCCACTGCCTTGCAGACTGCCCAATGAGACTCCTCTTCCTTCCACCATATTCTCCATTTCTGAATCCAATCAAGGAGGTTTTTGATTGGATCAAAAATAAGGTGAAGAAAGTCCTCCCTCAGGACGCTAAGGATCTCTTCAACATTCTCAAGATCAGCCAATTTGCAATGCCACCTGATGTAGTGGCAGCTTTCTATGAGCACTTGGAATCCTTCCTCCCTAAAGCCCTCAACTCCAAGCTAATCAGATAAATGGGTGCTATTGATTTTATTTATTTTTATTTATTTTGTTTTTATTAGGACTCAAAAATATTATTTATTTATAATGATGTGATGTTGAATTGTATTATAGACATATAAGAATATGTACAAAAGTTAAGTAAAATTAGTTATACTAGATATGAGGACACATATATTTTTAAAATGCACTGAATATTGTATTGACTGTTGAGCTAACAAATACATAAATTAAAAAAGATAGAAATTTATTGATTTTATTTAAATAATTGTGAACCCTTTTTAGTACACTGGCTTTTTAAGCCACAAATCAGACATTGTGATTCATTACCTGGTCTTATTGATTTAGTGCCACTATAGTCACACGACACAAAAACCAATGATTTTCATGTTTATATTACTAATATTACTTATGACGCGGGTGAAGCATAGAAAATCTATTCATCAAATCATATTAAAAGGGAAAATTAATTCGAGTTCTAAACAATCACTTGTTTATAACATAAGTGGAGCAGGCTGTCTGTTGTGGATAAATTCAGTTCTTGATGTTTAACTATGTAATAAAGAAACCTGTACTTAACAAGCTAGTAAATAAACATATTTAAATTTTTTTATTGTTTGGATGTTTGCATACTATAACTGCTGTCTTATAATATATTTAGATATATTAATATTATAATTTAAATATTAAAATTTAAAATAAAAATATAAAACATAAAAGTTAATTTGCAAGGGAAGATAATTTATTAGGGAGATGCAAATTGCAAAGGTGTCAAACAGCAGGCTTGACCCGCCAACAAGGTTCTGAGTAAGCAGGTTTGTGACCTGCAATCCAATTATCCAGTCACTTGAAGCCAGACTAGGAAGTCAACTCAAATTGCCAAATCCAACAACATGAACAAATGATGATCCCTTATAGTGGATACCTTGTTTTGGCGCTTGACTCATTACCAGGATCAAACCACCTTCTTCACCATCCCACTGTGTGATCAACACAATCATGTTGCTGTTATCCAAGATTTACAATGACAATAAAATACCTATCTCTCAATAAAGAATATTATCTAGTTTCCAAATATTTTCCCATTGTAACTCTGCTAAAACAGCACAGTTACAACATAGGGAATGCAATTATTCCAGGGAATCATACCCCAAAATCAAATTTTCAGCTAGAGAGTCTAATTAGATCCACATACTCTTCTGTAAGTGGTGGACAACACTGGATGCAATTGCAAGAGGGGTGGTGCCCTGCACCCCGGTGGTTGCCAAATGCTTAATAAAAGAGAGTCAGGTAAGCAAATTGATTAACAGGTTCTTTTCAGAAGGCACATAGTACCCATACAACAATGCCAGTGCAAAGGAGTCGTACAGGGCGTGCTCAACTGTCCTATACCCCGCAGTGTCTTCTGGCATTCTAGTGCTTATCAGCATATATCAAGCTGTATAGGTACACCCTCCAACCTTTTAACATTAGTTTTTAATATGCAATGTAGTAGGATTCCTAGGTATACTGCAACATGAATCCTTTGCAAGGTATATTTTCAGAGAACATGCATAATTTTTTGTATATTTGAACTAATCTGTTGATGTAGGATATTTGGCTGAATTTGAATATTGTTCCAGAGGGCGCCTGACTTGTATCTGCCCCCATGCTTTGGCGTCAAAATAAATTAAGGTTTAAATGTATTCACAAGGACTGAGTCCCTAACTTTATTTGATAATGCTTTGAATACTTCATTGAAAATTTTGGTTTTAATATATTCAGTTCCTATCTGAAAGTCTGTTTTTATTGGATTTTTTTTGTATTCATTTATGTTTGAAAAAGGAAATTTTTGAATACTCTCATAAATATATTCTTCAAAGTTTACCTTGATATCCCCACAAATTTCAGTCATCTCTTTGAAATTGATATTTGCTCCTATTTCATATGCTTTCCTAATTCATGGCAAGCACCCTGAAGGTGGTAAATATTCCTTGGTTTTTGCTTCAATATTGTGAAATTATTCATGCTCATTTATATTATTTTATTTATTTCATTTTTATTTAATTGCTTTACAGGGGCTACTAGTGATTGGTAACCCCTGTAAAACCAACTTGGCGTGAACACCGCCACTTCAGTAACCTTGTCCCCATTCCTAGTTATAACTAAAGTAAATATAAGTAAAACATAAAAAGACTTACTGATTGTTTCCCCCGCAGCCCCCTCAGCAAACTTCATGAGTGTTAGCTGCTCTTAATTTGTTTTTCTGGGCTTGATATTCCTTATTTTCTGTGCTACTTGTATAACCTCTTGATTTTTGTTTGTTAAATTTTCATTATTTCTTGAGGCGCTTCTGCTTCTTGATTGTGCTTCATTTTCATCTGTTTCCATTTGATTAGTTTCCTCTTCATTTGTGTTAATTTTCTTTGAGCTTTCATTTCCTTCAATCAATTTGACTTTTCAAGTATTCATTCTGTTATTTTTCACAAATTCCCACAAGTTGCAACTTTCATTTTTGAAATCTAACTACTTGAGTATTTCCAATTATAGATTTAAAACTATTTCCTTGTGTTCTTTGTTGACTATTGTTCCCAGGATTTTTTTTGTAGTTTTGTTTTGCTGGACCAAAGCCCTTCCCTCATTTCCCAGCTGATTTACTACAATTTCCCTTATGTTATGTTCAAGCTCAACAACCTGTTTGAGGGCCGACTCTAATTTGTTGATAAGGTTGTAGATATTTGACATTTTTTTGAATTACATCAAAAAACTTGTTTTTATAGTACTACCTTCAACGCATAAATATTTTCATCATCAATAATAAATTAAGAACCACAAATATAAATATTGCATTAAAATATTGAAATTAGATGTTAACTCTTGATATTTTGATATTATGTGCATAACTCAATGCATATTGTTTAATAAAATTCATTGTAAACAAGGCCTTTTTCATTGTAATTTATTGAAATGAACTGTGTTTATATTAGAGAGCCATTAACGTTTAGTACAAATATTGATACATAGTGCATTTTAAAGCCTTTATATTTACATATTGGTAATAATTCTGTGAACTTTTCAGTAAGATTTTGCAAGGTAATAATAAATTATTGGGTTAGTAAATTAATGTTTATTACCTTGCAAAATCTGACTAAAAATTCCACAGAATTACTACCAATAGGTAAATATACAGGCTGTAAAATGCACTATTTATCAATATTTTTACTAAACGTTAATGGCTCTCTAATATAAACACAGTACATTTATATAATTACAATGAAAAAGGCCTTGTTTACAATGAATTTTATTAAACAATATACATTTGGCTATGTACATAATATCAAAATATCAAGAGTTAACATCTAATTTCAATATTCTAATGCAATATTTATATTTGTGGTTCTTAATTTAAAATTGATAACAAAAAATATTCATGCAAATAATTTTATGTTATTCATAAAATATACAACATTTTATTGATTATGAGAATGTCAATAATGTAAAAAATATGTTATTAATTATAAATCAAAAGAAATAATATCAACTTTAATAAATTATCACAAAGAAAAGTTTTATTTTACTGATCAAGGGACAAGTGGGGGAGGGAATGAGCGGAATGTATGGCGCCATCATATGCACCTGTGAAAGGGACGGCATCAGAGGTAATGGGAAGGATATGGCTGGTGGTCTGGGAGTCAGGGTTGGAAGGCAGGTGGCTTGGTCTTGATGGGGGATTCAGGGAGGTAGGTTTTATTGACTGGGAAGAGGTGGCAAGAGCTGATTGATTCAATTGCTCAAATTCTTCTTCTGTCACGTATGTGGGCTTGAAAAACCAAATGTATGGGTGTGGGGGAAGGCGGGAGTCTTTTCTGGACTTATCACTATCACTTGCATAAAAGATGATGAGATCTGATAAGTCCTGGACAAATACAGAAGGGAGAAGCTTGTACCCCTTCTCAATTTGGGAGCACAGTGCATTGTAGGTGGCATGCTTTAAGCGACTGAGAGCAGAACCAAAATTTAAAGACATACATCTGCAAGATGCAAGTCAGCGTGGTTGGTGGGATAGGACCAACAGGTATGCTCCCACAGCCCTAATTTATTTGGCTGCCCATTCACACTGCTCCATCTCTGCACTCAGTACAACTGTGTATATGGCTTGTTGGGTAGCCCAATCCTCCAGCATGTCCTTGAGCGCCGTCTGGTAGGCATACCCATCTGCAGTGTTTGATATTGCCGAGTAATGATTGAACCCTAATGAGGAAACTACCAAAAAAAACCCAAAAAATTGATACAGGATTGGGCCGCACTTGTAGACGTCAGATTGGATGTGCTTTCCCCCAAAGACTTGGATACTTGCCAATATATTGGCATACAACAAAAAATGACATTATTGCGAGCCCACATTGCCCTTCATTTAATAAAATTAATAATGGTTGCACTGTACGGGCCGGTATCCACCAAACTGGAGCCACTGAGAACCTGATTGGACAAGATTCTGGCGGCAACTACAACTCTGTGCATCCACAAATTCACCATTCTCTTATTAGTGAAAATTCTGTAGAATACCAGTTTGAGACAGACATGGACCAGGGGCACCTGCAGGTCATGCTCCATGATAGCCATCATGAGAGGGTGGGCTTTTTCACCTTCAGTTGAAGTACAGGCACCAGTTGGGGTCTTCTTGGGAGGGGGCCACAATTGGCATGGGCTCGCAGGGTTGCAGCCACAGTGGACTTTGTAAAACCCATCACAGCCGCAATTTCCCTGAGGTACATAAGCATCCTTTGCTTTTTCAACCATTTTGAGAACAATTTCTGGGGTGATCAATTTTCTTCTGCGTCTTGCAGGCTGATTGGCTGAAGGAGGGATGTGTTCATATTGGGAACTGGACAGTGCCATCTTATTGGCTGTTTTTGGATTCTGGCTTCCCTGGGTGACCCCTTAGCTCAATTGGCCAATTCCAGATACTAGTGTTGATACATGATTTGGGTTGGAAGCTGCCTGTGCATGATGAGCAAACAGGGATATGCTGGAAGTTGCAGGAGAAAGAACACACTCCTGGGTGGGGCTTGCAGAGGGGCCTGCGGGTTGGGAGTGGCCATAGACAGAGGCTTTGCTGTTAAGAGACCCAGTGTAGCCCTGCATAATTTTGTCAAGGCCAGGGAACAGCTTGTTGACTTGGTTGGTGTTGGAAGAAGAGATAATAAATTTTTATCAAAAAAATTAAATTCAAGAAGAGGAATGTATATTTTAGTCAATTTTATTGTTAATATGGTAAGTTGATGAATAGTAGGATCTAAATTTTAGCCGTCCTAAACTGGAATAGGGTAGTTTTTGAGAATGCCGGTGCTTCCTAAAAAATCAGCACAAATTACTCTAGATCCTTTAACATCCTTTTTGAGACAGCCATAAATTATAATTATTTCAAATTCCTTGCAATTATGATTTGAAACTTGGTTCTTGGATTTGACAATCCCGCAATTTCAGATTCACTAATTTTTACATGATCTCTATGATTTGTTTGACATACAGGAAATCACAAATTGTACATTAGAATCCCGCATCTCTGATTCATGTATCCCACATTTGTTTGCTGAGTTTTGTCTTTTGTTAGTTGAGTTAGCTGCTCAAAGGATTTGAAATTTGCCAGTTTAAATAAATCAAAAAGTCAAACTAAATGGTTAATTTTATAAATATTTTAATTTTCACTCAGCTGAGTTGCCCGCAAAAGTGACTCAAAATTTGGACCAAGATTTGACAATCCCACATTTTTACGTTCAGGCTCTGAATTTATAGTAAAAGAATGAAAAATAACCCAGTAAGTTGGTGAGTTTACACAAAAGAATTTTACAATCTGCATTTTTACCTTTAGGTTATGAATCTCCAGTATGTGATGGGTAAGCCTCTGCATACTTTGGTGTGCCCCATTATTTAATGAGTTGTTTCAGCTATAGGGATCTATGCCAAGTTTTCAAGAAAGCCTGTGCCATTGGCCGGCAAGTGTAAAAAGGAAAGATGCCTCAACCCCAAACCTTGGCTCAACCATGGCCAGTTTATCTGTAGCCAAGACAAGATTCCCAGTTTATCCGCTGGCAGATGGCCCAGATGTGCTACTTATTGAGCTGGGTAAGAGGTGCTTGGGCTTCTCCATTAGGAGAACTTGCTGGGTGTGAATGTATATCAGGTGTGCAGTTTATTGGCAAGTTTGGATCTTCACCAACAATAACTGTGCTCCTTGAATTCATCAGTGTCCTGTATTGGCTTGGCAATATTAATGCACTATGTTTTGTCCACAGCCCTCCACATAGCTTTTTGGTCTGAGAGGATCTAGGATCCAGTGCTACAGCTGGAATATATATTATAGACACTTTTTTGTTGAAGGCTGTGACATTCTTTAGCACACACTTCTCTCATATACTATTATATAGTGCTTTGGATCTTTGTTCTTTCTGTTGCCATTGATTAAATAAGCAAATATGTAGTGTCAAGCACTGGCTGGACCTTGTGTATTAGGTGTAATAAAACTGGCCTCTGGCAGTAAACAGATGGATAAGCCAAAGGCACAAGCTTTACGTCCTGGTTGTTGACTGTTTTTACCTGGCAATATTGGTCCCCTTTCTTGATAACTTGGGCAGACTGGTACTTATATTTGCTTCCTCCCAACATGTGTGCCCTAGACTGGTAATGTGCCAGTTTGACTTTCAAGGTTATCTTCTGACCCTTTGCTTCTTTCCTGGGTGGGCACTTGGACTGTACCACCCGGGTTTCACATGTGGGGATGTCCATGGCATGGATTGGGCTGACAATATTTTGCTTTTCTTCCGTTCTGCTATAGAACAAGATCCCAAATCAAGCCAAGCTAGGTTAAAGCCCTAGAATCATGGTTTGCTTCTGGCTGTATATTTTATCCTATTGAAATGCACCCCCAGCTCCAGTTTATAAGCCTTTTGTATAATAATTGGTCATCCTTGGGTTTACATGACCCAGTTTGGAATTGGTACATTGATTTCACTAAGTCTCCTTAGATTTTGTGTCAAGGATAGATTTCCAGGACTTACTATTTATGATACATGTTTCATCCTATGGACCATGTTTTTGATAGCTGAGTAGCATGCTTATATACCCTACTTTACACATTGGCTGGATGATCCTGCTTTGGAATTGGACCATCATTGTGGTATAGATCTGGTTTGGACTTTACACTAGTGGCTGAGAATATTCCATTGCCTATTTAAATGGTGAGCATGGATATTTTTAGGGCTGTGTTGGCCCAAAAAAGGGATAATTACTTCAAATGCGGTAATCATCCTTCCTCTCTTCACCGTAATCTTCTTTTGGATTCCCCCAACATAGGGGAATCCAAAATTTCAAAAAAAATAAGGCCCTGGAAGGCTTTCTGTTTTCCAGACAATGTTACGGTGAACGTAACTGAAGCTCCTTTTTTGATATCCACTTAAACCTAAAATGGTTTAAAAGTCATCTTAGAACAAAATAAAGAGCACCTTATTCTTTGATAAATTATTACAATTTTAAATATTTGTTGTTCCCCGCAACAAATTTTTGGAGGTTGCGCCTTGTCAAACCTTGTATTGCTGTTTGTTTTGTTGATTGATTGTTGCAATGTCTGGTGCCGCGCCTCTGAAGCATGCTGCTTCTTCCTCGCCTTCTGTGGCACCTGTGTCTAGCTCTTCCTGCCCTTTGGTTCCTTTGCTCCAGCCTGGGGGCAACCCACTGGCTAAGTTCCTTGCTGCTCAGCAGCTCCCTTGCTTTGATGAAGCAGGATATAGAGATTTGGCTATATACCTATGAGGATTATGCTGACCAGTTTCAGCTCTCTGGCAAAGCGCACCTAGCTGAAGTTGGCCGCTTCCTGCTGGGCAAAGCCTGCGTCTGGCACCAGGATGCCCAGGTCTTCTCCTGGGAGGAATGGAAGCAACAAGCCAAACTCTGCTTTGCCGAGTATGAACCTGACACCATCCATCAACTGGGCCTTGTCTGTATGGCTAATTTTAAATCCTTGCATGAATTTCTGAAAATGTTTCAAAAGTTAACCAACAAGGCTTTAAAACAATACCTTAAAGACACTAATCCTACCAACCGTGAATTGACTGCAGAGAATTTTCATAGTCTCATCTTGTTGCGCGCCTTTGTGAATGCACTCACACATTCTTACTCTGCTATGGTGCAATCATCCAACCCTAAGATGTTGGATGAGGCCATCAATCTAGTCCGCAATAAGTACGGCATGTATGCCAACCGCGTTTTTGATGAACAAATCAAATAGGCGTTAGAATGGAACTGTTTTGTATCTAAGGTCAAACAGGACAAATTGGACGCCATTGCACAGAAGGTGGAAGCCCGCTTGGACAACTTTGTCCGCCGCTTTGATGCAATATTCCTTGTACAGGAACAGAAGTGCCAACCTCAAAGAGACAACCCTCCTTGCACCTATCAATGAGATAGAAACCGCCCATACACTCCTTGTTGTTACAATTGTTCAGAGGTGGGCCACGTCTCCTGTGACTGTACTGCCCCTTGCTCTATTTGTAAAGAGGCATCCCACTCCAACTATACGTGCAAGTTTAATCTCATTAATCATGATCAGAAGCCCTAAGGGTTGATGATGGCAGAGCAAAATTATGATGTCAAGAAATGTGATCTCTCTTCATCCGCCACTCCCCAGTCTATGAATAAAAAGTCTACTTTGGAGTACATTATTGACCCTAATGGTCCCTGTTTTCCTTTTACTCTTTTACCCAAACAAAGAGCAACCAGATCACAAGGACCTTCCCTGGGATGCAAGCTAACACCACTGCCACTCAAACGTACAGACAAGGAAAACTCTCCATCTCCTTCAAATTTCCCCCCTCTTGAGCAAGCTCAGGCATCACCCCCTTCACTGCACAAAACTACGGACCACACTGTAGCACTGGAGTGAAATGATCTATTCATATTACCCCCCTCTACACCGTCACCCCCAGTGATCCCAGTAGCTGGAAGCCAATGGAATCCTCACCACCTGAATTTCTTTTCTGAATTGGAGGAGGTTATTGAATTTGATTTGCCATCATCCCTGATGTTTGATCCAAGATATGATTGGGTAACTATAGAAACAGTCCCATACTCTCCTACTGAGCGTGGCTACACGTTAAACAATGTCAAGCTTTTGGATAACTTTTCAAACTTTAATGCTCAGGATGAAGCCAGAATGAGTATTGACAACTCTGCAAGTGGATCACCTATGGTTGCACGTGACCCAAAATCCCCACTAATGTCACAATTTGACAACAGTCCCATGGACGTCAAGCCATTGATCCCCTGTGATCCTGATAAGTTTAACGCCAAACCCAAAGGTGGTAACTATTTTGTGGGTGGCACTGGAACCACCCTACCACACCTGAACAATTGGGGAGAAGCAGAAGTGGCTCAGGAAGTTGTTAACCCACCCATGGACACCTTCCTCACACCACGTGAGTGGTACAACCCATTTTGGATGGCAGCGCATAGTGCAGAAGCCAATGATTTGAAGCAAGGTCACAGCAAAGTCAAACAAGAAATCCCAAAGTTGCCCATCATCAAGCAAAATCTTAGTACAAAGAAGCCAATGATTACCTCAGGAATCTCAGCCGAGCGGATTCTGAAGAAAATGATGATGTCAATCTCACTTGAGGACTTGTGCCGTGAAAGTCCAAAGTTTTGACAAAAGATGCACCAAGCAATCACGGCGTTATAACCAAAGCAATTTGAGAATTTGTTCCTAGCACAGACAGGTGCACCACAGTCAATGGGATCCCTAAATGACGTATACACAACTATCATCTTGGATGGCGGCGCTTACAGCAACATTGTCTCTAAGACATTCTTGGAATCCTTGCCTGATGTTATGTGTACCGCTTCTGACACCTTTTTTGTCCTTGCTGACAGGAGCCACAAGTTAGTGTTAGGGAAAGCTGTTAACCTAGCCTTGCAACTTGGGGGGACAAGAAGCATCATTGAAGCATCCATATTCAATCATGATCAATACAACTTACTTTTAGGACGCAAAACCATGAGTGACTTAAGCATTACCACTGATTACAAAGACAATTGTTGGACCATTAAGTACAACAACAAAGCTTTTGAGCTTGGGGTAACCTTTGGCAGGCCAATCACCACAGTTTACCTCTGTGAACCATTGAGGAACCACATCAAAGCTAATGACTGGTTATCAGCTGACCAAAAAGAAAGTATGACAGCTATCATCAATGATTTTCCCCCTTTATTATCTCTGATTGCAATGACCTTTCTGAGGCGTCTGGCTTTCAATACAAGATTGACACTGGCAACGCTAAACCAGCGGCTTCACAGGTTTATTGGTTGCCACAATCTAAGGAAGAATTTGTCAGATCAGAGATTATGAGGATGCTAAAACAAGACATGATACATCCCAGTAAGTTGCCATGGTCACCCCTAATTGTAGTGGTACCCAAAAAGGGCAATAAGTTAGCATGTGTGTAAACTATATTCCACTAATAAGGTCACAATTTCAGATCATTACCCCTTACCACGCATATCAGACATTCTTTGTTCCTTTGGGGGTGCACAATGGTTCACCAACATAGACTTGTTTAGCAGGTTCCACCAAATCCTAGTAAAGGATTCAGATCAACCAAAAACCGCTTTTGTTACAAAGTGGGGACAGTATGAGTACACCTGTATGCCTTTTGGGCTAAAGGGAGCACCTAGTTCATTCCAACAAACAATGAACAAAGTATTTTCAGGGTTGATTGGGGACTTTGTGACTGTGTATCTTGACAATATTACAATCTACTCGAGGTTGTTTGAGGAACACATTTTACATTTGAGACTATGCTTGGAACGCATTAAAGCAGCAAACCTTAGCGTGAATGCAGAAAAGAATATACTCACTGTACAGAAACTGAAACTAATTGGTCATGTGGTGGACAGGGAAGGGAAACACCCAGACCCTAATAGTGTAAAGCAGTACTGGAATGGCCAACTCCAACAAATGCAATGCAAATATCCTCTTTCCTTGGCCTTGTAGGATACTACCATCAGTTCATTGCAAACTACAGCAAGCTAGCAGCCCCACTATTTAACCTGACCCACAAGAAACGTGCATTCACTTGGGGTGAAGCAGAAAGCAAAGTGTTCAATGACCTCAAAGCCACCTTGAAATCAGACTCAGTACTGATCTACCCAATTTTTAATAAGGAGTTCCCTATCTTTTCTGATGCCTTTAATAATGCAGTAGGAGCAGTACTGTGCCAATAAGTTGACAATACTTTTAAGCCCATTGAATTCATGTCCAAAAAGTTTATTCCAGCGGAATACAACTACGGCATTTATGATAAAGAGGTACTGGCAGTCATTAAAGCCCTGGAGAAATTCTGCTTCTACGTACTAGGCCACCATCTAGTAATTCACACTGACAATTGGGCAGTCAAGTTCATCACAGATAACTCTATCCCCCGCAGCAGAAGAATGAGATGGTTACTTGAATTGATGGTGTACGACTTTGAAATCATACACATTCCAGGGAAAGCAAATGTGGTGGCAGACGAGCTCTCCTGCCAGTTCAGCCTGTTAGCTGAAGCAATCACATCTGAACCCTAGTTGAACCAATTTAGAGACACAGCAAGGTTGAAGATAAGCTAAGTCTTGGAAGCAGAGCTCCTCTGGTTTGTAGCTGAATTGTCTAAGTACAACTTCTTAGGTGATAAACTGTTTAAAAAGGCGGATGAAGGTTTACGCCTGATACCCCCAAAGGAACAGAGATCAGAAATCCTCAGGGAAGCGCACAACAGAGCGGGTCATTTTGGGCAAGACGCTACACTGGCAAGAATTAAATTGGCTTACTGGTGGCCTGGTATGTATACCAATACAAGAGACTATGTCAGAAAGTGCAACATATGCCAACAATTCAGTAAGAAAATTGAGCACACAAAGCCAATGAGGCCAATTGTGATCAAAAACCTATTTGAGTTATGGGAATTGACTTTGTAGGACCATCACCACCTTCAAAAAATGGTAAGAAGTACATTTTAGTGGCAACAGAATATCTTTCCTGTTGGCCAATAGCCAAAGCTTATCACAACAACTCGGCAGCAATGACCGCCTCCTTCATCTACAACAAAATTGTGACACAATTTGGACCACCAGCTACACTGTTGTCAGACCAAGGATCACACTTCAGGAACCAATTAATTGCAGACCTTGCTAAGAAGGTTAACATCAACCACCAGTTTGCCACTGCCTACAACCTCCGTTGTAATGGCCTCACTGAGCGGTTCAATTGTACCCTAGTTGAATGCTTGGAGAAAACCACCAAGTTTCAACCGTCCACATGGGAAACAATGCTACCCTCAGTGTTGTGGAATTACTGTTCAAAGTTACACAACACCCTTAAGATGACACCGTTTGAAGTCATGCTTGGCACCAAACCAAACCAGAAAAGAATCTTGGGTAAACAACCAATACCAGAGAAGTAAGACATTGTGATCAACTCCGGAATCGGGCCAGATTGAACTTGAGGTCCACAGCAAACAGAATCCGCCAAGCCCAAGAAGAAACCTCCCATCGTTTACCAGTCTTCAGCCAAGGACAAGGAGTATTGAAGTTCAACAATGCATTATTGAACCACTGATCAAAAAATTTTAAAGTCAAATGGAGAGGCCCATACACCATCTACAAAGTAGGGAGACAC
This sequence comes from Entomophthora muscae, assembly GCA_014839935.2. Classification (NCBI taxonomy): domain Eukaryota; kingdom Fungi; phylum Entomophthoromycota; class Entomophthoromycetes; order Entomophthorales; family Entomophthoraceae; genus Entomophthora; species Entomophthora muscae. The sequence continues at coordinate 181,866 of QTSX02002131.1, read as the reverse complement.
CAAAACTATTACCTAGAGGAAACTGAAGGATATCAACACCCTTACCCAGTCAATGGAAACTGTCTGAAACTATACCACGATTAGTTTAGAGGGGAAGTGTTTCGGTGAACGTAACTGAAGCTCCCTTATTCGATATCCACTTAAACTTAAAATGGTTTAAAAGTCATCTTTAAACAAAATAAAGAGCACCTTATTCTTTGGTAAATCATTCCAATTTTATATATTTGTTGTTCACTCCAACACCGAGCCAATTTTAAATAAATATTTAATAAAAAGTATATAGAATCTGGCTCACCGGGAAAACGAAAGCAGTATTTGACGATTTTTTAAATTTTGGATTCCCCTTACCTAGGGGAATCTGAATTTGAAAACGTGACAGCATTGATGTAGCAGTTACAGTGTTTTCTGTAATCAGCATGTTTTTGATCTGCTACAGCCCTAATTAACGCCCCAGATCCCTGCCGATGAAATAGATCATTTACACAGATGTTAGGAGCTTGTTTGGGGGTGAGTTCGTTCTGCTTACATAAGAATTTACTGGTATCAATAGTGATGGGGCCTTTGTTTACAGCATATATATTCACGCTCTAAGTGGATCAAAAATGTATTGGGATTGCGATCGCTTTACTAAGGGGAGCCTTGGCCGTTTAGGTTCAGTAGCTGATTCCAGATGGTTAGTTTACAATTTATTACTGTTGGTAAGTATTAGTTTGGGAAAAGGAAGAGATGATTTTAAAGGGTTGGAAATGTTTTTAAATGGAGATTGTGATTTAAATTAATTCGGGAGGTGTTTATTTGGAGACTAGAGGCCAAGCATCATGTTCACTTGGGCGCGGATAGATGCATTGATAAGGAGGGTGACAACGGGGGAGAGGACTTTGTGGGTCATGATGGCCGATACCGCGATGCAGTCAACGATGGCGCTGCGGGACTCGTCCAGGATCAGCTCGGTGATCATTGTGATGCCGAACGGCAGGAAGGCAAGGAGAAAGATGACGCAGTACAGGATGGATCGGAAGGCCACTGCCCGGTACTTGGCCAATGATGGGTTGTCCCTGAGCTGGTCCACCTTGTTGTTGGTGGCGCATGACTCCTTGTCCATCAGTTGGTTGTTGCTGGTGCACTCGCTGACGCGTTGGACCACGGTGTGGAACTGAGCAGTGATCGCATAGTAGAAGTACACGGCTAGGCATGTTGGAACAAAGATGACAACGATGTTGACGTAGTAAAAGGTGAGCAGCACCCAGTCGTCTGTGCGGTACCGAGTATAGCAGTAGGCGCCCGACGGCATCAAGTCGAACCGCCCCGTCCCCGCAATCGCCAATGCCGCCACCAAGGGCAGCCCCCACTGGCTCAGCTGCAGCATCAAGACCGACCGCTTCTCTAGACCCCCGCCATGCACAATCGTGTAGTAGCGCCAGAAGGCACATACCGTGGCCGAGTATAGCCAAGTCACCTTGCACAGCACAGACACGGCACCCTCTAGCTGGCAAGCCGTATACGTCAAGACGGATGGCCCCATGGCCATCTTGATTGGGAACCAAGTAAGCGTCATTGTTGCATAAAAGGCGTCTACAACAGATATCTGTAGCACCACCAAGTTGTCCACAGTCCGCATCCTCTTGTGCCCCACCACTGCCACGATGATCAGCAAGCTGGGTACGAGCGCCAGCGCGTTAGCCCCGATAAAGATGCACTGAGTCACCAACGCTGTCCATGTGTGAGCCAACTCTGGAGAACTTTCAAGAAAAGTCTGTCCATTCATACAAGCAATCCCTCTCCCCCATCACCTTAAGTCTGCTGAAGCACAATGGCTGTGTTTCCACAGCCAATCATGAACAGCCTAGATCCACTCATTGATTTGCTTTCCTGCGCTTGTCCTTGGGCCATGATGTATGTTCCGCCCATTCTTACATGCAGCGCCCCATCATCCAACTTTCAATCACCCTTCTGACTGTGGAAATTAATCATTGTTTCAAAAATTATTTATTGACTGTTTTTATATATAACTTGCTTACTCACGCTTTAACCAAGCGCCTTGATTCCGAGATCATCTTGCAGAAGCTGGCCGTCCATGATTAAACCTCCCGTCCAACCAATCAAATCACCCATAGTATTAGCCATCATCTCAAACGAAAACAAGAGCACTTTGCGCAGCTTTTCCACCAATCAACGTATACATGATGGGTTACATCGATTGACCAAAGCATTTGGGTTCGACCCATTAAGCGGCGTATAAACGTTCAGTTCCAAATAAATATTAAATCTTCATCGAATCAAGCAAGCAGCATTCACTTTGCTGATGTTATGGCTCCTGAAATAAGCAGCCGATTCAAATAATCTATTTTAAATTAAAGAATTAAATACGAAAGATTAGCTTCTAGGAGCATTATCCCAGGCTTTATCTAAAACGACACAGGTAAACGAAACCAGATTGACAAGGCATATGATGTTGCTTGGCGTCACTAATCGATCGCCTAATTCCTAACTGGACAAGGACTACCGCTAAATCTGCCAACCCGCGGAATGTCATGTTCTCTGCACCATAGGGCTACATGGTTTATTGCATTGAATCAACAAAGCTTGTTTTTTATTTTAGCATTTATCTGTGCTCAGGTGAAAAGTAGGTAGTTCAGGGTTAATGTGTCATTAACGATTCTCTTCAATTGAATGCCCATCTGATCCTGCATTCATCACGTGTCTCACCAATACTTTATCTTTTTACGCTATAGAATTACATGCCATTAGCTAAACTTGTGTAAAATATAACATACCCTTCAGAAATTGGGACTTGGTTTAGGCTTTATAAAGCACTGTATCCCAGCAACTCTACCAAAGCTCCTGATCTTCACCAGTATAAATTATAAACCAATGTCTGCTTTATTGAATCGACGGGGTGAAAAGCCGGTGTCATAAGTCCAACCTTTAGAGCAATGCACTTTTTATGCGAGTTAAAATTTACTCTTCACAAATCCTCAACCAAAGGACTCATCGATTACCAACACCAATTAATTTAAACCCACCCATTAATCCAGGATCCCAGGTTGAAAATATTCCTTTTATAATTTATTCACCAGCCAATCAAAGTGCATCTCTGGCATAATACCAATCCCTTAAAACCCTACATCTTTATTTAGAATCTATACCCAAGTTGAAACCCCAGGTCCCATCCCTAATCGATCTGATGATCCAGCGCCGGCCGGCCAACTGCAGAACATTTATGCCCACCTATCCTCTACGACCATTACTAACCACTCTTGCTGCAACCACGGCCTGGATAATTAACCGTCACAATGCTAGCTTCAACCATGTCACATCTGCATCCCTTATACATATCAATCCATCCCACCTCAGTGACTCGGCTTGCTTAGAAAGTTAACTAAAAGCCACATTGCCAGATGGGATGGTCCTCCAGGGATTTCGCTTCCGTCCATAATGCTTCATCAAACAACTGTCAGGTTAGAGTCTGCACTTCTGCAGTCAACATTAGGATACCAGTGAGCGTAGCACCTGTTTAACGGCAATCTTCACCAGACGGCCCGCCACTTGCCATTCCTTCATCATCTTGGGGAGTTCAGGCTTGGGATCCTTAACCATCTTCTCCCACATCTTGACACCTTCTCCTCTCTTCTAGCAATCATGCTTGCACAGCCCAAGTTAATGTCGATCAGCATGTTTCAGCCCCTTGGGGTAAGTTCTTTGGGATCCCCATCCAGTGTCCCTAAGGGCAAAGATTCTTATCCAACTCCATTAATGGATCCTCATGGCTGCAAGGCATCTTCATCAGTATCCTGAAATATCCTTAGGTGTGATTTACCCCTTACAGGTAAGGAGCCATTGTATTAATTTGAACATTGTCAGGTTAGAAAACTTCAGGCATCATGCCCAGCTCACTGCCCGTCCTGTGGCTGGGGACTTCACATGTGCCACTAAAAGCTCTTAAGGCTCTTTTTCCATATTTGTCTGTAGTGTTGAACATGGTCAACCTAGCCCAATTCCACTGAAGACTTGTGGGGTTGACAATGGGCATCATAACTGGAGAGTGTTGGGTGTGTCGTGTAATAAATTTACGTTCCAAGCTTGCTCCTGTGCGGTCAGAGTCCCTAGAGAGGGGAAGTATGTGTGCCACAGACCAAGTCTTGGAGTAGATAGTGATGTTCACAGTGGGTACCTACCTGATAGCTTTGGATCAATAGTGCTGCCACCCATCAACCTTGCCAACCATGGGTCTAAGAAGTGTCTGTCCATACTCTTGGAGGCAATATCCACCCAGTTAGCCTGCACCTTATACATCTATTTTTCCCACATGCCTGAACAGGTGTCAGATCATACGAGGCTTAAAACAGGGCCCTCTAACCCTCACTGATATTGTTTTTCAATATCCACCTTTGCAGTTCATTCTTCCTTTTACATCCTCAGGACTTCTTTGATAAAATGGGTGTCCTCCTTGGACAATATCCCCACAGTGGTGGCATCTGCAAAGGCTACCATCCTCAATGCTGCTTGGCTGGGGTGAGCTAAACCCTTCCCCTGTGCATCACCTGCTGATAGAACAGGTTCACTGCAAAGTTGAATATGGTGGGAGATAGTGGATCCCAGTTTGCTCTGAGCTGGACTACAGAATTCATCCTTTGTTGCCGTTTCACAGCTACATCAAAACCTGTACCTAGTGTTTGCTCTGAGCCTCTTATATATGATACTCTGAAGCTATTTGATCTGTCAGTGCAGGACAGGAGCTAAAAATGTCTGTCTTGGCTTCTTTCTCATTCTCTTTCAATCATCTTGTGTGGTCTCTTATCTTGTGATCATCTTTTTCTCTGGAAGGTACTTGTAGCCTGTTAGATCTTGTGGTCAATGGAGCTTCATATAAACTGGGTGACCTTACTGGGCACAGGTGAAGCCGTTAACACCTAGACAACTGTGATCTCTACTTCATCTTTTTATTTTGGGTTTTGGAACCTTGACAACTGTATCACACATCTCTGTTCCAATCCTCTGTTGATGCCTGAGCCCCAGTCAATGTACACAATGAGGTGGTCCAAGATATGGAATAACTGAACCTATGATACTGTGAACCCCTCTGCTATACTGCACATCACCAGAATGTGATCCAGCCTTTCCCCAAAACCTGGATCCACCTCAATGGTCCCCATCTTGTAAGCTGAGCCAGGTCAAGTCTTCACTCCTGGTTGTCTTCACCAAACCTTTATCCCCAAGTGACTTCTAAATCAGACCTGATGATTGATGCCAAATTGTTCTGCATAGATAGGTGGCTTTCCGGTGTTTGTGTATGCATCAAGGTTGCCCAGGGATACTGTTGTCATTGTGAGACTCAAGGATGCTAACACCTTCCATCCTTCCTTACTACTTGTTGGAAATTGCGCCATTAATGTGATTTTGATATGGGAATAATGTTGTACCTGTGCTGTTTTAGCAGAGTTACACGGGAAAAAATATTTAATAGATAGATAATAATCTTTATTGTGAGATAGTGATTATATAGCTATTGTGAATCAATGGATAGTAGGAACATGATTGGTGATCACACGGCTGGATGGAAGAGGGGGTGGCTTGATCCTGGTAATGAGTCAAGCGCCAAAATAAGGTATCCACTATAAGGGATCATCATCTGTTCAAGTTGATAGATTTGGTAATTCAAGTTGACTTCCTAGTCTGGCTTTGAGTGACTGGGTAATCAGATTGTGGGTCACAAACCTGCTTGGTTAGAACCTTGCTGGCAGGTCAAGCCTGTGGTTTTGACACCCCCCCCGGCGGAAGGTCGGCCTCTTCTGGAGGCAGGTCGTCAGGGAGGTCGTCAGGAGCCCGGGCGCCATATTGAACCAGTTGTTGCTTGGTGGCAGGCAGGGCGGTTTCTCGTTATTTCTGTCTTGCTTTGCAGGGCCGTAGGCGGTCGTGGTGTAAGATCTTGTCTTGCTTGCATTTCCCGAGCCCTTGCACGAGGTAAGTGTTATTGTCGTTTACCTTTAGAATGATTGCTGGCCCTACTTTTTTGGGTTGTAGTTTGCTTTTGTCAACATTCATGACCCAGACTTTGTCCCCGACTTCATGTCTTTGACAGATGGGAATAAAGGTCTTTTGTAAACGTTCCTTTTCTTTGGCTGCTTGTTTGCTGCTGGCCTCTATTACTTTAGGATCTGAGCAAGGGGGGACTTGACTTGGAATTTCCAGTTTGGGTCCTGTCAATTCTGGAATGATATTTGGCTGTGTGCTGTATACCAGTTCAAATGGGCTTTTCCCGGTGGATCTGTTCACTCAGGTTTGGCACACAAGTAACACAGTCGGTAGCTGCTTATATCAGTCTTCAGGTCTCCCGGCAGTGAGCTTGGCTAGGGCTTGCACGAGGCTACCATTAAGCCACTCTACGCGTCCATTGGCCTGTGGATGGTATGGTGTTGTGACGGTGTGTTTGACCCCATTCTTGGTGAGGTACACATTGGTGTCTTCAGAGGTCAATTCTTTGCCCCCATTGGTTATCAGGAGTTCTGGCTTTCCAATTCTGCTGATTATTTCCTTGCCAATGAATTTTCAGACATCATTACCAGTGTGCATTTTCACCGCTTGGGCTACTGGCCACCTTGTCGTGAAATCAATGGCTGTGATGATGTATTTTTTGTTGTTGTGTTTTCCTGGCATGGGGCCCACAATGTCAAGAGCACATACCTTGAACAGTAGTTGTGTTTGAATGGGGAGTACAGACTTAGGCGGGGTTTTGCTTTTGGCAAGCTTTTTGCAGGCCTCGCACTGCTCTAGCACTTCCTGGACATTACGGTATAAGGTTGTCCACCAGGCTTTATGTTTTAGGAATTCATATAGATTTTGACTCTTGGTATGTCCAAGATCTCTGTGGTATCAAAGAATGGTATTGACTTGTTGATGTGTGGGGATGTAGGGGATGGTTGTGCCATCCGACATTTTTCTATGAAGAGCCCCGTACACATCAGCAAAGAGGTGTTCATTCTTAATGACCATTTATTTGGTGATATTGAGTTGTGCCTGCAGGGAACCCTTTGTCTTTTTTACGGAGCACTAGGAGAGATCAGTCTGGGTTGAGCCCATTCTCTCCCCTAGAAGCGCGGACATACAGGCGGGACAGGGCGTCTGCCATGGCGAGTTTGGCCCTTGGCTTATATTGGATGAGCATGTTAAACCTTTCTAAGATTTCCATACACCGCGCTTGGTGACGTGACAGGTTTGCTTGTGACTTGAAATAGATGCACAACTTATGATCGGTTAGTGCTGTGAATTCTTCCTGTCGTTCCAGGTAACAGCACCATTTGACTAGGCAGTATATGATGGCCAGTAGTTCTTTGTCATGGATTGGGTATTGACACTTGCCATCTGTCAGTTTGCGCAACTTGTAGGCTATGGGCAGGAAATCACCATCACTATTCTTAATTTGTAGCACTCCCCCAATGGATGCATCTGAAGCGTCGGTTTCCATCTGGTATTCCCTGTCTCATTTGGGGTATTGTAAGATGGGCGCTGTCGTGAGCTTTTCCTTGAGACGTCTAAAACAGAGGTTACGTTGGGGGGGTCCATACAAACTTGGACTTGGCACCTGTTATGGCAGACAAGGGGCAGTCAAGACGCCACAATTGGGTATGAAGCGTTGTACATAGGTCACCATTCCCAAGAAGGTGTGTAGTTCTGATTTGTCCTTGGGAAGTGGCATTTTGCAGATGGCTTGTATCTTCTGGCTGTTGGGTTTGATGCCGTCTTTTGAGACTATATGTCCCAAGAAGGGTAGTTGCTCTCAGAAGAACTGACATTTGGAGGGCTTGGCCAACAGTTTGTGTTGTGCCTGGGTCGCAAAGAATTCCTCCAGGTCTTTGTGGTGCTGTTCCACTGAGGGGCTGTTCCACCGAGGGGCTGTAGACAATAATATTGTCTAGGTACACTAGTGCGTGTTTGCCCATGTGTGGCGCAAACACTTTGTTCATGAAGGTTATGAAGGTGGACGGGGCATTGGTCATGCCAAAGTTGAGTACCATGCATTCATATAAACCGTACTTAGTGCAGAAGGCTGTCTTGGGGATGTCTTCCTCCTTGATGCAAATCTGGTTGTAGCCTGCAGTTAGATCAATCTTGGAGAAGACGGAGGCTCCTCCCAAGGCGTCAAAGAGATCGTCAATTAGTGGTAATGGGTAATAAATCTTAATGGTGACTTTGTTTAAGGCGCAATAGTCTGTGACCAGGCGTAAGGTACTGTCCTTTTTAGCCACAAATAATATGGCAGCCACAAAGGGAGACTGTGAGGGGCAGATAAGTCCTTTTTCCAGTGCCTCCTTGAGATAGGCGCACAGGGCGTTGTCCTTGTTTGGGGTCAGCCTGTAAATGGGGCGTACCTTGGGTACAGCCCCCTTGAGTTGGATTGAGTGTTGGATGTGTTTCTCAGGGGGTAGCCCAGGTAACGCCTCCTTGAAGATTTCTGGGTGCTGGGCCACAATGTCACAATATTGCAGTGTGGAGGTGTCCTGGTGGTCCTTGAAGTGTATGATTTCATACTGGAAGGAGTCCCAGTCAATTGCTTTCAGGCTTTCCTTCTCGTACAAAGTCTCTGTGATGCGTACAAAGACATGGTCTCGTAGGGGTTGGTCTACAGAGTCTGGGTAGATTTGGTGGTTGACACCTTCACACTTGATGGTCAACACTGAGGTCGCCCAGTCCACGTGGGGGTTGTTTTTTTGTAACCAGTCTAGTCCCAGTACAATGTCAAACTTAGGGAAGTCAATGACGGGACCTTGGATGGTGGAGTGGAGGTTCTCAAGCATGACGGAGAAGGGTGCAGTTTCTTTTGTCATGGCAATGTGATGTTCATCAGCCAGGACCACATTTTTAATCCGCAAAGGATTAGTGGTCAGCTTGGATTTATCCACAAAGCTACTGTTGACTAAGGTTAGATCTGTGCCCAAGTCCAGGAGTGCTGAGCCTGTGTAACTGCAAAAGCGGAAAGTATATGACATCAATTTATTGGGATGTCTGGCAATGGTGTATAGTACCGTGTCTTCTGAGGGCACTTGGATTATTGGGTATTGGTCCAAGTCCTCAGGTTGGTATTCATTGTTGGGCGAGTCATGAGTTGCATAGGGAGAGCTTGGCTTGCTTAGTGCTCTCCCTGGGCTTTTCCCTCATCTTGGTTGCCTTGGGTGGCGGTGACATGGAAATGGATACAATTTGATTGGCCGTTATTTCCATTCCCATTCCCATTCAAACCTGTGGGCTTATGGTTGTTGTTGTTGCTGTTGCCTCCAGGAGGTGGTTGAGAGGAGCGCCCGCTTGGATGGGAGTCCTTGGGTCTTTCTCATTTCCCAGTCTGTGCTTTGTGCAGAGTGTTGGATGTTTTTTCTGCTTTTTCCACTTCAAAGTACAGCTTTGTAGGTTGGTAACCTGGTCCAAGTTCACATGTCTCATCACGTGCGACTTAGAAGCGTTGTAGTACATGAGGTGTTTTGCTGGGGTGTCAAAGGCCATGTTGGATGGGGCAGGGAGACGGAGTTCCTTGTAGGCGCAGGTGAGTTCTTTCACAGTGCCTGTCTGGGCCAGTTTCTTTACTTGGCGTATGATTATGAGTGCTGTATCCTTAAGCACAAATCTTGCCAAGAAGTCCTGTTTGAAGGTGTCCCAGTTCTTGTCAGTGTGCTCTTTGTGCCACTTAAAGCACCAGGTGCCAGCGTCATGGGTCAGACAAATGGAAATCTCTGCAATCCAAAATTGCTGTGGACATTTCATCTGAGCCAGCTTGCTTTGGGCGGACTGGATCAATGCGGCAGCATTGTCGTTGTTGGCCCCTGAAAAGGGCTCCAAGGAGGCGCTATGAAGTCTTTGTGCAACATAGGCGGGAATGGTGGTTTTGTCAGCTGGTTGTGGCATCAAGGAAGGCGCCGGAAAGAACCCTTGGGAGGACAGGGCGTTGAAGGCGGGTAGCCGGATCACCGTGTTTTGGTAGAGAACAAAGCCATTAGGTATCTTGGTACCAGGAGTATACGGTGTCCAGTTGGGCAGGAGGCCAGACATAATTCTGTTGAGGATTTGTTGGTCGCAGTGTGTGTGGGCAACAGGCAGAATTTTTCAAGATAAGGTAGGATGGAGAGCCTACCTGTGCTACAATTTTGTAACTATGCTGTTTTAGCAGAGTTACACGGGAAAAAATATTTAGAAGATAGTTAATAATCTTTATTGTGAGATAGTGATTATATAGCTATTGTGAATCAATGGATAGCAGGAACAAGATTGGTGATCACATGGCTGGATGGAAGAGGGGGTGGCTTGATCCTGATAATGAGTCAAGCGCTAAATTGAGATATCCACCGTGAAGGATCATCATCTGTTCAAGTTGATAGATTTGGTAATTTGAGTTGACTTCCTAGTCTGGCTTCAAGTGACCGGGTAATTGGATTGCGGGTCATGAACCCTCTTGGTTGGAACCTTGCTGGCGGGTTGAGCCTGCAGTTTTGACACCAGTCTTTGTGGGGATTGTTCCTTTGCAAACAGTCCAGACCCAGTACAATGTCAAACTTGAGAAAGTCAATGACAGGGCCTTGGATGGTGGAGTGCAGGTTCTCAAGCATGACAGAGAAGGGAGCAGTTTCCCTTGTCCCAGCAATGTAATGTTCATCAGCTAAGGCCATGTTTTTAATCTGCAAAGGATTAGTGGCTAGCTTGAACTTGTCCACAAAGCTGCTGTTGACTAGGGTTTGATCTGCACCTGAGTCAGGAGCGCTGAACTAGTGTAAATTCAAAAGAAGAAAGGGTAAGATATCAGTTTATTGGGATGTCTGGCAATGGTGTAAAGTACCAGGTCCTCTGAGGGCACTTGGATCATTAGACACTGGTTCACATCCTCAGGTCGGTATTCATCATTGGGCAAGTCAGAAGTTGTGCAGGGAGAGCTTGGTTTGCTTAATGCTCTCCCTGGGACTTTCCCTTGTCTTGGTTGCCTTGTGTGGCAGTGATACAAAAATGTGTACAATTTGACTGACTGTTGTTCCTGTTTCCATGTCCATTGGAGCTTGCAGGCTTATGGTTTGCAATGTTGTTTTTGTTCTAGGAGGTGGTCAAATCAAATGCCCAGCTGAGTGAGAGTCTTTGGGTCTATCTCTTTTTCTGGTTTGTGCCTTGTGGAGAGCTTTGACGTTGTTCTGCTTTCTCTGCCTTGTGGTACAACTTTTTGCAGGTGGGTTACTTTTTCCAGGTTCATGTGTCTCATTACGTTCAACTTGAGAGCGTTGTAGTACATGAGATGGGTAGCTGGAGTGCCAAAGGCCATATCTGAGGGGCATATAGTTGGAGCTCCTTGTAGGCACAGGTGTGGTACTTCACGGTGCCAGTCTGAGTTAGGTTCTTTACTTGGCGTATGATCATAAGTGTGGTGTCTTTTAGCACAAATCTTGCCAAGAAGTCTTGTTTGAAGGTGCCCCAGTCCTTCTCTGTGTGTTCTTCATTCCACTTGTTGCACCAAGTGACAGCATCATGAGTCAGTTGGATAAAGATCTCTGCAATCCAGAATTGTTGCAGGCATTCCATTTGGGCCAGTTTGCTTTGGGCAGATTGGATCCATGCAGCAGTGTTGTCATTGTTGGCCCCAGCAAAGGATTCCAGGGCCATGCTTTGAAGTCTCTGGGCTATATAGGCTGGCATAGTGTTTTTTTCAGTTGCTTGAGGCATAGCAGAGGGAGCCTGGAAGAACCTTTGTGCTGACAGGGCATTGAACACGGGGGACATGATCACCATGTTCTGGTAGAGGAAAACCCCATCAGGTACCTCGGCACCAAGTGCGTACGGTGTCCAGTTTACCGGCAGGCCAGACATGATTCTATTGAGGATTTGTTGACCTCAGCAACTACAGGCAACAGGCGGAATATTGAGGGGTAAAGTAGGATGGAAAAGCTACCTGTGCTACCAATGCCGTAACTGTGCTGTTTTAGCAGAATTACAAAGGGAAAAATATTTAGAAACTAGATAATATTCTTTATTTAGAGATAATGATTATATAGTTATGTGAGTTATTGATAACAGGAACATAATTGTGTTGATCACACGGTGAGATGGTGAAGGGGGTGACTTGATCCTGGTAATGAGTCAAGCGCCAAAACAAGGTATCCATTGAAAGGGATCATCATTTGTTCATGTTGATAGATTTGGAAATTTTAGTTGACTTCATAGTCTGGTTTCAAGTGACTGGATAATTGGATTGTGGATCACAAACCCACTTACTTGGAACCTTTCTGGTAGGTCAAGCCTGCTGTTTCAAGAATAATGATATGTGCAAAGATTTGGTTGGTTTTACTTTCAACTTTGTAAATTCCTTGCCTTCCATAAATGGGTCAACATCAATATCCATCCATTCCAGAATACCATACCTGCCCTCAACTGATCCTGGTATGATTTCAACCCAATGTGCCCTTTTGATACTATGTCTATCTATTGAGTGATCATCAACCCTTGTCTACTATTTAAGTAGAATCTATTCTTGCAATAAAGACAAGTTTATCCACATTTGTGTTGGCTTTTGTATTCTTCAAGCCTTTTATGTTCCATTTTGCCAAAAGGAATTCTTCTCATGTATTCCAGGAAATCAAGGTATTTGCCCTTGATTTTGCCCTGAAGATTAATCCAAGGCTAGCTTCAAACCTCAAATCTTTTGTTATAAATATTTCCCTCCATGTCCTCCTGTATGTTGTCCCCAGGAACCAAACACGACAAAATGGTGCTCACTGCAGGGGCTGCAAGCCCCTTGATTACTCTGTTCCCCTGCGCCTTTTCTGGTCCTTTATCCTTTTGTCTCTGAAGCACCTGAACCACCCAAAGCCTCTATTTCTTTGCTCAAAGAAGACATCACTGAATTCCCCACTACACCAATGGTAATTGTGTATCTCCTGGGCCTATGTGAGCCCCTCTTCCAGCTTTCCCTCTCAATTATGAACAAGTTCACGCCGCCATACGCTCCCTCCTTCACACAGGCACAGTGGCTATGAATACCATTCCTGGCCTTTGCCCTGGCTATGCCTCTGAGGACCTTTACTCCTTCCTACTGGATTTTGGCCTCCCCCTGCTCTAATGGAGTCCATGGAAACTATTGGCGTTTTGGTCAATCAATTTATTCAGCCCATCTTAGTTCACCGCCAGTTGGCATTAGGATCACAAAACCAACTCCTCTTTTCTGTGACCACTGCTGTCTCCAAAAACCACACATAGAACATGGTTTATCAGGAGTGGACCTACAGTCTCTTTGCCTATATCTACGACAACCAACATGATTTGTTGGCCTCACAGAAGTACCTGACCTCGTTCTTAAACTTGCTCTGCTCCTTGCTCCCAGGGTACATTGGGGATTGGCTATGTGAGTTAGACAACCATCAAGCTATATGGAAAGGACAAATCAAAATGACTCTCTTGAAATACCAACAAAATTTTAAGGCTTTTGTTTCTGAGCTCAATCAATTCCAGGAACATATTAATTCTCAACTCAAGTTGATTTGAGCCCACGTGAAAATTGGGGCAACAACTGCACCAGCAGTACGGCTTGGATAAGGCTTCTCTAGGTAATACATAATACCAGGTTCAGAATTATGTTGATGACAAATTAGCCTCCATAGAAGTGGTTCAGCCTACTTCTTTCACTTAGACTCCATCTGCTGTTGAGGCTAAGGTCTGGGAGGCCATAGCTGATTTCAAAGCCACCACTCAATGCCAGGCTTCTATTTCCAACCCCCCTCCAGTAGAACCTATGCCCAACCCTCACATCATCACCGTAACAGATCAGGTAGCTACATTGCAAGGAGAAATTGAGTACTTACGCCAACAACTCTCCAAAAAAGACAATTTGTCCTAAGAATCTGATGGTGAAGGGGAGGCAGAGGTCACTGATGTCTCTGCCCAAACAGACCACGGGTGCTGCCCTGGTTTGAAAGGACAACCTCATATCAATTGTGCCTTTGTCTTAGAAAATTTGGTGGAGATGACCAATGACATTGCTGACAGTCAGATGTGCTAGAAAGAGAAGTGTAGAATCTTACCCGCTTAACAGAGACTTAAATGAACAGGTTGCTCCTTTGACGTCTCAGGCTACTGCTTTAGCCACCCGTGTCAATGGGATAGTGGGCACTTTGGGCGTCCAACAAATACAAGTTGATGAGCTTGGAACTGTTGCCACATTTTCCAGGGACATTGGTGGGGTAAAACAGCTCTACTCTAGACACCTTAGAAGAAAGTATCCAACTCGTATGGGCTAGACAACCTGCCACTGAATCTGAGTTTGAAGGGAGCCTCCACATTAATGTTCTTAATCAGGGTGATAATATTCAGCCTACTTCTTTGTCTATTGATCCCATTTACAAACCCACTTTCAATCGAATCTTTGATCCTAAGACCTCCATCATTACTGATTTCTTGACAATCTACAATACTGCTATGTGAAGGGCTACAGACAATCTTAAGAAGAAGCAAATCCTTACCTGTCTGCACCCCACTTGTCAAGAGGTTGTGGCCTCTGAACTCCCGTCCATAGTCATGTGGGAAGATATGAAGCACCTACTCATTGAGAAATTTGGAGTCAATCTAAGTATGGAGGGTAGAAATACACCTTCATGCATATTGCTTTCAAGCCTAAGGAGACTCTGGCTGAGTTTGCTGACCAATTTTACATCAAAAGCCAACAACTCATCACCAGTTGCTAATTAACTTCCCAGGAAGCATATACAGCATGTTCTAATGAGCTGAAAGGGAGTCAGCTCTTGTGCCTACACTTCAAAACACATAGGGCATCCCTCACATCCATAGAGAGCATTAAGACCCTCCTATAAGATATTTATCTGGCACATGAAGGAACCGTGGTTTGTGAGAATAAGGCTAATACTGCTGGAACTACTTCTTGCATCCCACACATCATGACTCTTGGCTCTAATGGACAACCCAAGCGACAAGGGTGCCACAATTGTGGTCAAATTGGGAATCACTCCCACACCTGCACCAACCCTTGTGTAGAGGGTTGCAACCCAATAGAGCAGGCGGTAAAAGAGAGGTCAGCTTAGAGTCAGGGACACACTCTGCTGACAATCTCCCCTGTCTCCTCCTGATCCTCCTCTAACAACAAATCTCCTCCTTTGTCTGGCCCTACTATCTTTCATCTGTTCCATGATCTTTAGAGCAAATCTGAGCCCAAAGATTTTAGCTATGATAAAAAATGGTTATGGCTACTCAGTACTGGCTGTCCCTGAGACTTTTTTGGTCCCCTACAAACTTTGCTCAGAGAAGACCACAACTATAGCTCGCCAACTTCCAGCTGAAGCTAAGGCCATGGTGGCTTGCCCTTACCTAGCCCAAGCTCATTTACCCCCTGTCTTAGTGGAATCCTCAGAAGAAGCTGCTGAGCTAGCTGAGGCCCTCTTCCAAAATTTTACTGTGTCCCTCCCTTTGAAAACTGTATACAAGGAAATATCTGCCTTGAAGTGCATGTTGGCAAAGTGGTAAAAAGAACTGGAAGCCGCACAAGACGCACAAGACGTCCTGGCTGTCTTACCACGCTTTGGGAAAGATACTACCCACATAGAAGTATCAATCCAGAAGGTAAAACTTTAAGGCAATCCTAGATACAGGTTCCCCTGTAAACGTTGTGTCCTCCAATCCAATGAAGAAGCTCTAGCTGGATCCTGATCTCAACTATAGTCAGTCTTATGGAACTGCTGGTATGGCTCAGATTAGAGATATTGGTGCCTATTCTGCTCTGCCTATGAAGTTTGGGAAGCTTCTCATTAAATCCCTACTGTTGTTTTGGAGAACAAAAGCTACAATCTCTTGGTGGGAACCCAATTTTTTTGAGAATAAAATGGGATTGCTAATCTCTAAGATGGATATCTATCCCTCTTAGGCTATGAAGTCCTGTTTATCTTTGAAGAACCTCCACACATCCCCAACAAGCAAATTAAGACCTGTGTCCTCAAATACCCCACTGGCATCTTCTCACTGAAATACAGAACTCACTCCTCCAACATGCGCTCACTGCCTCCTTCTTGTCCTATCAGAAGAAGGTGTCCCTCTACTTTCTCCTGCGGCTTTCACTATTCCTCCTGGCTCTCAAGTGATCATCGATTCTCTGATCTCCTATGAGTTTTCTGAGAAATCTTTCTTAGAGTTTTACTCTCTTGAATCCCTAAGTTACAAGGAGCCTTGGCTGTGCCCTGGAATTTTAGATTGAACTCATAAAAAAACCTGTGCAGCTACTACTAGCCAACCTGAATGCCTTGCCCATGCAGGCTTCTAGAAGCCAAGTTATGGGACACAGACACATCCTAGGAGCAGAGCAAGTGGCTTCTCTCTACCCCTTTGGGACATTCAGCAACTCCAACTTTCTAGAAGAAGACCCTCAAGTGCTTTCTCTGTTTACAGCCGCTGATTTCCTGCAGCTATCACCTATCCAGAAGAAAGATGTACTAGAACTTATTGACCAATTCAAAGACATCTTTGCTTCTGGGCCTAATGACTGTGGCCTAGATAAAGGAGTTATTCACCATATCAATACAGGTGATGTGCTGCCTTTCTGTGCCAAGCCATACCGCTGTAGTAAGGTATAAGATGCCCAGGTTTCTAAGGAGCCTAAAATACTCTTGGATACTGGGCTCTTGGCTTCCTCTCAGAGTCCTTGGGCCTCCCCCTTATTGATCCTCAAGAAGAAGAAGAAGAACAGAGACCACCACATTGTGATGAATTACTGCCGCCTAAACTTGCTCACAAAAAAGGACTTGTACCCTTTGCCTAGGATTAATGATGCTCTCAGACAGTTGGGAGGCTTAAACTTCTTCTCTGCTATGGATTTGGCATCAGGTTACTGGCAAGTCAACTTGTCTCCAGAAGACCAAGAAGAAGCCGCCCTAATCACCCTAGAAGGTCTCTATGAACCTACCTAAATGCCTCAAGGGCTCTGTAATGTGCCAGCCACCTTTAAGAGAGCCATGGACTTTATTCTACAAGACTTGAAACTCTCCTGTGTATTTTCATATCTGGATGATATAAAGGTGTTCATCTCCACCTTCACTGACCACTTGGGTCATCTCAAGGCTGTCTTCCTCAAGATTTGAGAAGCAGGATTGAAGCTCAAACCTTCCAAGTGATCTTTCTTTAAGGAACAACTTAAGTTCTTGGACCATGAAGTTACCCAAACTGGAATACACCCCATGGACAATAAGGTGGAAGCCATTGGTAAGATGCTGCCCCCCCCACAAATCTATGTGAGGTCCAAGTATTTCTTGATATGATGGATTACTATCAACAGTTCATCCCAGATTTTGCTGAACTAAGTGAACCCCTTGTCCAACTCCTCCAGAACGTGCCCTTTAAATGGACTGACATCCAACAGCAGTCCTTTGAAGCTCTGGAGACCAAACTCAAAGAGGCACTCATCCTAGTCTATCCTGATTATCATAAGGAGTTTATCTTATACACCAACACCAGTGGAGTAGCTGTAGGTACAATCTTAGACCAGCTCAATGATGAGGGCGCAGATTGATCAGTGGTCTATTCTTCATGTGTCCTCAACAAACATGAGAAGAATTATAGTGTCACTGAAAAGGAGAGCTTGGCTGTCCTACATGCTGTGAAGCAGTTCCAACACTATATCTACGGGACCCACTTTAATGTAGTCACCAACCACTTTTTCCTCAAGTGGCTGCAACAACTAAAAGAACGTGAAGGTTGACTGGCTTGTTAGCCCTGCGTTTACAAGGGTATGACTTCACTGTGGTACACCAACCTGTAGTTCAACATCAGTACCTGATGGTTTGTTGAGGATGCCCATACTGGCTATCCACCCTGCTGACGCTGATTGTCTGTACAAATTAATAGGATATCCTGACACTTGGGCTACTGAAACCAAAGAGATACAGCTGGCCCTTCAATCCCTATCAAAGGATACCATCATTTGAGATAGACAATTGTTTAAGAAAGTCAACAATGCCTATCTGTCCTAAGTCCGTCCCAGTATGAGAACAGCTATCATTCTTCAAGCCTATATTGACACTGGGCATGGTGGTATTTCTAAAACTCATGACTGTAATGCAAGAATTTCTACTGGGAGAATATACGCCTGCTGATCTCTGACGTTCTTGCCTCCTGCCACTCCTACCAACTCTGACAACCCAGATCTGCACAACATCAGTTCAAGATCATCCTGTCTAAACATGCCTTCCACACTGTGAGTATTGATGCTTTTGGACCACTCCCTTGTTCTCAGTATGGGTGTCATTTCATCCTGGTTACATTTGACCACTTTAGTAAATGAGTTGAAGCCAGAGCTACCAAAGACATCACTTCTAAGACTACTGTAACTTTATGCTTCAGGACATCTTCTACCAACACAGGTGTCCCCAAGTCCTATTATCTGAGAATGCCACTAATTTCAATGTTTGCCTCATTACATCTATTGTAGAAGCTATGGGCACCCATCAATCCTTCTCTGCACCATATAATCCTTCAACCAATGGAACCTTCAAACAATCCAATTCTTCCCTTGTGTCCATTATGAGGAAACTCACCCTCTCTGATGCCACAAATTGGGACAAGTTCCTCCCTGCTGCCCTCTTTGTCTATTTCCTTAGTAGACACCAGGAGACTGGGCAATCCCCCTTTTCCATGTTTTATGGGCAAGAAGCTACCACTCCCTCAATCTTTGGACCCCGCTGATGGAAGTTGATGCTTCTACCAATCCAGAAACTCATATCAAGGATTTTACCAATTGAATCATTGACATCCAAGTCACAGTATATTCAACTGCCTATAAAGTCAAGGCCTTAGAGCTCTCACCCTCTAATGCTTCCAGAGCCCCCTCCTCAAATATCAGGTGGGTGCTTTGGTTCTATATTACCAGAATTTTACTGGGGGCAGAGCCCACGAACTAGACTCCCTCTGGGTTGGCCTTGTGAAATCACCTTCAAGAAGGGCGTCAAGTATACCATTAAACTACTATTGTCTGGCCGCCTTTTTGCCCAAGTCCATGCCAAATTTATCCGCAAATATCAGCTCCCTGAGTCCAATCTTGAGGGGGAAGATGTCGTAAATTTCACCATTAATGCTATTTTGATATGGCCTTGGAGTAGTGATATGTGCAAAGATTTGGTTGGTTTTGCCTTCAATTTTGGGAATTCCTCATTTTCAGTAAATGGATCTGTTCCAATATCCACCCATTCCGGAATACTATACCTGCCCTTGTATGATCCTGGTATGACCTCATCCCAACATGACCCCTTCAACCACTCTGTCTATCTAATGAGTGATCATCAACCCTTGTCTACTATTTATTTAGAATCATTTCTCCTAATAAAGACAAGTTTATCCACATTTGTGTTGGCTTTTTTATTCTCAAGCCTTTTCTGTTCCATTTTGCCAAAAGGATTTCTCTTTCTTGCATTCCAGGAAATTAAGGTATTTGCCCTTAATTTTGCCCTGAAGGCTACCCCAAGGCTAGCTTTGAACCTCAAATCTTTTGGTATAAAGATTTCCTGCCATGTCCTCCTGGATGTTGTCCCCAGGAGCCAAACACAACACTAATGTTACTCTCCAGGACAAGGTGAGTCACAATTATTGTTGGTTTTTAATGTCCTTCACACTTACAATCAGTGTCCTGCCCTCAAGATGCATATCCATATATTTTATGATATGCTTTCTTTCAGGATACAATTACTGCATAATATGTCCATATTCATCCTTTTGCTATCCTTATATCACTCATGTGAGTCAGGGTCTGGTGTGAGGGCTGGTTTCTGTGTGAGTGTATGTGCCTTTATTTATGTAAGTATAACTAGGCTGTACTATCATTTTTTGATGCAGTGTAGCTTTTCCCGCCTTAGTTACAATATGACAACCCCTTCATATTGATGGTAGTGGTTTTCATAAATGTTTACCTCACCCACTGGTATGGGGTGCAGCATCAGCTTGGTAAGATTGTTGGGTTATAGGATCTGAGACTGAGGGTGGGGCTTGGGACACACTTTGGGGATCTGGGTTCTATTTATTTTTAGAGAGAGCCCATGTGTCATTTCAGCTGAATCCTGTGCATCCCACATTTTTTTCAGGGGAAACCATCTCCATATTGTCTACCTCTATTATTGTAGATTTAGGTGACTTCTTGGCTGGCTTAAGTACTGTTATTGTGTTTACTGGGGCTGGGACAGATCTGGACATAGATGTGGTTTGCTCAGGTTCTCTGGTTCTACTGGGCTTCTGTCTTCTTCTCACATTTGTCATGGGGTCTACAAGGTGGGGTATCATGAGGACCAGTAGCATCAGGAGGTGTTTTAGTAGTATAATTAGCCAACTTCTTCCCAATTAGTTTGTGAGCCTGTGTGTGCCTCTGGGAAAGCATCACTCTTATCATGATTTAGACTTTCAGTAGTTAGTTCCCTAATTGTACTTCTATACTTTTATCTGTGGCAGGATAGTTAACACTGTTTTGAAGACAGAAGAACTGATTAAAAAAGTAAAAATTGACTTTGTTCTGGAGATCAAGCAAGTATATATAGTATGATTATCAAGGGGTTAAAACAATGGGTAGTTTGAGGAATTTTGGACCACATAATACCTTACAAGAAAGGATAAATATCTGCACAAATATCCACAGTAGATCAAGAATCCAATTGGATCATCATGGTTTCTCTTAAGGAGAATAACTGTGTTGGTGCCATCAGGTGCGCCAAACTTGCAGAATTAATACCAGGGATTAATTTCAGAGTTCACAGTGTTTATCAATTGAGGGTTTCTACAAATTTATTTGTAGACTACATTAGTTTTTATACTGCTTCTTAATAATTAGTCAAATGATTTCTTGAGTTTTCTGGTGATTAACAACTAACTTTTATACACATTAGTCTTATGTTGTGTAATATAATATAGCAAAGAAGAATGTACCAGCTCTGGTACCAATCAGCTTGTGATTATGGATGAAGCTAGATAATCTAGGCCACTAGATTGGGTCTGAAAAGAGTACAGTTATTGATGCATGTGATCCTGTCCTCTGGCTCATATATAATATCCCTGAATTATGCAATTTTTCTCTGGTGATAATGACTCATTGTGTTGCCTAATCTGTAAAAGATTATTGCATCTGTTTCTACCCCTCTACTTCTACTACAATCACCTTCTTTATATTAGGAATCTGTATATACTTGGGAATAGTGATCTTCTGTTCATGAAAGATTGGTGATGGGTCAAAGAGAGCTTGGATATTTGTGGGGCAAAATTTGTGTGAATGATCTCCGCACATTCTATGTATTATCCATCAGATTGCCATAGCAATGTAAGCCAGTATTGATTGTATCCTGGATTCAGGCTATATTTTCACTTTCAGTTGGAAAATGAGTAAACAAACCCCATTTAGTTCTCTTGTTAATAAACATTGCCTTTTATAATCTTGCCGTAAAAGTTGTAGCAAAGGGTTGCTAGTTTCTACAAATAGTTAGTCAGTGACCTAATTCTTAATACTATACCTGTTGATGGTATAGTGACAGCCTATGAAGAACAGAAGAATAATAAGGTGTATAGATAAAACTGGTATGTATTTAGATAGCATCACACTTATATAGTGTAAGGCGGGGAAATTGCCACCAGAGGCAGGGAGGCACAGAAAGAAGGTCTTCCCAAATGGAGGAGAGTGGAGTGGCACAGCTAAAAGTCCCGTGCAAGAGAACAACCGCTTCCTTGCAGCTTTCCTTAAGGAGGTAGATATAAATAACTTGGTTGTTCTATTTATAATCCCAGAAGTGAAGCACGTGTCTTGTGCACAATCAAAAGGCAAATTGAACAACCGTTTTTGGTGTGTTTTAAACGTCTTTATCACTATTAGAATCAGGATGCAATAGCGCAATCACATGATTGTTCCATTGCTTAATCTCTAGATGGACAATTTCATGTCTAATCTATTCAGGATCTGCAACAAATCTGATGGTGCAACTCTTGTACATGATGCCAATCTAATCTTTCTTACTCTATATATTATGTCCATAAAACCCACACCCATAAAGTTCTGCTTGATAGTATAGTAAAATTTTGACCTTAATGTCCTTGAACTCAGTTTCAAAGAAGGTCTCACACACTAATTTACTCTTAAGGAAATTTCTAATGTCAAGTATATACTTCTGGTAAGTATAATAAGAAAAATTAATGGGAGATTTAAGAAGAGAATGATAATTTATTTGATATGAGTATTGGGTATTGGGTATTATATAGTATAATGAGAAGCCACATACTGTTCATGTATGCATAGTAGTCATGAGGCTTGTCCAAGTAGTGTTTAATTGGGATTTAAAATGTTTGATCCCTGTATAAGATGGGCGTCTGATAGAGTGCCACCAATTAATTATAAGTCAGGGTATCATTCAGGGATTTAATTCCCTGAGAGGGGGTAAAAATAAAAGAGATGAAAATACTTAAACTAATTTCTGTTTGTGTAATTGCATCTGAGACTTCCATGTTGTGGAATAATCATTCCAATGCCACATATGTGTGACGTAAATTACTGGGTAGTGTGTAGAGCTCTTCAAGTGGTAGGAGATAACCACACAAATCCATAAGGAGTTTATGATCAACCCCATAAAAGCTAAACACAGTTTGGTGAGATTTCCAAACAATCAATAGAGTAAAATTAATATATATAAAAGTGATTCTGTCTGTCTGTAATATTGCCTTAAGTGGGCTCAAGCCGTAAGGGATTTGACTGAATAGATTTTTCTGTAAATTTAATTTTAAAAGTTGATGATCAAGCCAAAATCTGGATTTGGTTCATGATTACATTCAATCTCTTACATGCATCTTTGAAAGTAAAAATATTATATTCAGTGGAGTGTGGTCTAAATTAAGTTGAACTTTAATAAATTTGTATTTAACTACTTTGTTTTTAAAATTTATGGCTAACCTCATTCAAAAATTATTCAAGTGATTTAACTACAAAAATTGCCTGACTCCAGGAGGTGGGGATTAAAATTTGAAGAAAAAAATTGTTTAAGCTCATTTTATATGATCAGATGTTTAAATTCTGCCTTGGATTGGATTGACTGATGAAAATAGAGCTTGATCAGTTTCAAATATACTTAATTGAAAAAGATACATAAAAGTTAGTTTAAGTAAAGGATGATCGGCTTGGACATTTATAATTTATCTATTCCAGAGTGAAGTAATAGAAAGCTCCAATTGGATAGATCACAAAATCCAAGTGGCTGCATATTGTTTCAGAGTAAACCTTGCTTACCACAGCTTCATCCCAAAACAACATCAGGGGAGTAAACTGGCAATAATAAAATTATGACTTGATATAATAATTTTATGTAATTCAGATTATCTAGATAAATTATTTTTATAATTAATATCAAAATGGTAACAACTATGATAGCTCTAGCTAATTTAGATGCTGCTATATATAGTTAAGTGCTGGAATTGGGCTCATGTCATAATCAAAGGCATGGACCCAATCTGATTCATTTAAATTCTCTCT
This sequence comes from Entomophthora muscae, assembly GCA_014839935.2. NCBI lineage: Eukaryota > Fungi > Entomophthoromycota > Entomophthoromycetes > Entomophthorales > Entomophthoraceae > Entomophthora > Entomophthora muscae. The sequence continues at coordinate 158,375 of QTSX02002131.1, read as the reverse complement.
AAAAAATAGATAAAACTAAAATCAATGTGCCTCTGTGAATACTAACCAAATTTATGCCCAATAGCTTGATTTAAAGCTACATATCAGCTCTACATATAGTATGGATTTAATAAATCAAATTTAAATTTAAAATTATTTTTAGCTTTAAGAAAATCAATAATGATGTGCACTTATTTAGATTTATTTTTATTTATATTTTCAATATGCAATTTCAATTTTAAATGAGTATAATTGAAGTTCATTCTAAGAAATCATTTTAAATAGAAATTTAATTAAATATATGATAAGTATTCACAGCCTAAAAATATAATAAAATATATTGAACTTTTTTATTAAATTCAACTTTGTATCTGTCCTTGGACAGTGCAAGTGCCTAGTAAAATCATTAAACCCAACCAAAGTAGACCTAGACAAATAGACTGTGATAAAATGAGATAATCTTCTGGATAGAACTCAGGACATTGAGAATTAAAAGTAGTCTCAGTTTTGGATACAGTATAAAATACTCCAAGATTGGCGAGCATTAGGGTAACATTGGGAGGCATAGACATAGTAGAACTCAGGGCAGGACACCATCTTCATATTACAATTCAATTTAAAATCAAGTTGTAAGGATTTAGCAAAGAATACCCAAACAGGATGCGAAACAGTAGCCATGTCAACACTTTAGTAAAGTGCAAATTTGGTTTTAACAATGTTATCTTCTGGATGTTGATACTTTTTAAATAAGATAAACTTTACCCTTCATATTTTTAATATAGAAAATTAATTAATACTACTACATTATACTAGAGTGACTCCATAGAGCTCATAAATGCAATAAAAATACTATAATTAATATTAATAAAAGAGATATATTCAATTATTTTAAGTAAATGAATAAAATTATTTCTATAAAAATATTTTTAATCCCATAAAAATTATAATTATAATAAGCCAAAAATTTAGATAAATAAAAATTATTTTCAACCACAAAAAATAAGAAAATTATATACTTTCATTTGTTTTATTTTTCAATAAGAACATCTGAAAATATCTCATACTTTACAGATAAATTTACAAAAACTAAGATATTTCTTATAAAAATTTCTTGATTATATACCTGAAACATCTATTAATACCTAAAAAGATTTTTAAAATCCAAAAAATAAACAAATATAAAAATTCAAAAGGGAAAGGATCCAGGCAAAGCAAAGCAAAGTTTACTGGGCTAATTGAAGCCACCATCAAGAGCAGTTGCAACATATTCAAGTATTTTTGATCTCTGCCACCTTGTATTTTTTCTGGTAGGACACACCATTTCAAAAACGCCATCTAAAATTTAATTTGAGATGGCGTTTTTTGCGTTAGTGATTTTGAATCACAAAAAAATTAAAAAACAATAAAATAGTTAAAATTCACATATACTTTTATAATACAACATCTTGAATTTATGCCATCTCAATTCCGTCACTTTGAGTCAGATTAATTAAATCTTATTTTGCTAACTTTATTTACATATGCAATAACCAAGTGTGGGGCATGTTTACACCATATCAACTTTACCTCATTTTGAATTACGCCATTTATCTTAAACTAAAGTAAGTTTATACCCAAACTAAAATAAAGCCTGTGGTATAGTGCCAGAAGATGTTCCTATAGTATTAATCTAAGACACTTATAAAAGGAACAACCTAAAAAGATGCCACTATGATAGTCCTTCTAGTGATTGACATTGCTGGGTAAAAAAAACCAGTTTTGTTATATGCAATTTATAACTTTATTATACATGGATACACTGATAAGGGTTTCATCAATAAAATATTTTAATAGTGATTTTAATATAGAAGAGGGTGATTACGCCATTTCAATTTACGTCACTTCAAATTCCACCGAGTTTCACACCACCCAATTGATTCAAAGCGCACAATGGATAGGGGAAAATAAGGGGAAATTACATATGACACCAGGCTACGCTATATCAATTCCCCCACTGCAATTCTTGCTTTCCACTTTTCAAAAGTATAGTTTCACGTCTAAAACCACTTAAGCAAAAAATGTAAGAAAACATGAAAATTTGCAAATATATATATTTTTATCTCCTCTAAACAACTGGGTACTTTTTAACCCCAGTTGTATAAGCTAGTTTTTGAGAGATTCAAGTTTTACTCTTTGGCCTGGTTGAGGTAGCTCCACTGTAGATTTCTTAATTTAATATAAAAAATGGTCAAAAACACTATGTTTTTGAGCTACGGCACCTCAATTACGTCACTTCAAAAACGCCATCTTAAGAGCAAGTTTTCAGTCAAAACTCAAAGTTTTGCCTACTTGCGTTACTGGTAAAAAAATTATTTTTTCAAAATAAAACATTGAAATTTTGATAGTATGAATTATTTGATCTCCTCTACAATTGTATGTAAAAAAAATTGATACTTTTATATTAAAAACATTCTTGTTTTTCTCTTTAAAAACAACCCCCCAAATTGCTCATATTTTGATACTAATTCACTTTTAGATGCCTCCCAAGCCTACCACTAAAGCTGCATCCAAGGCCTCCAAGGCCTCAAAGTCCAAGACCACTCCTAAAAAGGCCATAAAGGCCAAAACTACCCCTAAAAAGCAGCCTACTAAAGGTAAAGCTCCCCCAAGACCCCTATGCCCTCATCAGAGCCTGAGGAAACAAGCCCCACCCCTCCTCATTCTTCTTTTGTTTACTCCCCGTCAGACCCTCAAGAGAAGTTATTCAACTTTAACCGCCACTCTGACCCCACTTCAGAGCCTGAGGATGAAGATGAGCAAGAGCCTGAGCTTGGTGCTCCTGCAGATGAGCCAATTGAGCTCTGGGATCTTAATACCATCCATAATGTATGCAACAGAAATGGCACATTTGCTGTGCCCGCCACATACCCTGTCAGCTATCCAATTATGGCCAAGAAAGGGGGTGCTGGCTTTGTCCACAAGGGCTACAGCTTCAGCTGAAATAACAAGAAGAAGCCCATCCATCAGCATTGCTTCAAATGTGATAAGGTTGGCTATCCAGCTAGACTCACCATCTATGGGTTCACTCGTTTTAAAGCCCTGACTATTAGGCATGACTGTGCCAAGCCCTTTGATCCACTGTATCAACTGATCCGCTGGTTTCTTTGCCAGGTCATACCAACCACCAAAGACCAAACTGCAACTGAGGTCGTAAATGATACACTTATTAATCTAAATGATACCCAACTGGCAACTGTTGGTGGCGCCTCAAAACTTCAGAGATATCTCACTGACCAGATATATGCTCTGAGCACTGAAGGCGTCAGTGCTACATCAATTGACCAGTTAATTTTAACTGAAGAGCAAAAGCTTTCACGGCACAAAGAGAGATTTCTCCTTCACAATAATGGGCAACATGCTCCAGAGCAGATCATCTGCTTTGCACCTCCCAGGATCCTCACAACCTTTTAAAATGCAAGACCTGGCTTGCAGATGGAACATTCTCAACCTGCCCAAAGCTCTTTAGCCAGCTTTGGAATATTCATTGGCAGGTTGGCAATCTTTTTCTTCCCCTGGTCTTCTTTTTCCTCCCAAATAAGAAGCAGGAAACCTATGTCTGGGCTCTAACAATATTAAAGGCCAAGTTGGATGAGATCCTCCCAACTATTGAAGAGGAGCCAAAGGAGGCTAGAGGGCGCAAGAAAAAGGCCCAGTCAGAGGAAGCCACCCCCATCAAGAAAAAGCCCAAAAGCCTTCCATACCATGAATACCTGGTAGTTGATTTTGAGCAGACTCAGGCCAATGCTTTTATTAGAGTCTTCAAGAGCTCCCCTCAGGGATGCTACTTTCACTTTTGGCAGGCACTTTGCTGCCGCCTTCAAAAGTGCTCTGCACTTCAAGAGCTGGTCTACACTGAAGGCACAAAGGAAGCAAAGGACGTGTTCAACTGCTTTGCTGCCCTTGCCCTTGTGCAGAAGGAGGAAACCAATGCCTTCTACGATGCCCTCCTCCGCCATCCCTACATTATTGCCAACCAGGCAGCCTTTGCTCCATTCATAGAGTATTTTGAAACTCAATGGGTTGGAGTGTTTCAAGGAGCACGCCACATCAGAAAAGGCAGGTGACTCAATCACATGGAACTGCTTTAAGCAGTCAAAGGATGACCTGATCAAGACCACCTCTTCCCTTGAAGGGTGGCATAGTCAATTTGCAACAAGAGTCCGGGTTCAGAAGCCCAAGTTCAACAAAATCATGGTGCATCCCAAAACTCAGCAGGCCATCTCTTCCCGCCTCTTTAAAACAGGCATCAAGACCAAGGATGATCCCCCAAGCAAACCAAAGCAGTGAAAAATTATACAGAGATTAGCAAGGTGGTCCTTGCCTACTATCCCAAGGATAGCAAGCTTGAGCATCTCCAAGCTATATCAGTTGCTCTTTCAATCAATGTATGATACTTTCTCAATAAACACCACTCTATCTTCTCTATTATTTCCTTTACTTTTATCATTATTTTAGTTTTATTTAGTATTTGGTACAATTCTATGCTTATTTTAAAGTATAGTTTGTAGTTAAAATCAATGAAAATAGTTTTTTTTGGGATATTTTAACTTTTTGACTTTACGCAACCTTGTTGCTACAAATTGACCTCATTTCTTTATAGCAGATTTGGAATCCTTAGGCTTTTTTAAACCTAGAAATTTTTTTTGATTTTTATTTTTTGAGAATTTTTTGGGTAGTTTTTGGAGTTCAAAAAATCTAAAATTTTGAAACCGTTTTTTCTTAGTCAAAATGCTGTAAATCAAAATGGCGTTTTTTTAGTAAATTGAGATAGCAAAAATTTGAGATGCCGTATTTTGAGATGGCGTTTTTTGAGATGCTGTTTTTGAAATGGCGTGTCCTACCTTTTTTCTTCACCACCTTTTGAATGTCCTCCTGGTAGTCCTGCTCCTTGGACTTTCTTTTTTGGGAGCTACCCAGTTAGCAAGGTCCCAGAACTTGGAAACAGTACTGGCTTGCTCCTCTTTCAGCTTACAGAAGAAATTATTGAACTTGTGGTTTGCCCCAAACTTTGTCTTCAGGCATTGTGCCACACCTCCAGTCTGGATGTTGTCTTCATCTCCTCATTGATGCAGGTGCTCTGAAAGTTATAAGGGGCATTGACCCCACTTTTTCCTTTCCAAGAAGTCACCTTCTTACCTACCAACTTCTTCTTGAAGGAATCAAGGTAGCCCTTGAAAATTGTGGATTACTTTTTGATATAAGTATCCTCCAGGAAGACCTCAAAGTCAATCCCAGTATTCTCTGGCCGCACAAAAGCCAAGGCAGAAAACTGGGTGATGGCAAAGCGGCACTTGTCCTTACCATCATTGAAACTACTTCTAAAATAGCTTTTCTTGCTCTTGAGGTGCTTGATAAGGGCCTGCCTAAAATGGAAGAAGCAGCCCTGTACTTTCCCATTAAAGGCCTCAAAGGCACTGAACTGGGCAAGCTCAAAGTCCATAATGATCACCTTTGGCCCAAGTGAGCGCTCATGAGCTAGCTGCTCTGTGGCTAGGGCAGACTCATTTTTCTCACCAGAGGAAAAATTCACTCTGGTGGTGAGAGAGGGAGGGGTAGATTGGTGAAAGGAAGGGAGTTTAAAGCATCCTGAAAATTTTAAAGGCTCTGGCGTAGACTTCAGTCTTGGCACCAGGAAGGAGGAAGAAGACTAGGAGTTAACTTGGGAGTCAAACTTCCTGTGCAGGTCCCAAAGCTGCTTTGAGAGAGATATAAAGGTAGAAAATGTGCTGTTGCACAATCAGGTGGTATCAGTATTGAGATGTTCCAGGTTTTAGGTTGTGGTGTAGGCTATAATCATATCCTCCACTTACTACCCATTGTCATGGAGAAGGAGTATCTCTCTGTCCTCCATCATCTTGAGGGCATTAGAGAGGACCAGGTCCTCAATTTTAGTGGTGCTCTTAGCCTGGGGATTTAGGGCTTGGCGCCTATCACTTAAAAACTTGACCAACTGACTATGTGTGGGCACCTTCTTGAGGTTGGTGTGAGAGAGGTGCTCACACGCAAGCACAGCCAGCTAGGTGGGGGAAAGAACTTTTGAGATGGGTATGACCTGCACCAGATACCACTTGAGAAGGCAGGCTATGGTGGTGTTGGGAATTGTGCATGATTGCTTGCCCTTAATTTTTTGCATCTTGTCCCAGACTTTATGTTGAGCCGCACTGGGCAATAGTGGTCCTCACAAGTGTAATGGCGGCTCTTGATGCCCAGGTTAGCATTTTTAAAATAGAAAATATAACCATTAGTCACTATGGGTGGCCCACCATTAACACTTATAATAAAAATTTGGGAAGGGAGGAAGGAACTTTAAACTTCCTATCAACATTACAAATGTTGTGGGTCACAAGAAGGCCCCAAGGGCTAGCAGGATTATGGCAGAAACTAGAGAAGTTGTTGGGCCAGGGCTTTGAATCATCCCCAGATGAGCTAGCACCATAAGATCTTGATAGGGGAGAAGAAGGGGGCTTGTCCTGGTGCTCCTCACATTCAGGAGACTTATCCTTAGGTGGAGCTTAATATCTTGGCGCCACTTATTAGTGGGCTTCTAATCAGATGCAGAGTTATAAAAACTATGGTCAGTGAGCAACACATCAGATTTCTCTCCCCCAGTGGAGTGAGCTCAACTCTGCTCAGGGGAGGGCTTTGGGGAGAGCTTAGGGAAAGGCTTGGAGGCAGCCTTCTTGGTTGATGCTGGCTTTTGATTTGGGATATTGGGGTCTTTGGAGAGACACTTGGTTCCCTTTGTATGTTTTCAAGTACTCTTGTACTAAAATTATTAATAAAATATTCTAAAATTAAGCAAAGTATTTAAAAAGCAAATACAAACAACCTTAAACCCATCATAAATAATCTTTAAACTTTTAAGGCTTTTATTGAAAATAAAATTATTAAACTGGGGCATAAATATTTAGTTTATTAAAGGTTTAAACAAAAAGGTAAAGTTTTAAAGACATATTCAAAAGTATTAATTTTATAGTATAGTAGTTTTCAAACCTGTTGAGATAAACATATATTATTCAGTTTAGAACACATGAACTAAGTCTAAAAACGAAATCAAAGTGGATCTAAATCTATTGTAATTTAATATAAATCTCTTGATTTTTGATTTTGTTTTTAGGCTGAGTTCATGTGTTCTAAACTGAATAATATATATTTATCTTAATAGGTTTGAAAACTACTGTAAATCTTTTTATTAAAAAAGCAAAAAAAATATGAAAGAGAAAAGTTGAAAATAGAACATTAAAGATTCATTAATTTTATTATGTAAAACTTAAAGTTTATCTGTGAGAAGTGAAAAGCAACAAAATTATGAGAGACAATTAGCAAAAATATACTGAATTCACACTGTTGATTAGGAAAATTGTAGACATTATCTGAGACAACATTGGCACTTTTGACATTTTCTTAAAAATTTACTATGTTTTTTCATAGTATGCTTAATTAAAGTTAAGCAAACCAGCAAATATTAACTGTTTTCAGTGTATTTTTGTTCACATAATAAAATAAAATATATATATAATAAGCTAAAAAATATCAAAATTAATTATTTCTTTATCAAAAAATATTTTTGGGGGTAGGGATATATATTTCTTCATTTTTCTTAAGTAAAGTCATCAATGAGTTCTTGTCAGGTATGAAAGAGGTAAAGTGTCAACTTCACCACTGACAACATTCTCAATAGGCAGTAGCATAGTAATTTAGGCTTATTTGTGCAATTTCTATTTGTTTAAATCCATCCCAGTGATTGATTACAAGCAAATAGTTGACATTCCTGATTGTTGAAATTGTTATCAATAATAAATTCTATAGTAAATTACATAGTAAATTCAGCTTAAATTACAGTATTTTTAAAAGCTATGGCAACAAGCAAAAATACTTCATATTTAAACAAAAATAACTCAGATGTAAGCAATATCAAAAACAAAAAATCTATTATTAATTAATAAAAATTTGTTTATTTTTCATTCTGTTTAATTCTGAGGTTTTTTGTTTGAATCCAAAATAATTTTGCCTGTTGCCATAGCTTTTAAAACTACGGTATGGGATTGCTGTTAGCCACCAATCTATTTATGATATTAAAGATGGATTAAATGCCACAGATAGATTTAGAAAGATGAACATCTAACAAACTGTTATATGGCTATAGATATTTATATATATTATCTTAATAAAAATATTTTTAAGTGCACAATTTTTTATTGTATATGTTTTGGTTTTGCTATTAAAAATAAGTTAGGCTCAAAAAGTATCAACATTGACACTTTTACGTTGTGGAAACAAATTATTAAAAATATATATTTTTTAGTAAAAGCAAAAGAAAAATTGGGTTAAATATATACTTTTATTGAGCTTAATATTAAGTTGTTTCAGAATGGTCATGTTTCTTGTGTTTTCTGGGTTTGCACCCCTAGGAGCTTTAAAAACAGGGATTAAGCTTACACAACTAGCAAAAATTACTAGAATTAAGCTTTGAGTCAACAGTGGCCATGTTAAAAAAGTGTTAACATGGCCACTGTCAACATGGGCGCTGTTGCCAAATAGCTGAGTGAACTCAAGGTACTCTCCAAGCTTGCCCAACTTCAACATAATGTTGAGTTGTGCCTTGTTACTTGAAATAGCAAAGAACTCAGGAAAAATTCTTAAATATGTAAGGCTTGAGGTTCTGGCTTTAAGATTTTTGACTTGATTATATAAAAAACTTTCTAGCAAATGCTATATGTGTGCTTAAGATTCAATGCTAAAATTAATGAACTATGATGAACTTATTTTTATGTGATGAAAACTTATATTTTATACTAGGACACTTGATCCCATTAGTCTTAATGGAGGTATTCCAAGTAACAGTAGAATGGTAGGGACCAGAAGTCTCAATTATTGATTTTAGTTCACATTTGGCCATAGAATGCATCTTGGAAAAAGCAAAAGAGTCACCTTTGTACTCATTAATTTGCTAGAAATTAGACACTAAACCAATTAAGACTCCTAGTGAATTCAAATTCATGCCAGTTTCTGAGCAGCTGGGCTTTAAAAATCATAATTCCTTAATAAATCCTATTTGAAAACCATATTTATTGTCACAGATTCTAATCACATTGGTTTTTGGTCACAATATGAGCTATCAATGATCTCCAGGCTTAAATTTTCAAAGGGGTGATAATCTTTAATTTTGGTGCCAAAATTTAAAAGCTATAGTATATTATATGATGGAGTCTCTGAGCTATATTATATGCTGCTGGAGTATGGTAATCAAGAACAATACTTGAACATACCACAATGCATATTAAAATCCCTTGGGAGATATCATCTTTCAATGCCTTGATGAAATGATGGTTCAAGGGCTAAACAATTTCAGTAAATCATAATTCATTGACTGGCCTAAGTGTTTGAATACTGCACTTTTAATATCCTAACCAAAGCTCACTGAGACCAATGAGCTCCCTATTTTGATCTAGGATATAGGCAAATATGATATGATGAAGGAAAGAGATGAAATTGGCTTTGGTTGTTTCAGCCTTTCAAATACTCTTAGGAAACTCCAGCAGCAAATTACTTTCAAAAAACTTCTTCCTGGGGCTAGGAAAGTATAGCTGATTAATTGGGGTTGCTCATTAAAAGGATTCAGTTAGAAAAAAAGCTGTAGAGGTTAGATATTGATTGTTTTGAGTTAAAGCCATAAAGAGTTGGCCCACATGTTGTACCATCACTCAGAAAAGTATGATGGAATCAGGTAACATTAAAAACAAATGAGATGTTGCCCCACAGCTAACTAATTACCTGTTGATACTGCACTGCTTGAAAAGAGGGACATTCCAGAAGTGTAACATTTATCCCAGGAAAATATTTTATCACTCCTTAGTAAGCTTCTGCCCCAACTTTTCAGGCTTCTTATAAAGAGGGAAATTTTTCATATCTTAGGGGTCAACTTTTTACTTGCCCTCTTATAGCTCAATTGAATTACTTCTATTTCATTCTAACCCCATCTTAGACAATAGCCTGCCTTCCCAGTAAAATAGTTATAATTTTCTGGAGATCTTAGAACCGCTTTTTTATTTCCCTGAACTCTATTATTCACCCAATCCTATTGCAGATAATTCAGAGTTTATGCTAATTGTTTCCTCTTTCCAAAGGGCAATTTTGTGTCAATATATAAATACCTTTTAATGAAGTTGGTCGATGACTTGGCATATCTAACAGGGTAGTTTTATGATATATTGTGTGTCAGTATAGTGTCTAAGGAAGCATATTGAAAATAGAGGAGCTCAGTGTAAGAGAGGGGGGCTAGACTAACAAAGTCTGGCTCCCATCCTGGTGGGACCAACCACCAGTATGCCGTCCAGTGCAAGACTGGGATAGCTGCTTGAAGGGGCCTCCCAAAGGAGACTGGATGTGAAAGGGGAGGGAAGTATGCATCCAAAGACATGACCATGGCTCCAGTAAGTAACCATAGAGAGCAATCCTGAGTGAAAGGGGCCTCTGTATTTGACTCAGGGATTTGGCGCAAGGGGGAAGGATTGACCAAGTCAGAAGAAGGAGTCTCAGTAGTCACAGATTCCAAAGGTGGCAACAACTCTTCAAGATGAGAAGACAACCAAGAGAACAACCCATAGGATCCTGGTTTGAAGGGAATCTGGGTGAGATGCTCAATTACATTTGTAAAATGACTAGGAATAAACTCAGAAGATTGAGAAATCAAGGAAAGTTTGCTCCAAAAGACTGGGTTTGAGGACCAGAACAAGAGGGAAATGGGCACCAGTATCCACATAGTCATCTTGTACCAAGGTGACAATATGATTTCAGTGGGTGCCTCTCTTTTGCTAAAACTACTGGGCGGACGGACCCAGAACAATTCCTAACAAAAAACAACGGGCGGGCGGGCAGTCAGGCAGGCAGGCCAGGGAAGGCGGTTGTCAGGGACAATTAAGTGCTCAGGTAAATAACAGGGAATGGTCCAAGTTATTGTTCTCAGAACAATTCCCACAAAAAACAATGGGCAGATGGGCAGGCGGGCCAGAGAAAGCAGGAGGCAAGGACATCAGCGGGAGTTGAGATAAATACCTTTATTGTTAAACAAACTTTAAAATACAAAAGATTTGCAAAGTCAGGAGTTTATTCAACAATTGGAATTGGTAATCAAGGGACCTGACGGCCCATGCTTCCATTTTATGCAAAGGGGGGTGATAGGACGGGAGAGGTTATGAAAGGGGCTATTGAAGTGCAATCTAAAGGGGAGCCTATTAAAGAGTACTAGCCAATCTTATCTTGGTTTGAAACCCAGAAATAGGGGCCGCAGGGCCGGATGTAAGTCTCAGCCCCTTTATTAGCTAGGAGCCTTCCGAGGACTTAGGGTGTGCATTTCCCTTAATGCCTTCCTCTGACGTCTCCACCGGAGAGCTCTGGAACCCAATTGTTTTGGGCCAGGGGACTCCCAGAATGGAGGAATTAGCTACCTGGGACACCTCTGGTCGCAGGTTTTGGTACCCAATTTCCCCGGGCCGCAGATTTGACCTTTTCAACTTCATGTGGCCCACATTTTTTGTTGGTTTGCTAATTGTTTCAGGACCGGGCAACACCAGGACAACAAGCAATCCAACCAAATTAATGTCTCTTCCGCAGTTGGAGGGGACTCCAAAGGGGAAATGAGAACTTAGGCCGGGAAGGCCAACACAAAGCGTTTGTCTACCGTGTGAGCCAAGTCCTCCAGGTTTTGGAGGGTTTTTGCCTGCACGCAGGCCACCTTTTTTGATGATCTGGGAAATACATCCTGATCTAGGGCCAAAGGTGGGCCATAGAACTTTACATTATCCTTTCCTTCTTGTTGGGGATGGATATCTCCTTGGGAATGATCAACCAGGGAGAAGTTTTTGGGCCTTAGGAATCTTTAAGGCCAATAGACCATGGAGGGACCTAGGGATTCAGGATTCTTATGGAGAAACTCCAATACCAGCTCTTGACAATTTGTGCAATCTTTGGAGCTTACCCAGCTATTGTCATACACTGTGTTTCATTATCATGATACACAGTACTGGAGAGACTTCCTCACCCTACAGGAGGCTATTATTTCCTCTACCTCATATTCAGGAATTCCCTCAACCTCTGTAGGACCTGCGTTGGAAGGTAGCAGTCCTTCAAAGGGGGATAAGCAACAGGCATTGAAAGTAGTATGTATGCCGTAAGAGGGTGGGAGATCCAGAAAGTAAGCCCCATTGCCCTTATCTTCTAATACCTTGAATGGACCTAACCGTTTTGAAGCAAACTTGTGGGCTAGAACTTTCATCCAAATTTTGGTAGCATCTAGCATAACAAGTGATCCTACAGGGTAGTTTGGAGCAGGACGCCAATTCTTGTCAGACGCCCTTTTGTGAGCTTGTATGGATTTGGACAACGAGTTCTGTACCCTGATGTGAGTGGCCTTGAGGTGCTCAGCCATGTCTGCCGCAGCTGGAACATGAGCCTGCAAAGTAGGACCAATAGCAAGGGATGGGGAGAATCCAAGGGTTGCCTGAAAGGGAGAGGTACCTATTGAGGAGTGTACTGAGTTGTTATATGCAAACTGTGCAAGAGGCAAATTGTCTGACCAAGAGTTCATTACCGCATTTGCATAACATCTCAAGTGCTGCTCCATAGTCTGGTTAACTCTTTCTGTCTGTCCATCTGATTGTGGGTGATATGCTGTTGAGCGGCAAGGTTTGATGTTCAGTATATTCAGTAAGTCCTCCCAGAACCTGGAGGTGAACTGAGGACCTCTGTCACTAATTATCTCCTGAGGCAACCTGAAGTTGGTAAAGATGTGTTTCACAAACAAATCAGCCATTCCCAGGGAGTTAAGAGTAGTGGGACAAGGAATAAACACAGCATACTTGATAAAACAATCTACCACAACAATGATGTAATAATAACCATTTGATGGAGGCAATTCTACCACAAAGTCACTGAAATGGAGGACCACAGACCTTGTGATTGTTGCAGGGGGTGTAGAAGGCCATTATTTCCAGAGTGATCTGGCTTGGAACAGGCACAGGTTACACATTTCTTGATCCAAGGTGTAATCTCTTTGGTGATTCCTGGCCAGCTGTAGGTGCGTTGGATCAGGTTCAACAATTTGGATGAGCCAGGATGTTCAAACAGTGGAGAGTTGTGATGTTCTGTCAGGATATGTTCCCTCAAGGATTTAGGGACCCATACCTGGTTGTTTTGGTAAACTATCATTTCTTTTAGAGCATAAGGGCCCAATAATGGGTATTCTGGGGAAAGTTTATACAGTATCACCTGTCCATCCAGAGATGTGTACTGGGTGGATACAACATCATGAAGGAGAGACCCCATCAAGACTAATGGGAACTCCGGAACCGGAACTGATAGGGCCAGAAGTCCTGGTGTGGGCAACAGAACTGACAATGTGGGAATGAGAGTGATCTGGGGATTGTCCTCAGCATTGGATGGGAACATTGATGGGTTACAGCTGAGCAGATTGGGGAGAATTTTGAGAGAGCCTGAGACAAACTCATACTTGAACTTATAAGCTGAGAGGGTCTGCATAACCCTAGCCTGGCGAGGGAGCAACTTCTGGGGTTTCTGGAATTAACATAACACCTTGTGGTCTGTACGTACTACAAACTCATGGTTGGCTCCTTGGAGATAGTGACGCCATTGGGTAATAGAGTCCATCACAGCCTGAAGTTCTTTGTCAAAGATGTCCCAAGATTGCTCATTAGATGCAAACTTCCGAGAATAGTACACAACTGGGAGTTCATGCCCATCATGGTCCTGAAGGAGAACTGCCCCAATGGCCATATTGGAAGCATTGCAAGCCACAGTAAATGGCTTGTATATGTCAGCATGGCAAAGAACTGGTGTAGACACAAAGACCCTTTTGACAGCCTCAAATGCCTGCTGACATTGGGGTGTCCAGATAAAAGGTGTGTTTTTACCAGCCAAGGGGTGAAGAGGGGCTGCCATCTCTGAGATAGCGGCAAGAACTTCTTGAGGAATATGACAGTACCCAAGAAGCATTGTAACTCCTTCTGGTTCCGTGGGGTGGCCCATTCACGTAAAGCAAGGGCCTTACCAGGAGACACCGCATGACCATCTTTCAGAACCAAATTCCCCAGGAAAGTGACTTGTGATTTGAAAAACTCACACTTGCTGGGTTTGATGAACAGATTTGCTTTTTGGATAGCATTCACCACAGCAACCAGATTTCAGGCATGTGTCTTGGCATTTGGTGAATGAATCAGAATATCATCAATATATGCAACTGCACAAGAGAAGCACAAGTCTCCTAAAGCTTCCTCAATGACCTGCTGGAAGATGGCGGGTGCATTTTTCAACCCAAATGGCATTACCTTGAATTGGAAGCAGCCACATCAGGTTTTGATAGCTGTAATACACTCATCTTTTTCTGCCACCCAAACCTGATTGAAGGCGTTGACGAGATCCAACTTGGAAAAGACCCTAGACTTGGCAATGGATTGGGCAATAGAGGCTTCTAGAGGAAGGTGATAACAATCTGGAACAGTCACATTGTTCAAGAGGGTGTAATCCACACAAGGGCACAGGGTTCTGTCTTATTTTTCTGCAAACACTACTGGCAAGCTCACAGATGAAGGCTTTTTTACAATCCACTCTTTGACCAGCATGTTGTCTAGCCAGATACCTAATGCTTTGTCCTCACTCTCACTGAGTGGGTACATGGGCGCATCAATCTTTACCAGGTCTACAGTAGTCCAAAAGGTCACATCATGATGTGTGAGTTGGGGGAGTGCAGTAGCAAGGGACAGATCAAATGCATCTCAGTACATTGCCAGGATCCCTGGGATCAACACTGGGGAAGGTACCTCCAGAGAGGCTTTTAAGGACAAGCAACTCTTAGGGGGCTCTACTCCAGGTTTTAGCAAGGACAGAACACCAGCAGAACCGTGCAAGGAGAAGTGGAGCTCATTTTCAGGTCCGTCAATGTGAACCTGATGCCGGCGCCACCAACCCACTCCAAGGATGACAGGAAATAGTAGATCATCTAGGGCCGAGAATCTGCTAAAAAATACATGGTTACCAGTACAGTAACTAAGGGGTTTAGAAACAGGATATGCCGTAACTGGTACCTTACTTGCTCCCAATAATTCTTTAGGGCCAAGACAGGTGAGGCTCTTAGATCTTGCTAATGTGTGGTTCATGAAATTACCTGCTACACCAGTGTCAATTAATACAGTGACTTTGGCCTTTATGGTGTGTGTATAGAAGGTTGCATTTAAAAGGAAATATGAAAAATCCTCTTTATTCTGCATACTCAAGATAGAACCAGAAGGCTCTCCTGAGGCGACATCAGGGATGTTGGCAGACGCTGCAAACTCAGAGACCAACCCAGAAGTGGTGGGCCAATTAGGACACAAGACACTTATCCCGCCCTGGGACTTAGCCGGTTTCTGAGGAGCTTTGGCAGGGGGGATTCTTGACCACGGGAAAGGAGGCCATGATGCCTTGCTTGGGGGTGTAGGCAGGGAGGGCGCTCAGGCAGCAAGCAAGACCAAATGTTTTTTCCAAGGAGCCTGGAGCAGGATCCCAAGCCTCTTTTGAGGCTGAAGCAGGATCCAATGAGTGGCAGAACATAGCAACTGCTATCTCTACAGGGAGGCCAAAGGAAGCTGCTTTCACAGAAAAAGCCTCAATGTGAGATGCCAGGTCTGATACCAACCCTTTTGATTGGAACATCTTAAAGATAGTGGTAGACTTGGATCCCAGGGCTGCTACTGCTGCAGCCACCAAAGTAAGAAGGGAGGAGGAATCCCCAACTTCCTGACTCTGGCATAAGAGGGTTCTTACCCAAAGACGTGTGTCTCCATCTAAGGCATCCAGGAGAGCAACTGAGCGTTGAGCATCTGTGATGGGAATATATGAGGGAAAAGTACTGCTGACAGTTGAAGCAGGAGCTTACCCAAAGCGTTGAGGACTTTTACCTTGACAGCTGCTGTGGGTGGGGAGGTGCATGGACTCACCAACGTTACGTTGATGGCAGAGGAAACAGATGAAGCTATGGATGCACTCTTAGCACGTTCTGAGGCCCACTTATTTAAGGTGGACAGAAGGGACGCAGTGGCCAGGACAGTAAGGGTCCCAGAGATCAGGGAACCCACGCTGGCACAAATCAGAGCAAGCACAAGGGAGCGCAACCAGTTGCAAAAGGCTTCAAAAGCTAAATTAATTGGCTTACCAATTATTTAAGAGAGGGGGCTAGACTAAAAAGTCTGGCTCTCATCCCGGTGGGACCAACCACCAGGATGCCATCCAGTGCAAGACTGGGATAGCCGCTCAAAGGGGCCTCTCAAAGGAGACCAGATGTGAAAGGGGAGGGAAGTATGCATCCAAAGACATGACCATGGCTCCAGTAAGTAACCATAGAGAGCAATCCTGAGTGAAAGGGGCCTCTGTATTTGACTCAGGGATTTGGCGCAAGGGGGAAGGATTGACCAAGTCAGAAGAAGGAGTCTCAGTAGTCACAGGTTCCAAAGGTGGCAACAACTCTTCAAGATGAGAAGACAACCAAGAGAACAACCCATAGGATCCCGGTTTGAAGGGAATCTGGGTGAGATGCTCAATTACATTTGTAAAATGACTAGGAATAAACTCAGAAGATTGAGAAATCAAGGAAAGTTTGCTCCAAAAGACTGGGTTTGAGGACCAGAACAAGAGGGAAATGGGCATCAGTATCCACACAGTCATCTTGTACCAAGGTGACAACATGATTCCAGCAGTTACCCTTCTTTTGCTAAGACTACTGGGCGGACAGACCAAGTGCACAGGTAAATAATAAAAAATGATCCAAATTAATATTACTCAAAAAAATTCCCAACAAAAAATAACAGGCAGGTAGGCCAGGGAAGGAGGTTGGCGGGGACAATTAAGTGCTTGGGTAAATAACAGGGAATGGTCCAATTTATTGTTCTTGGAACAATTCCCAACAAAAAAATGACAGGTGGACGGGCCAGAGAAAGCAGGAGGCAAGGTCGTCAGTGGGAGTTGAGATAAATACCTTTATTGTTAAACAAACTTTAAAATACAAAAGATTTGCAAAGTCAGGAGTTTATTCAACAATTGGAATTGGTAAGCAAGGGACCTGATGGCCCATGCTTCCATTTTATGCAAAGGGGGGTGATAGAACAGGAGGGGTTATGAAAGGGGCTATTGGAGTGCAATCTAAAGGGGAGCCTATTAAAGAGTACTAGCCAATCTTATCTTGGTTTGAGTCCCAGAAAATAGGGGCCGCAGGGCCGGATGTAAGTCTCAGCCCCTTTATTGGCTAGGAGCCTTCTGAGGACTCAGGGTGTGCATTTCCCTTAATGCCTTCCTCTGACGTCTCCACCGGAGAGCTCTGGAACCCAATTGTTTTGGGCCAGGGGACTCCCGGACTGGAGGAATTAGCTACCTGGGACACCTCTGGTCGCAGGTTTTGGTACCCAATTTCCCCGGGCCGCAGATTTGACCTTTTCAACTTCATGTGGCCCGCATTTTTTGTTGGTTTGCTAATTGTTTCAGGACCAGGCAACACCAGGACAACAAGCAATCCAACCAAATTAATGTCTCTTCCGCAGTTGGAGGGGACTCCAAAGGGGAAATGAGAACTTAGGCCGGGAAGGCCAACACAAAGCGTTTGTCTACCGTGTGAGCCAAGTCCTCCAGGTTTTGGAGGGGTTTTGCCTGCACGAGGGCCACCTTTTTTGATGGTCTGGGAAATACATCCTGATCTAGGGCCAAAGGTGGGCCACAGAACTTTACACTCAGAGGGGCTTACTAGACCTAAAGATGGGAATGTCCAGCCATTGAAGGGGATACTTTTGAGAAAGAGAAATGTTTTGGGATTGTAGGGAGCAGCCATCTGCTTGATATTTTTGAGTTTGAAATTTAAGTTTGGTGGGTCTCCTGAAATTTCAGGGGCAGGAAGATGTTCTGGCATTTGTTTTTCTGCTGCCTGATTTTCTGTTAGATTTGATCCAGCTAAAAATTTCTTGGTGAGTACTTGTTTAGCTTTATGGTATATTAAAAATTTATTTTAGTCTATTTATAATAAAAGCTATGATATACATATATAGTTATGCTTAATTTTAAATATTTGCTTTGTTAAAAGCCAATTAATTTAAATTTCACTGCCATAAAATTAAAATAAGAATTGCTATGGTTTTAAAGAATAATTTTTATAAAACAGGTTTATTTATTTTTAATTTTTGACTTTTTTATTGTTGCAAAGTTAAAAAAGTTACATGTGAAGAAAATTATAATTGTATTAAATTTCACAGAAAACCAGTTGATGGAATATCTTCCTGCCCCTGAAATTTGAGGCTAGGGGGACGATTTAATTAAGGATGTGGAATGGATTAAATTGGGGTGAATAGGATTTTGAGATTAACGGGACGGCACAGTTGGTCCTTGGTGGTGATGAGGCGGTGGTGATGGATGGAGTCAGGGGGGAGGGAGAGGGAGAATTTCTGGAGGATGATGGCCAATGTGATCTTCTGTTCCATTAGGGACATTTGAAAGCCGATGCAGGAGCGGGTGCCGTTCCCAAAGCCAAAAAAGTTACGCTGGGTTTCTCGACTGAGGGCGGGGCCATCGAGGAAGCGGGCGGGGTTGAACTCTTGGGGGTTGTGCCAGTACTTGGGATCGTTCATTGCGGTAAAGATCTGGAGAAGAACTAAGGTGTTGGCGGGAAGGATAGTGCCGTCAGGGAGGCTGTGGCTCTTCTTGAGGTGGCGACGCATCTGCGGGAGAGATGGGGATAGTCGCATACACTCAAGGCTGACGGCATCTAAATAAGTCATTTTTGCTGCCTGAGCCTTTGTGGGGATTGTGGGCTGCTCGGGGAAGGTTGTGATTCCCAATGAGCTAATAATGTGGGAGCGTGCTTCTTCTTGAACCTTTGAGTTCCTTGCGAGATGATAGAGTGTGAAGCAGAGGGTGTTGGCAGTGGTGTCATGGCCGGCAGCAAACATGAGTATTGTGTTGTTGATGAGTTCGTCATCATCGAGGAGTTGGTCGTCAGCATTGGCATTGAGCATCATAGAAAGAAGATCCTCCTTTCCTGATCCTAAACATTGCTGCTTGGTCTTCAGGATGCGCCGGGTCAAATCTCGGAAGTGACGGACTGCCTTTCTGTCTTGGATGCGCCACGGAATAGGCCATGACTCAAGGAAAGGGAAGAGGAAGTATAAGTTGTTGCTGACTGCCGCTGCTGCGCGGTGATACTCCAATGCATACTCTCCTTTTGGATTGCGCGTTGCATTAAAAGTAAATCCCATCACTGCCTCGCCCAAAGCATCCAGCGTCATTCCCGAGATGATAGGATGTATATCCACAGCAACGTTGCCCTGTAACGCTATTTGTTCCACTGCCACCTGCGCCCATCGCCCAAACGGGGCAGGGTTCCATTCCCGATGAAAGGCAGGGCCAATCACCTTTCTATGACGGCGCCAAGTCTCGCCCTTGGAATACAGAACATTGACTCCGATGTATTCCCCCACCAAGGCCAGTGGGGAAAGTTCAGTATACAGCAGCTTATCAGCCAGGCCTTGAAGTTAGCAGGATTTGAGAAGCACTTACTTTGATCCATCAGGATGACTCGAATCTGTTCAGGATCACTTATCACCACCCACCAATTGCCCACAAACCAAGTCTACTAAAATCAGAAGCTGTGCAGATTTTAGACTCACCACAAGAGATCCATGTTCAAATAGCAAAGGCCAGTGCTCTGTTTCGATGGCTTCAAGGATAGGCCGGGTCAAGAAGGTGTACAAGGCCTTTAGAAGAGGAGGGCGAGGCAATCCTTGAAGATGCTTTGGAGGAACTAAACAACAAGTAAACCATATCGCCCACCCAACTATTGCCAAAATCAAAATAATAAAGACAACTAACATTTCTACCTGAATCCATGTTCACCACCAATTAAATACCCCCTGCTTGTGGCTTGGAACACTTTTAATTTAATGCATAATAAATCCTAAAATTTAACGCTCATGCGCATTAAAAAATCTATTAACTATGATTTATAATCCTACCTCCGGTTCTAAAACATTCTATTCTAAACCACTTTTAGTTTCAAATAACCTTTACAATGCCCCTCACAAGCACTTTATTCTCGTAGATCCTACGCTAAACATATTTTAATCGATTCCATGATTTTATATGAGCCATACGTTTGATTACAAATATCTGAATGCAGATTTTACATTTAGGTCATGTCTGAATATCCACCAACTATATTAAAGCTCTGGCTATTGGCCGATAGTTTACAATGGCTCGCTTTCCAATATCAACCGAGCTTGTTAGAGCCGAGCATATTACTTTTATTCAAGCACAGATGGTGGCCATTTAAATTAAGTATGACATTTTAAAAATGGTGGCCATTTAAATTAAGTATGACATTTAAAAATGGTGGCCATTTAAATTTAAGCCATTCCACTTTAAATAATCATAATAAAGTTAATGATTTAAAAAATGGTGACAATTTAAATTTAAATTTAAAGCAAGGCCTCGGCTGGTGATCAAAGTATTGTTAGTTCCAGCCAAACCAAACTTGGAGCAAGCAATCAAAATAAGTCTGTAATCCCGACCTTGCTTCAAGCCGTAACTATTACACAAACACTAAACAAACAAATACGCCATTTAAGAGCTTCACGTGTTTAAACCAGACTTCGCATTTTATTCGCATCGCAGATCTTTTCTTATGTATCACAAACCATAATCTGATGTTTATCCACTTAATCTGCCGCCCATACTTTATTTTAACTCCCCGCGGTGCGAAGTTATTTTCTCAACTCGATTTAGAATCAGGACCCCCAGGGTTGAAATCCAGACTACATGATAGTTTAAGTAGACACCAAAACTCCTGGGTTCATTTACAGCCCGCTTCGATCCCCAGAGGAGTTCCTTGTTTTATAAATCAACGTTGTCAAAACCTTGCCCCTGGGGGTGATTAACTAAGCGTGTTAGCCTTGCTTCTTTTTAGAAGCTCGATCAGGCGTTTTACGCATGGGTGGCACCCGCCCTTTCCAGCATGAAGGTACTTCCTAGGTTTGAGATAGCTTCCAAACCTAACACCAGGTATGGCACTTCCTAAAGGTAAGCCATGGGGTTTGAATCCAGCCTAGTATTTAGAAAACAAAATGGATCAAAGGATGGGAAATCGCCCCTGGACCGTAGGTGGAGCCCAAATGCTTCAAGTGATATCCAATTCCCTCAGCTCAAGAAACTTTTTCGAACTCCATGCCAAGGTCACATTGGCATAGTGTAATGATATCAACCAATAAAAACAAGCGCCACTGAAGCAGCAAATTACACTACAAAATTATTCTACCGGATTGCAACTAATAGGTTAAACGTTTGGAAGTTTTTATCAAGGCCGGTCTAAAACCCAAGTGCTAAACTATTTTTGTAGCTATCCTTAGCCAACCTGTATTTGAATAAACGTTTGATTAAAAATAAAGTAGTTTTTTACAATTTTGTAAGCGTTGAGATGAAAAATAGGAATTTCGCTGGAACCGAGACATAAAATTCACCAAAAATTGGAGTGGTGATTTCGATGGAGAAAATAGAAGACAGAACGTAAACAATCTTAGGCTAGATCATCAAAATAAAATTTTAAAACGAAAACCAAAGTAAAAAAAGGTTAACCGCCATATTGTTGCAGCATCTACGATTGCTCCCTCTTGGGGAATCATTTCCCTGGGAAATAACTTGACTACTGAATAGTTGGTGGCACTTCTGCTATACCCCCTCATGCTGTACAGGGATCAAATATTTCAAGTCCTATGAGGAACACTGCCTAGACAAGCCCTATCACTGACACAGCATATATAGATGCTATGTGGCTTCCTGTGATACTATAAAATATAATATCTTCATATCAAATATATTATTATTCTCTTTTTGATTTTCCCTCTATCTTGCTTTATATACTTCCAATAAGTATATACTTGGCACAGAAATTATGGTCTACAAAATGAATCACTGCTGCCTAAGATACTGTTAGCTATACCCATCAAATCATGTTGATATGTATATTTTTGATGTATTTTATCATAGATTTATAGTTTATTTAGGCATAAGCGCCCTTTAAAATATAATGTGTTGTTTATTAAGCCTGAGCAGAGAACTGATAGTTTTCTTTTATATTTGTCCAAGTATTATTAAATCTTATTAATTTATATGCTAATGTTTCAAAATTGTCATAAAATATGCAGCTTGGGTGCTGAATTCTACAATTGGTCTGTCTACTACTCTTTTTCTTAGTACTATACCTGTAGTTGATATAGTGACAGCCTTGGTTAAGACAGAACAATAAAAGTAAATAAGAAAAAACAGGTATTTATTAAGATAGTGATGTGCTTATATAGCAGAAGACAGGGGAATTATCACCAGGGTTTGAAGGCACCAGAAAAAGGACTTGCCAAATGGAGGAGAGGAAATAGGCACACCAGAAAGAGCTGTGCAACAAAACAACTGGTTTCAAGCACCTTTCCTAATGGAGGCAAGTAGAAATTATTTTTGCTGTCCTAATAATAACTTTGGAAGTACTGTCTACACTTGATGTGCAATAGAAATACACTTCAAATACCTGTTTTTAAGGCATTTAAACTTATTTAACCTATTTAAAAGCATGTTGTTATAGACCAATTGTGCAATTTTTCAATTGCACAAGAATTCCATTGTTCTGAATCCTAAGTGGCATCTGGAATATCTAATCCATTCAGATCTGTGACATTTCCCTCCACTAGATTAGACAATAGGGTTAAAAAAGGCTTGGTGTCTCAAGAGGGTGGTCATGGTGAATAGTCATTCCAGAAGAGTTCCAAGAGCAGCCTTGAAGAAGTTGCAAGTAGTTATCCCCAAGAGGCGCAAGCAACCAAGGTCAGGGGAGGTAAAATAGGACACTGAGAAGCAGGTAGTACTTCATGACATGGATAGTAGCTACATGGACTTGGGGGTTCAGCTAGATCAGCTGCAGGTGCCTCAGTTGGTTGTAGTGAGAACAGACCCATTATTTGCTGCTCTGTTCCTGGCCTTGATTAAACCCAGAGAGGTGACATGGACTAGGCTGCAAAGGAGCAATATTGTCCATTGGCAATTCTCCATGCAAGCTGCAAAAGACTAATTGGGGACTCAGCTGAAGGAATTCCACTTCAATGGCCAGGTGCTCTCAGCCTTGCAGCAGGGAACCGTATCTAACATTGTAAAGTCAGTTATTTGGGCTTGGGTGAACCTGGGGTCACAGTGGGCCAAACACTCAGTTGAAAAACCTCTGATAATTTTGAGCAGTGTCATGTTTGGCTCCTGGGGACGACACCCAGAAGGACACAGAGGGAAATCTATATAACAAAAGATTTTAGGTTTGAAGCTAGCCTTGGATTAGCCTTCAGGGCAAAATTAAGGGCACATACCTTAATTTCCTGGAATACAAGAATAGGAATTCCTTTTGGAAAAAAGGAAAGGAAAAGCTTGAAGAATATTAAAGCCAACACAAATGTGGATAAACTTGTATTTATTAGGAGAAATAAAATCTAAATAAATATTAGACAAGGGTTGATGATCACTCATTAGATAGACAGAGTGGTTGAGGGGGTCACGTTGGGATGAGGTCATTCAAGGATCATACAAGGGCAGGTATGGTATTATGGAATGGGTGGATATTGGAACAGACCCATTTACTGAAGGCAAGGAATTCCCAAAATTGAAGGCAGAACTGACCAAATCTTTGCACATATCACTATTCCAAGGCCATATCAAAATAGCATTAATGGTGAAAATTACAACATCTCCCCCTAAAGATTGAACTCAGTTTCAGGAAGCCAGTCATAGGTAGAGGCATTGGGCGGCTTGGGGTGGGGTGTGGCCAAGCCGGTGGGTAAGGCCTACCATAGAATGGGTGCTAACTTGATAATATAAGATACAGAACATCCGAGTAAGGACCAGGGTCCAGAGTTGGGGACCACAGAATCTACCAAACCTGCCAAAGTAATATAGAGTACTCCAAACAGTTGGGTAGATGTGGTCTTGGCTGTGGCGGTAGGTTCCAGCGGGCGGTCTGGTTGTGGGGTTAAGCAAGGAGTCATAGGAACAAAGTAGGTAGGCAGATAATTGTACTTGTCTTTGAACAATCTTTGCCGCCTTTTGTACCACTTTCCTTTACGTCCTATGTATTTGGTTTCAGGTTCACAGACAAGGCACTGGCGGGATGTGGGTATTGGCTTGGGGTCTCAAGGGCAGCAGATCCAGGCTGTTCCTGTTCTGGAAAATTGGAAAGGCAACACTTTGTTTTGCTGCCACTGTTCACTATGTCACCTGAGTAGTCCAATTGCACTACCCCTTCTGGGCGGGAGACTGGCAGTTGCTGGTGGTCATTGGCAAGGGTAAAAATAGATTCCGTTTTAACCTCCTTAAGGCAAGCTATAACCTCTGCATAGGTTTGGGTCTTTGGTGGCTCAAGGTTGGCATCAATCTGATGAACATTTGGGGAATTATCTCTGTGAGGCTGGCAGGTCTCAGAGTAACTTGTTAACTCGGGTTTGCAATTTAACAAGCAGGTGGTCTCCCGTCCACTTAGTGTGACTTGAGTAATCTTTGGAGGGTCCTCTGTAGTAGGCCGGCAGAACACGTAGTAATTTACCAATTTGAGCCCATCTTTTAACGGATTGGCAGGTCCTGGACTGGTCTGGCGGATTGGATCTGCCTCCTGGGAACTGGGGTTTAACTCTTGGGTTTTCAATACAAGTATTGAAATGTCATTCATGACACTCAGGGAGCTGATATTTGCGGAGAAATTTGACATGGACTTGGGCAAAAAGGCGGCCAGACAATAGTAGTTTAACAGTATACTTAACGCCCTTCTTGAAGGTGACTTCACAAGGCCAACCAAGAGGGAGTCTAGTTTGTGGGCTCTGCCCCCAGTACAATTCTGGTAATAGAGAACCAAATCACCCACCGGTTATTTGAGGAGGGGGCTCTGGAAGCATTGGAGGGTGAGAGTTCTAAGGCCTTGACTTTGCAGGCAGTTGAATATGCTGTGACTTGGATGTCAATGATTCAATTGGTTAAATCCTTGATATGAGTTTCTGGATTGGTAGAAGCATCAACTTCTATCAGCGGGGGTCCAAAGATTGAGGGGGTGGTAGCTTCTTGCCCATAAAACATGGAAAAGGGGGATTGCCCAGTCACCCGGTGTCTACTAAGGCAATAGACAAAGAGGGCAGCAGGGAGGAACTTGTCCCAATTTGTGGCATCAGAGAGGGTGAGTTTCCTCATAATGGACACAAGGGAAGAATTGGATTGTTTGAAGATTCCATTGGTTGAAGGATTATAAGGTGCAGAAAAGGATTGATGGGTGCCCATAGCTTCTACAATAGATGTAATGAGGCAAGCATTGAAATTAGGGCAACTGTATAAGTTCAAATCCCTGGTGATTGACTCCCTTAAACTCAACTCCCTGGTAGTCAACACTATAGTAAAGTGATAATTCAGCTTTTGCCCTGATTGACAACTAGAAATTGACACTTTTTTATATAACAAATCTTGAAGTACTGAAAAATTTTAATATAAAAAATTAAACCTTCAGCTATGGTATACTAAAGTGACCCCAGAGAGCTCAAAAATACAATAAAAACAGTACTCTAATTAGTAAAATAAGGAGAATAAGCAATTATTTCTCATTTTACTATGCAATTTACACTCTTCAATATAAAAATAATTTTTATTACCATAAAAAATTAAAATTCCAATGAGACAAAAATAAACACAAACACAACAAATAAAGTTATGCAAAGTATGAAGAAATATTATTAAATCTTATAATATAGTTTATATAAGCACAACTGTGAATATCATATGTTTTATTTGGAAATTAACAAAAATTAAGATATTTCACTTACTTTCAACTAAAAATATTCATCTCAAACTTACCATGCATACATAGAACAATTACTGCTATCTAATTAAAGTTAAAAATAGAAAAATTGAAGCTAAAAACTAAATGACCAAAGCTAATAAGTAAAAATTAAAGTTAAAAAGTTAAAAGTTAAAAGTAAAAATCATATAACTGAGCAAGCAAGCAAGTTTATTCCTCATGATTCTTCCCCGTTTCATTTTGGCCCCTTCCAGGAGGGCAGTGGCAATAAGCTCAAGCTGCTGCTTAAGCTCAGAGGCCTTGTATTTGTGCTTGGCTGCACCCTGGGTGGCCTTGGTGAAGAGGGTACAGCGGGTGGTTGGCTTGGTGGGGGGGGGGACGCAGTTGGAGAGATCTTGGAGCTTGGAGATTGTTTTCTCTTGCTCATGCTGCAGGAGGAAGAAAAACTTATTGAATTTTGGGTTGAGCCCAAAGTTGGCCTTGAGGTGTTTGTGATAAGCCTCTAGCGCTGAGGTGGTCTTGAGCTCACCATTCACTGCCACCCGGTACACATTCCAGCTGGCCTTGGCACGGGCCTTGCCTTGCCTCTGCATGAAAACCTTCCCAATCCACTGGGGCTTGAAGTACTTGAGGAAAGGCTTGAACTCCGGGTGCTTCACTATGTAGGGATTCTTTGAGAGCACCTTGAGCCCCATTGCAGTGTGCTCTGGCTTTAAAAAATCCAAGGCACTAAATTGTGCCAGCACAAATATGCAGGTGTCCAAAGTATCCCTCCGGCTCAACCTGCTAAGCTCGGCGTGGGCCTGCACATTACAAGCAACTGCTTGGTGGAAGTGGAAGTGGCACCCCTGCACCTCCCCACTAAACAGCTGCTCAAATGCATTGAACTGAGCAGACTCTAATTCCATAATGAACACGCAAGGCCCAAGAGCTCTTAGCCTTGCCTTTTCCTCCAAGTCCAGGGTGGCCTGGTCCTTGTCAGAGGCAGGTGGATTGGCGCGGGTGTGGGGAGAGTCGGCTTGGATTTTTCATTGTTGGCAGGAGGAAGGAGAGCAATTGCTTGGCAGAGGATGGAGAACACACAGGTATAGATGGCCTCAGTGGCCCCAGGAAGAAGAAAGAATGCAAGTGGAATCACCCGGATGTCAATCTGGGCATGGACCATCCAGAGCTGCTTGAACATCTGGGGGCAAGTGGTGAAGGTACCATCAACTAGCCAGGTTGACGCCCTTTTCAACTCCATCAGGTTCTGCTGAGTTAAGTAGCAGATTATGCGGTCCTTGGCTGCAGGCCTGTCATCATGAAGCAGGAAGCACTCCCCACCCGGAAGCTGCTTAAGCTCATGAGTGAGTGTGAGCTCAAAGAGGACGTCAGAAGCCTTGGAGGGAGGAGGATAGGCAGCAATACGCTTATTGCTGATGAATTTGACCAACTGCTCCTGTGTTGGTACCAACTTAAGATTGTTGGGTTTGAGGTGTTGCAAAGCCTTTATGGCTAGATCTGATGCGCAAAGATGAGAGGATGTGGGTATTACTTGCACAAGGTACCACTTTAAAATCCAAGTGATTAGATAATTGGGGGGCTCACAAGTGTGCTCCCCCTTTTCCAACGTTACTTGCTCCCAGTCCTTGGTTTTCAACCAGGCCCCACAAGTCTTATCCTTGCAGACAAAGTGCTTGCTTTTGGTCTGCCGCTTTTGGTTGTTGCAATTAAAGATATAATTGTTGGCAACCTAACCAGGGCCGCCCTTTACAGATATGATTAGAAAGTACTGGGGAAAGCGCTTGGGAACTTTAAACTCTCTGTCCATGTTGCAAATGTTGTGGATAGCCAGTGGATCCCAAGCCACATGTCCAGAAGCTTTAAACTTCTTGGAGTAATCCTCCAGCTTGTCTTGGGGGTCAGATGAAGAAGGAGGGAAAGAGCCATTGGGTGGGGGAGGGGAAGGATTCTTTGAGGCCTGCTTGGATGCCTCCTTTTTCTTACCAGAAGAAGAGGTGGGCTCCTTGGCAGCCTTTACTTTCTTGGTATGCCGCTCCTTGGTGGGCTCAGAGTCAGCCTCTGAGTGGTAAAAGGAGTGGTTGGTAAGATTACCATCAGATTTATTGGGAGAGGAATTTTTTTGGGGAGAAGGTGAAAGGGATGTAGAAGATGAGGGTGGAGGGGAGGAGGAGTAGGAGGAGATGGAGTGGAGAGGATGGGGTTGGAGACTTTGCCTTTGCAGGCTTCTTGGCACGCTTGGGAGTAGAGGCAGTTTCTTTGGAGCCCTTGGAGGCTTGGCGCTTGGGCTGTTGGCTGTTCTTGTTTGATTTTGTCTAAAGAAAAGTTTAGCATTGTAAATAATAGAAGTATGAAAGATATAAAACACAGAGGTAAAACAAAGTAAAAGTTAAATGAAAAGTATGCAAATAAAGTTTTATTTATCAAGAAAAAAACATAAAAAAGTAAATAGAAGTAAAATAAAAACTCAAAGTATAGATATAAAGGTTAAAACATAGAAAATAAGTGAATTTATTATGAAGCATCAAAGATTTTAGGTTCAGCATAACATCTTTGTGTTAAATCAATGTGTTGTGAATTGGCCTGGTGAACATCTTTAGATATGACGTTTCTGGTTGGTTGGTAGAGTATAGTATAGTAATAGGCCTAAACACAAATTAATACAGGTACAATGACTCTGTAGTCTTTTACCTTTAATTAATAGGTAACAAATGAGTTGAGTAAAAGCAAGATTTAATATGTGAAAAGTATCTTTTATTTGGAAAGAAAGGAAGTTTATATACCATTCAGGCTGCACAATGGATGCAGAAGTGTTATTAACACCTGCACTATTGTTAGGAACATTACATGATCTTCTGCTATCCATCAGGCTCTTGCATCCGTATTTTTTCCATCTTAGGACAATCCAGACAATCCAACAGAGAAGAGTGGGTGTGTGTTACTCTGGAGTGGCTGCAGCTTGCAGCTACCAATTACGGTAACTGCTAGCAATTCCCAAACCTGATCCAACCTGGATATAATAGTATGGCCAACCTATTGTAATGTTCCAGATACAATTAGAAATGAAAATTTGTGTGATTCAACGGATTTGGATGCAAACCAGTTTAGTCTTGACTATCAGGATTAATTTCCATTGATAGCCTTGACCATTATACATGTGCCATCTAATTTGAAACATTTTCCACCACTAGAATGGGCAAGGGTATAAATAGATGGCACAATACTCAAGGGTTGCATATGTCAGATAACCAAACTAAATCACCCAGGGCTTCCAGAGCTATTTCCATTAGAGCCAGAGTAGCAGCCAGTAAGGCAGCCAGGTTGGCTAAAGAAAGAAGCGCCCAGAATAAGAGCCAGAAGAAGGTGGAGCAGTTGGTTAGACGTGTATGGACTTCTCAAGCACAGGAGCCAGTGGTTCAGCTAGAGGCTCAACAGGAGGAAGAGGTCACCTGGTTTGATCTTTCTGGTGTTCTGGACTGGAAGGAGGCCAAGGAGGTCAAACTTGGAGAAGGGCCTCACCTTCATGCCTTATTTCAAGAAGTGCTGAAGGATCCCTCTGTATTGACCCAAGCAAAGGTCAAGGAGGGGAATTTTTATCATTTCTGCTTTGACCAAGAGGCAGCAATGAAGTTTGCTGAGAGTCAACTTCAAGCATTTGAGTGGCAAGGGAAGAAGTTTGACCAGGAACAGGTAGACCTTGCTTTGGCGTTACTCTGGGGGATAATCAGGGCCTGGTGCCATGAAGAAAGAGTGGACATGGAAGTAGCCAGCTGGGTTGATAAGGATCATAAAAACTTCTGTATCCAATGAGTGACAGCTGGTCTGCTTACAGCCTTGAATCTTAAAAGCAAGGACATGTATACTCAATTGGCCTTGCTTGGGCACTTTCTCACAGCTCCTTTGGATAAACTAGCAGTGGCTGAGGTAAAGGACGTCCCCATGTTGATAGAGGGACTCATGCAGGAGGTCTACAAGCTAGATGTTGCCTTGAACTGAAAGTACTGGAGCAGAGAGCATCTGTTCTGGGATGCCTTGGTGGTGGGAATTGGATTCCCCGTCTGGATGGGCCTCAACTGAGCACAGGCTTGGGATAAATACCCCAATTACCCTATCTTCCGTTTGTGGTACTTTAAGGAGGACTATGTGGAGGAGTACATGGCAGCCTGTGTGGTCCTTCTTACAATGACTTGTCATTTAAAGGCAGTGGTCTCCAAACACTGCAAGTTCCAAAAAAGCCTTTTTAGTATATATGCCTTAATCCTTTCTTTCTGCAATGTGGACAATAACCCATGGCATTTTTTCATTAGGTTTTTCTTTTTTCCGGATTGTTGTCCTAAAGGGGGATTACTCCTGGTCA
Source organism: Entomophthora muscae (assembly GCA_014839935.2). Classification (NCBI taxonomy): domain Eukaryota; kingdom Fungi; phylum Entomophthoromycota; class Entomophthoromycetes; order Entomophthorales; family Entomophthoraceae; genus Entomophthora; species Entomophthora muscae. The sequence continues at coordinate 128,121 of QTSX02002131.1, read as the reverse complement.
CTGGGAGCCATACACATGTATTGTGCATGAACTCTGGTGACCAGTTGTCCAGTGACAGGTTCCTTTAATGTATAGCTATCAGGACCTACTTTCTGGATGACCTTAACAGGTCCTTGCCATAGAGAGGCAAGTTTGCTTTCATGTCCATAGCCTCTGTTGCTGTAGAAGTAGACTAGGTCTCCAATTTGATAACTGGGGAGGGCTGGGCGTTTAGCTTGGGCAAGCTCCACATCCTTTTTCTTGGTGTTCAGATTGATAGTATAGGCTTTGGCCTGTATTCTGATCAGAGTCTGAGCCAGCTTATGGAGGTAGGCTTCTGGGGTGACAGCCAGATTAGGTTTCACCAAGGAGTACAGATGAGGAGGTAAATCAGGCTGACGTCTATACAGGAGTTGGAAGGGGTTTTTGCCTGTTGCTCTATGATAGCCAATGTTGTAAGCGAAGTTGGCTGCATGCAGGTAAGTGTCCCATTCTGACTCATGTTGATGTGCTAGTTTCCTGAGGATCTGTACCAAACTTCCATTAGTCCGTTCAACCATTCCATTAGTTTGGGGATGGTATGGGGTGGATAATGTGCCTCTGATACCCATCAGTTGATTTAGTCTGGATATCATATAGCTGATGAGTTGGTTTCATTGTCAGTTAGCAGCATCTGAGGACATCTGTGGCGGTAGATGATGTGTTCCAAGATGAACATGGCTGTAATGAGTGAAGACTGATTTGGGATACCTTGGCCTCAACCCATTTGGTCAACTGGTCCACAGCCACTATGATGTACTTGCTTTTCCCTTTTGAGACTGGCAAGGGTCCCACCACATCAATGGCCACAGTATGAAAGGTAAATCCTGGGCAGATCAGCTTGTGCTAGAATCTTGCTATCTTTGGCCGTTCAACATTGCAGTCATGGCAAGCAGCCAGAATCTCAGCGACATCAGATTGCATTCCTTCCCAGTAGCAATGCTGCTGTAAATGAGCAAGGGTCTTTTGTATTCCTCCATGTCCTGTAGCTTTGTGTGAGGCAACTACAGATTATGTTCTGAGTGAGGGGCGTACATATGGCAACCACTTGTCCTTGTAAAGCTTAAAGAGTTGACCATCTTGACCTTGGTGTCCACTGAAAGTTTCTTAAGGACATTTTGGATTTAAGTGGACTCTTCCCCTCACAAAGATTGGTCAACCAGTAGTTTTTCATAAAGCTCATCAGCAATAGAGGACACAAGGGCAATGGTAGGCAATCTTGAGAGGCAATCTGCATTTTGGTGTACTGCCCTAGCACCATATACTATGTCATAATTAAAGGCTTGAAGTTTGATGGCCCAGCAAGCCAGTCTTCCTTCAGGGTCCTTCAATGTTTTCAGCCATTGAAGGGAAGCGTGGTCAGTAAACACAGTAAATTGTACACCATGTAAGTATACTCTAAACTGCTGGTAAGAGTAAATTACGGCCAGACATTCCCTTTCAGTCACTGTGTAGTTGCGTTCATGACAGTTCAAAGTGCAAGAACAGTAGCCAATAGGGTGTTCTAGTCCATTTTCGTCTAGTTGTGAAATGACACCACCAATGGCAGTAACACTAGCATCTGTGTGCACCACAAAAGTTTCTCAAAGTTAGGATAGGCCAGTACAGGGGCACACATCAGAGCCTGTTTCAGAGTGTCAAAGACCTTTTGACAGGCAGAGCTTCAGAAGAAGTCCACATCAGCACGTAGAAGGTTAAACAAGGAGTCCCCAAGTGTAGCAAAGTTTGGGGTGAACCTACAGTAGTAACCAATCATACCCGGAAAGACTTGGATATTACGCTTATTGGCTGGTACCTGCATCTTGGCAATTGCTTCCAATTTAGCAGGTACAGGACGTAGGCCATCCTTGATTATCACAAACCCTAGGAATTCTAGTATTTCTTGAAGAAACTACATTTATGTGGCTTAAGCTTCAGATTGGCTTTGAGTAACCTTTTGAAGACCTCTTCTAAGTGTTGTAAATGCTCAGTGAAGGTTTTGAAGAAGACGTTAATGTCATACAAGTATACAAGCACCAATATGAGCTTCAATTCACCCATAACTGCATCCATAGCTCTTTGGAAAGTGGCAGGGGTGTTTGTTGATCCCTGGGGCATCTGTGTGGGCTGAAAAAGTCTTTTCTCAGTAATTATAGCACATTTTTCCTGATCCTCAGGGGGAAGATTGATCTGCCAGTAGCCGCTGATTAGATCCATGGCACTAAAGAACTTAGCTCCTCCCAAACAATCCAAAGTATCATCAATACGTGGAAGGGGGTAGGAGTCCTTCTTTGTTATGGAGTTCAGTCTTCTATAGTCAATTACCACTCTATTAGAACCATCCTTCTTTTTGACAATAAGAAGGGGAGAGGAGCAGGGGCTTTTACTGGGTACCAACAGCCAGAGCTTAGTAACTTCTGAAGCTCCTTGTTAGCTATAGCTTGGTTTGCTTGGCTACAGCAACTAGGGCAAGACCAGATTGGGGGTTGTCCTTGGGTGTCAATGGTGTGCTCTACCCCAATGGCTTTCCCAAGGTCCAAGTCATCTTTGGCAAAAGTCTCCCTTGTATTTGTCAAAGAGAGCCAGTGCCTGATCCTTTTCTGGTTCAGTGAGGCCAATCAGGAATTCACAAGGAATTACAGGCAAGACCAAGGGCTGGTTCACTGGAAGTCCTAGCTCATCAAGTCCAGCAAAAGGTGACGCGTGGAGCAAGTTGGCATGTTTTTCTAGTTTGATATATCCCAATAACTGATTTTTCTGCACAGTTAAGGGGAAAGAACCAAGGTTGGCTAGTAGGACCTGGAGCTCTTCTGGTCTGGGCATGACTAGACCAGGGCAGATCCATGGTTCCAGGTGGGAGGCACCATGATGGCCAAAGACTTCACCATGTAAACCAGAAGGAATGGTAAACAATGAAGAAGCGTACAAGGGGATCCCTTTATACTATTTGGTTGACAGGGGAAGCATCCTAAGCTTTCTGCGCCGTAAGGTATAAGCCACAGGAATATCACTGTTGGCATACTCCATGTTGATGAATTGAAGCTTCTTCTTGGGAAGGTCAACTACCTTAGCACCATTGTAGTAAATGGGGATAGTCTGACCTAGGATTTTGAAGGTATTATCACCATGGTTGGTAATAGTCCCATACCTTGTCATAAATCCTGTGCCAATAAGGATATCATAACTGTGATTGTCCATAACTATAGCAGGGGCGGTTACAATCAACTTCCCAAACCGCAGGGGCAATGACAAGTAAGCGCCCATGGCTTTAGTGGTAAGTGGACCTGCTGTCCCAAATACCTCTTGGTAATCCAAGTCTGGGGCCAACTTCAGTTTCTTGACTAGTCGCAAGAAGATGATATTTCCTGGTGCATCGGAGTCAATGATGGCTTGGACTTTAACCTTGTGGACCATCATATCAATGTAGGTACAGTCTGTTCTATCAGTTCCATTTCTTAGAGATGTTACTTGATAGACATCCATATCCTTGTATTTAATAAGGAATTCCTCCAAAGCTGCACACAAGGTAGGAATGAATCCTTTCAGGGCATCCAGGGAAGCAGAGACATTAATAGACTTGAGGATTTTTGCCATTTTCTTGTTGCTATTGCTCTCATGCATGACTTTGGTAGTAGGGAGGGTCAACTGCTCAGCGTAAGGAAGTGCAACCATTTCTCTGGCTTCAGGAGTGATCAAGGGCTCCTTCCTTATTCTTCTGCCTCTGGTTAGAGCGTTGGTAGCAAGCATTCTATGCAGTTGGTCTTCTTCTATCTCCTGGGAGTCAGCATCAGTGGAGCCTAGGCTAGGGCTTGCTGGTATGAGGACTTTGGTATCTGCAGGTTCCAAAATCTGAGCTATGTCAGCTGGAGGGACACAGCCAGGAGCACCTGGGTCTTCAGGTGGGAGGGGAGAGGGTGGATAGAGGGGAGGTACATGTACGTGGGCAACCAGGGATTTCTCCTCATCCTGGTTGCTTAGCAGTTTTTTGGCTCCTTGTCTTGAGAGGGCTCCTCATCCTCTTGTTCTCCTTCTGAGTCATACTCCTCTGCTCCTACGTGGTGTACCTTGGGTGCTGGTTGCTTGCATTCTCTAGACATGTGGCCTAGCTTTCCACACTTATAGCAATTGCGGTTGCTATTGGTACCAGCTGTTCCTTGAGTGGTAGAGCTTTCCCCAGTTTTAGGCTTATCAGAGAAGAATGGTTTGTTTCTATTCTCTTGGAATGCTCTTGGTCCAGAGGGCATGAGCACTTCAAAGTCATCCTTGAATGTAAGCAGGTGGTGAATCAGGTCAGAGACATTGTGAGCTCCATAGATTCCAGACTTCAGAGCCAGAGAGAGGTTCTTGTTAGGTTGTACTGCATTAAGCAGAGCAGACTTAACATCAAAGAAGGAAGCAGCCTTCAGGGAGATCAAAGTCTGAGCTTCTACATAGAACCTATTGGCAAACTCCTGCATAGTTTCTTCTTTTCTGATGCCTCCCTCCATAAAGTCCATCTTTTTGTTGTTGAGGGCTTCTTTGCTGCCAAACTCATCCATTAGTGCCTTTGAGACATTGGCAAATGTCTATCCACGTTCTGGGAGTCTAGGCATGATGATAGTTTGGGTCTCAGAATCTAGGCAGTTGAAGATGACAGAGTTCTTCATTGCCTCATCAGCCCTGTACATTGTGTTCTCATGCAATCTCAAAAACATGGTGACATTACTTTTCCTATCAAATTTTTGCAAATTGACAGGTTTGAAGTTAGGGATCACGTTGCTTGTGTTGAACAATTGTCTGATAGAAGAGCGGGTGCTTCTGGAAGCTTGATACCTAGCTTCTGAGGCAGCCTGGCGTTTGTGAAATCTGGTTTACTCAGGAGTAGCCAGGAGTTTCTCACTACTCTCTAGTACTGCTTCAGTCATCATGATGTTCCTAGGGACGCTCCTCTAGGTGGCATCATCCTCATCTTAGCTATGGTAGGATTCATTACCAGAGGAGTATGCCTGGCTACTCAAGGAAAGTCTACTAATTAATCTAGGCTCCTCAAAAAGTACAGTCCTTCCTCTAGGCGGGGAGGTTGATAGCCAAGCAGAAAGTCAGTCAATCTGATCTTGGAGAGTGGAGAGTGGCTCTGGTGTCCTTGAGCTATTCCCTGATGACTTGGTTCTCTTTCATCAGTCCATCCACTTCATCTTCTAAGCCTTAGATCTGTTGACAAGTGGTCTCAGCAAAGGCCCAGTTGACCTGCTCTAAGGCAGCCTATCTCTGTTGGTCATGCTTGGGATCAGCATGAATGGTCTTAAGATCCTTGAGCCCTTCATCTAGTTGATCCTGGAAAGTGTGTAGGTCTCTATACAAGAAGGTATTATCCTGTTGAAGTTCCTGCACGTCTTTCTCTAAGGAGTGAAAGTGATCAAAGAGTTCCATCACCTCTTTATGGAGCATGCTGTTGCCATTCCCGACGGTCTTGTCTGCTGTAGGCCCAGTAGTTATCTTTTCCAGTTCCTGTACAATGGCCTGGAAGTGGTCCCTGGAGCTCTTGACGTGTCCAGTTACTACAGATATCCAATGTGGATCCATCCCATAATTACTAAGGATTTGTTGAACCACCTGGGGGATGTAGTTGTGGAAAGACTGTTCCATGGTCTCCATGAACTGGGTGGAAGACATCTGGTTTCTGAACAGCTCAGCAATCTGTTGGTTGACCAACCTAAATTTTGAACTGAGGTCAGAGTACAAGGTCTGTAGGAAGTTCTGTTGGGCTGCAATCAATTGCCCTTGATGCAGAAGAACATTTTCTTGATGTGCCAGATGGACATGATTATGACAAATAGCAGGGTGTAAAAAGTAGTAGAGGTACTCCTTCATTTGATCAATAGTCTTCAATTCCTTCTTGAGCTGGTTTGGAGTGATGTGACTCAAGATTTTAAATCTCTCCCTGATGAAGGGTCCATATGCTGGCAGGATTGCCAGGCGAGCCAAGTTTTCTCCATCTTGTACTGCTCCTTCATCCATTCCTTGGATGGCAGAGTCCAAAATCTGGGAGGAGGGTACAATATTGGCATTAACAGGGTTGGGAATTGCCACATTCAAATTCAAAGCCTGGTAGCATTGAATGGAGGGAAGTCTTTGCACATCTTCCATGAACTAGCTCAGTACAGGCAGCTCCTGGGGGTTTTGGGGAGAACCATCCTGGTTGGTGGTCTCTAGGAAATAGTTCTGGCGTCAGCTGGAGTATGCTTTGCAGGTAGGCCAAAGCAGAAGCAGAGAGTAGACCATTCCCTCTCTGGACTGAAACAGGACCACAGCGGGGGTGTCCTGCAGATTTGGTGTGTTCAGAAGAAAAAATTCTAGGACTGAGCACCAAATGCCATGAATTGGCCTGGTGGACGTATTTAGATGTGACATTTCTGATTGGTTGGTAGAGTACAGTAATAGACCTAAACACAAATTAATACAGGTCCAATGACTCTGTAGTCTTTTACCTTTAATTAATAGGTAACAAATGAGTTGAGTAAAAGCAAGATTTAATATGTGAAAAGTATCTTTTATTTTGAAAGAAAGGAAGTTTATATACCATTCAGGCTGCACAATGGATGCAGAAGTGTTATTAACACCTGCACTATTGTTAGGAACATTACATGATCTTCTGCTATCCACCAGGCTCTTGCATCCGTATTTTTTCCATCTTAGGACAATCTAGACAATCCAATGGAGAAGAGTGGGTGCGTGTTACTCCGGAGTGGCTGCAGCTTGCAGCTACCAATTACGGTAACTGCTAGCAATTCCCAAACCTGATCCAACCTGGATATAATATTATGGCCAACCTATTGTAATGTTCCAGATACAATTAGAAATGAAAATTTGTATGATTCAACGGATTTGGATGCAAACCAGTTTAGTCTTGACTATCAGGATTAATTTCCACTGATAGCCTTGACCATTATACATGTGCCATCTAATTTGAAACACAATGGAAAAGTTTAATTTAAAATCGAAAAAATATATATGAAAATTATATGGAGAGCAGCAGAAAAAGTAGTAGATTATATAGAAAAAAATAAATAATTATTATGTGGAATTTTTTATTGAGAGTTGAAAATTCAAAACATAGTAAAGTGTTGAGTTTGGCACTGTCAATCAGCCAGAAAAAGCTGAATTCTCACTGTTGAGTATGCCAGAGTTGAGCAGAAACATCAAATTTACTATGTTTTTACATATTAAACTTGCTTAAATTTAAACCAGGTTTGAAATTTAACCCAAAAGCAAAGCAGTTTTGTATGCTCAAAAATAAAAACAACATAAGTTAGAAAATTAAATAAATGGGAATGTATTTTTTAGTGTTTAAGTTATGCTGGGAAGAGCTGGGAGTGGATTATTTACCATAGTGTTAGTTAAAACGGTAAGAAGCTCTCTGTACTAATCCCCAAGTTAAAGTGTCAAGTGGGTGAGTGTTGAGTGGCGCTCATAGTGCATCACATATTAATTTAGCCTTAATTCCAAGCCTTTTATTAGTTAAATCTGAAACCAATTGGGTGTCAAGTGGATGGAGTCAAACAAAGAAAGTGTCAAATTTCAGTTTTTTTATAAATTAGATATGAAATTTCTTAATAAATTGGGCTTAATTTATGTGGCACCACTTAATCCAATACCCTGGAATGACATAATGTAAAACAAGTGGGGTATTTGATTAATGTCTATGCCACTAAATCCGGTATATTGGTGCTTGGGAGCCTAATCAACAACTATGGACACTAATAATAAAAATAAAATAGTAAAAAAATTTTTTATATAAGTGCATATTTATTTTATTAATAAAATTAAAATTTGGCTTAAAAAGTGTCAAACTGGTCACTTTTGGGTTTAGAGTGTTGAACACAGGTTTTTAATTTCTATTAGTAAATTTACTTATAAATTAACCCTTAAATTGGTATTTTAGCTAGCTGATTTATTAAACAGAGTCAAGTTTGAGTAAATTTAACCTTGGTTTTTGGTTTCAAACCTATAAATTACTAGTAAAAATTAGCTTAAAATTGGTTAAGCCAAAAATACTAATAGATTCACATATTATGCACTCAACTCCCTGGTACTTGACACTTTGTTGAGTACCAGTGAGTCAAGTTTAAGGGAGTTGAACTTACCAGAGTTGCCAAAATTGGTGACATTATAAGATAATAGGACTTGGCAACATTGTGCTGGTAGAAGATGTCCTGAAGCAGAAAGTTACAGTAGTCTTAGAAGTAATGTCTTTGGTAGCTCTGCATTTAACCCATTTACTAAAGTGATCAACTGTAACCAAGATAAAATAACATCCATACCAAGAACAAGGGAGTGGTCCAACAGCATCAATACTCACAGTCTGGAAGGCATGTTTAGACAGTATGATCTTGAACTGATGTTGTGCAGGTCTGGGTTGTTGGAGTTGGCAGGAGTGGCAGGAGGCAAGAGCGTCAGAGATCAGCAGGTGTATATTCTTCCAGTAGAAATTCTTGCATAACCAGTCATGAGTCTTAGCAATACCACCATGCCCAGTGTCAATATGGGCTTGAAGAATGACAGCTATTCTCATACTGGGGCGGACTTAGGGCAGATAAGAATTGTTGACTTTCTTGAACAATTATTTATCTCAAATGATGGTATCCTTTGATAGGGATTGAAAGACCAGCTGTATCTCTTTGGTTTCAGTAGCCCAAGTATCAGGATATATGTGACAGTCCACATGTTTGGTGGTTTGCAGGCGGGGCTAATGTTGATCAAGCAAAAGTTTGGTTGTTTGTTGCAGGTAGAGGCCTAGTAGGTAACATAGGGCTACTAGGGATAAGTAAGGTGAGCCTAGTAAGTAACATAGGACTACTAGGGTAAGTAAGGCCTGTCTGGTAGGTAACAAAGGACTACCAGAGGCAGATGTTATCTCCAACCAGCAGAAGATATTGACTGCTTTGGGCTATAGTTCTTCACCTAGCAGGGAACTGTGGCTGCAGAAGAGTGAAGACTGAGATAGCAAGCAGGAAACTTTGTCTGTCTGGGGGAGAAGGTTTTGGACCCCTGGAGGTAACACAGGCTGCCAGGGAGGGGAAGAGCTCTGAAGGCTCTACATACCCTGATGAGCTTACAGGAGGTCTGTGAGCAAGCATTCTAATTAACAAATGATGGGGTGTCCTTGTTTATGCCCCTGTTGGAGCTTTGGGGGAGAACCCATTGTAAGCATTGGAGGGTATCAATTTGCTTGGAGGTGTCACCAAGGCAATTTTCTTGGGGAAGAAGCTGCAGAAATTGGTGTGATCAGGCCTCTGGGAAGTAGAGCTGATTACTCTGCGACTAAAAGCTCAGACTTAATCACCTGGGTGAGTAAAGACAACACATAGACATTGATCTATGGTTGGATGGCTTAAGTGGATTGCCACTGGTGAGGGCCCAGTCAAACGCCAGTTCAATGTAGACTCATGCCTGGGTCTACAAGTTCTGGTAACAGGGACTGAGATAAAGAACCAAGGTGGTTCACAGAATCAGCAGAGAAGACTAGTAAGAAGGACTGTTTGATCACAGTGAAGACTAGTTGAGAGACTGTTGGTTCATATTAAAGTATGAAACCAAAATTGTTCATTGCGCAGGTGGAACCAAGATGGTTCCTAGTGAGTATTAGTTGAAGGGCTCAGATATCATGATGCAGGAGTAGCTGGTTATGATAAAGGAGTAGCCAGAGGACTGATGAGCTGTTTGGAGCCTAAAATAGGCTGTTTATTGATTGAGATGAACTGATTTCTGGTTAAGCTGAAAAGCTGGAAGATGTGGTTGAAGATCATGATGCAGGATTAGCTGATCATAATACAGGAGCTGGCTGAAGGATCAGAAGATGATGATGAAGAACTGGTGGCCCAGAGAAATAAGCCAAGATTTTGTTGAATTGATTTGCCAAAGTGGGAAGATGAGGAATGTTTTGCCTTGGTTAAGTATTAGAATCAAGAAGGAATGTGAATAGAAGTGTGGTTAAGATATTTATTTATTAAGTTCCTAGGATAGACAAAGGTATGTTGCTATGAGAGCGGGATACAAGGTTGTTTTGGTAGGACGTTTTCCTTGGATTTTATTATATTTGTAAATATATGGGGAAAACGTTGAAGAGGTTCAGAAAGAGCAATTTATTTATTATTTCACTATTTAAATGGGTTTGGGTTGAATGCAGGAAGAAATAGTGCTGGAATAATGGACTGGTTAATGCTTTGGTGTGCAAAGAGTCGTTGATTTGAGCAGTTTGAGATGTGGAAATTATTTTCATAGTTGGATCCTGGTGAAACATCAGAAATGGTTTATTTCTGCGCTCTACATTCATTGGTTGAGTCCTGGCAGGTTTCCTGATGAAAATGATTGGTTGGAAGCCAAAAGCTTAAAGTATAAGCAAGGGAATAGTGAATTAATACTTTAAAATTTTGAGAAAATAAATATGTAAGCTTAATTTATTATAGGAAAAAGTGAGCGGCAATGGTTTAAGCTTCTGAAGAAAGCCATTTTGAAGGCAGAACCGTTGGAAAAAGAACATTATAAGAAGGCGGCTGGCTGGAAAGTTACAGGGTCTTTTCCAAGTCTTTTGAGGTCTTTGATGGGTCTTTCTGAGGCCTTTTGAGTTTCTGCTGAAAGGTTTTTGGAAGTCTTTTGATCACCAACAGGAGCTTGATTGGACTGATACAAGTGAAATACCAAGGCCACTAAAGATAAAGATAGAGCTGAAGCCCAAGAATAAGGAGCTGGATCTTAAGCACGACACAGTAGTCTGATTCTAAGGCGCAAAAGTCCAAGTTTAAGGAGAAGGAGTCTAAGTTTAAGTAGCAGAAGTCCAAGAATAAGGTGAAGGAGTCCAAGACAAAGTACAAGGAGTCCAAGATATTGTTGGAGGACTTGTAGTATTGGCAAATCCATATTGTTTCCTTGACTCCCTGGGCCATATACCAGAAGGTTTCTAAGGGGATTTTCCTTCTGAGAGTGAATAAAAGCTCATTTTGACCCCTATACATATTTCTGAGATACATTTTCCCTTACTAGATAATGAAAATTCCTTCCAGCTGGTCCCTGGCTACAATCCAGGACACATTTTGGGGACTGGTGACCAGGAACCCCACAATATCCTATTAATTTGTACAGGCAATCATCATCAGCAGGGTGGATAGCCAGTATGGGCATCCTCAACAAACCATCAGGTACTGATGTTGAACTACAGGTTGGTGTACCACAGTGAAGTCATACCCTTGTAAACGCAGGGCTAACAAGCCAGTCAACCTTCACGTTCTTTTAGTTGTTGCAGCCACTTGAGGAACAAGTGGTTGGTGACTAAGGTAAAGCAAGTCCTGTAGATATAGTGTTGGAACTGCTTCACAGCATGTAGGACAGCCAAGCACTCCTTTTCAGTGACACTATAATTCTTTCTATGTTTGTTGAGGACACATGAAAAATAGACCACTGATCAATCTACACCCTCATCATTGAGCTGGGCTAAGATTGCGCCTACAGCTACTCCATTGGTTTCAGTATATAAGATAAACTCCTTATGATAATCAGGATAACTAGGATGGGTGCCTATTTGAGTTTAGTCTTCAGAGCTTCAAAGGACTGCTGATGGATGTCAGTCCATTCAAAGGGCACGTTCTGGAGGAGTTGAACAAGGGGTTCACTTAGTTCAGCAAAATCTGGGATAAACAGTTGATAGTATCTCATCATGCCCAGGAATACTTGAACCTCACATAGATTTTTGGGGCAGCATCTTACCAAAGGCTTCACCTTATTATCCATGGGTGTATTCCAGTTTGGGTAGCTTAATGGTCCAAGAACTTGAGTTGCTCCTTAAAGAAAGAACACTTGGTAGGTTTGAGCTTCAAGCCTGCTTCTTGAATCTTGAGAAAGATGCCTTGAGATAACCCAAATAACTGGTAAATGTAGAACTAAACACTGTAATATTTTCAAGATAAACAAGGACGCAGGAAAGCTTTAAGTCTTGTAGAATGGAGTCCATGGCTCTCTGAATTGTTGCTGGCACATTAAAGAGCCCTTGAGGCATTTGCGTAGGTTCATAGAGACCTTCTGAGGTGATGAGGGAGGTCTTTTCTTGGTTTTCAGGGGACAAGTTGACTTTTCATATCCTGATGCTAAGTACATAGTAGAGAAATTTTTTAGCCCCCTAATTGTCTAAGGGCGTGATCAATCCAAGGCAGCAGGTACAAGTTTTTTTGTGTGAGGGATGTTGTGAATGCTGCCATTCACTATGTTTTGATTTTGCCTTCAATGGGTTATTTTGAGGACAAATCTCTTTTTTGCTTTTGTCCCTCAAAATGAGTCTATATCCAAACTGGGAAATAAAATTGTTCAGTTTCCTGACTCTGCGCAACTCACTTGCCCCACTCATGCTTGTTGCAAGTGATCCTATCGTCCATGTACTTTTTGTGATAAAGATACACAGTATATATCCCTTTTCACATTCACCAATAAAAATTAAGTTCTATTCACATTTTTGTCTTTGTGTCTTACAGTACTTTGGCGCCTCTCTCTAGCCACAACTAGTAGAGATTATACATCCAGGGCCACAAGGTAATCACATAACCTTCCCTACCATCTAACTGAGACTTAGTACAAATCCAATCCTAAGGTTAGGATTCCCCGTTGTATGTCTGTGCCACGCCTCAGAACACAACAAGGGAATTTAAGCGGAGATAGTCCATCACAATACAATGGCCTCCATTTTTCTCTTAAGTATAAGTAAGGGGAGGCCCAAGGACTCTGAGAAGGAGCTAAGAGTTCAACATCCAAGAGTTTTTTGAGCTCCTTGGAAACCTGGGCATCATCCACCCTACTATGTCAGTAGGGTTTAGCACAGAAGGGCAGATCATCACCTGTATCAATCTGGTGAATGACCCCTTTTGCTGGATGGTCAATAACTGCGGGAAATCAGCAGCTGTAAACAGAGAGAGCACTTGAGGGTCCTCTTCTGGTAAGTTGAAATCACTGAATGTCCAAAAAGGGTAGAGGGAGGCAACTTGTTCAGCTCCTAGTATGTGTCCATATCCTACAACTTGGCCTCTAAAAACCTGCATGGGTGAGACAGTCAGGTTAGCTAGCAGCAGCTGTACAGGCTCCTTGTGAGTTCAATCTAGGATCCCAGGTCATAACTGAGGTTCTTTATGACTTAGAGATTCAGGAGAGTACAACTCTAAGAACAACTTCTCAGAAAGCTTGTAGGATATCTGAGAGTCAATAATCACTTGAGAGCAGGAGGGATTGTAACAGCTGCAGGAGCAAGTAGAGGGACATCTTCTTCTGCAGGACAAGAAGGAGTAGGGGAGCACATATTAGAGGAGTGAGTTATGTACTTCAGTGAGAAGATGCCAGTGGGGTACTCAAGCACACAAGGCTTAAGGCGTTTGCAGGGATGTGCAGAGGTTCTTCAAAGATTAAGGGGGCTTCATATCTCAAGAGAGATAGTTACCCATATCTAAGGTTGAAAATTAAATTGTACTCTCAGAGGAATTGAGTTCCTACCAGTATATTGTAGCTTTTTTCTCTAAAACAACAGCAGGGGATGCAATGAGAAGATTTCCCAAACCTCATTGGCAGGTCAGAATAAGCGCCAATGGCTCTATTCTGAGCCATACCTGCAGTTCCTTAAGACTGACTATAGTTGAGATCAGGATCCAGCTAGAGCTTCTTCATTATATTGGAGGACACAACTTTTACAGGGGAACCTGTATCTAGGATTGCCTTAAAGTTTTACCTTCTGGATTGATACTTCTACAGGGTAGTATCTTTCCCAAAGTTTGGTAAGACAGCCAGGACGTCTTGTGCGTCTTGCGCAGCTTCCAGTTCTTTTTTCCCACTTTGCCAACATGCACTTCAAGGCAGGTATTTCCTTGTATACAGTTTTTAAAGGGAGGGACACAGTAAAATTTTGGAAGAGGGCCTCAGCTAGCTCAGCAGCTTCTTCTGAGGAGTCCACTAAGACAGGGGGTAAATGAGCTTGGGCTAGGTAAGGTCAAGCCACCATGGCCTTAGCTTCAGCTGGAAGTTGGCGAGCTATAGTTATGGTCTTCTCTGAGCAAAGTTTGTAGGGGACCAAAAAAGTCTCAGCAACAGCCAGCACTGAGTAGCCATAACCATTTTATATCATAGTCAGAATTCTTGGGTTCAGAATCACTCAAGAGATCATATAAAAGATGAAGGATAGTAGAGCCAGACAAAGAAGGAGATTCTTTTTCAGAGGGAGAATCAGGAGGAGACAGGGGAGATTGGTCAGCAGAGAGTGTCTCTGCCTCTAGGCTGACCTCTCTTTTCCTGCCTTCTCTTTTGGGTTGCAACCCTCTACACAAAAGTTCGTGCAGGTGTGGGAGTGATTCCTAATTCTACCACAATTGTGGCACCCTTGTTGCTTGGGTTGTCCATTAGAGCCAAGAGTCGAAATGTATGGGGTGCAAAAAGTAGTTCCAGCAATATTAGCCTTATTCTCACGTACCACAGTTTCTTCATAGGTCAGATGCATATCTTGCAGGAAAGTCTTGATGCTCTTCATGGAAGTAAGAGACTTTTTATGTGCCTTAAAGTGTAAACACAGGAGTTGGTTCACTTTCAAGGCATTGGAGAAAGCTGTATATGCTTCCAAAGGAGTCAAATGGAAACTGGCAATGAGTTGTTGTCCCTTGATATAAAAGCAGCCAGCAAACTCAACCAGAGTTTCCTTGGGTTTGAAGGCAATATGCATAAAGGCATTCTTCTTGACCTCCAAGCTAAGATCTTCTCTGAAATCCTCAATAAGAAGGCGCTTCATATCATCTCAAGTGACAATAGACGTGAGTTCAGGAACTACAACTACTTGGCAAGTGGGATGTGTTGTGAATACTGCTATTCACAGTATTTTGATTTCGCCTTTGGTGGGTCATTTTGAGGACAAATTCTTGCTTTTGCTACTTGAAATGAGTTGATGACTAATTCAGGAAATCCAATTGTTTGGTTTCCTGATCCCTGCGCAACTCACTTGCCCCACTAATGCTGGTGGCAAGTGATCCTACCGTCCTGGTAGTGTTTTGTGGTATTCTCCCACTATATATTCCATTTCCTTATTTGCCAATAAAATTAAGTTCTATTCACATTTTTGTCTTTGTGTCTTCATACTTCCGCGCCTCTCTCTAGCCACAACTAGTAGAGATTATTCTTCCAGGGCCAGAAGGTAAACACATTTGCCTTCCCTGTCATCTAACCAAGATTTAGTACAAATCCAATAATAAGGTTAGAATTTTCTATTGTGTGTCTGTGCTGCACCTCAGAACACAACAAAAATGGTGCTTGCTACAGGGGCTGTAAGCCCCTTGGTTGTCCCCTTTGCATCTACGTTTTCCAGTCTTTTGCCTCTGCCTATACAAGAGCCAACTTCACCTGAAATAACCAGTCCTCCTATTGAGGAAGATATTGCCAACCAGCCTATTACCCCCACAATACTGAACCTTGGGAATAGTCCCTGCCTAGTTGCTTACCCCATGGGTACCCCTGACTTAGAACAAGTCATGTCAGTAGCCCTTTGGATAGCCCGTGAAGGAGTCATCCCTTGCCTTCAGCTACAGTTTAGCTGTGCCAAATACTATGAGTTAATTGTGGCCCCTCAGTTTCCACAACATCTCCTCTCAGCGGCTGGCTCCGCTGAACACCTTCTGTCATCCTTTGTACAGCCTGCCTTGGCCCACCACCAGATGGTGTTGGGACTCCACGTTCAAGAGATTCATCTCTACAAGCAGCTGTTTCCCATCATTGGGACTAGTTTGCCGCCTACCAATAATGGATTCATTCCCTGTTCTCCCTGGTATCTGATAATCCTCGTGATTTGGTCACCTCTCAAACATGTCTAGTCAATTCCATTGAGCAAATGCGCCAGTTCATCCCTGAGTACGTTAGGGAGCAACTACATGAGTTTCACCAGTTAGAACAACCCTGGCAAACTCAAGTAGACTCCACCCTAAACGCTTATCTCTCCAACTTTGAGCGCCTAGTGCAACAGCTCAATCCATTTAGTGTCTATTCCTTTGAGCAATTGCAACAGGTAGCTGACCTTGCCGCCCAAGGTCTAAATGAACTCAGTGCGGAATTTGATCAAGAGAGAGCTACCACTGCTGCTGCTATAGCCAAACTTCAGAGTCAGGTGAATGAGCTGTCTACTCCCAAACCTGATGCCCCGCCTTCTCCTCCTGCTGATGATCTGGTGGACAGGAACAAAGGATCTGGGAGGCTATCCAGGAATTACACGCTTCCACTTGTAGCCAAGGACATCTTACTGAAATGCCTCAACCTGACCCCCAGGTTCTTGCGCTGACTGCTCAGGTTGCTGAACTACAGCAAGAAGTTGCTGCTTTACGTGAGGTAGTGACAGCCGCCGCTAGCCCACTTGGGGTTAACAAGGAGGATGGCTGTTGTCCTGGTTTGGCGGAAGCTCCTCAAATCTGCTGTGCCAGAGAGTTGATTGCCCTAGCTAATGAGGTGGACCATTTGAAATGAGACCAGACTGAGTTGGACAGAGACGTACAGGAGATGAGTGAGTTGATTGATTTGGTAAACAACAGATTTGCCCCTTTCCTATCGGTGGGGCCATCCCTTACTTTGCGGCTGGCTGAGCTCTCCACTGTATTCACTACCCAAGGACAACACTTAGATGTTACTGAACAAAAACCACTCTAGCCAACACTACGGGTGCCAGGACCACCAAGACTCTGACAACCCTTGAAGAAAGTGTTCGGCAACTGTGGGCTAGACAACCCCCCTCCAAATCTGAAGCTGAGTTCTCCCCGCGCATAAATGTACTCAATAGCAGCAATGGTAGTCCAGCTCCCAAGGCACACTTCAAGCCTACTTTTAAACAAGTCTTTGATCCCAAAACCTTGACTATTGCAGCTTTCTTAAAAATTTACGAGACTGCCATGAGACAAGCATCATATGAAGTTAAGAAAGAACATATTCTGACCTGCCTACACCCAACCTGTCAAAAGGTAGTTGTACCAGAGCTGCCCACCATTGAGACCTGGGAAGACATGTAACAACTCCTGACTAACAAGTTTGGTGGTGATCTTAGCCTGGAGGTGAAAAAGGATGCTTTCATGCACATATCCTTCAAGCCCAAAGAGACATTAGCTGAATTCACAGACAGATTTTACATAGAGGGACAACAGTTAATAAAAAGCAGACAATTGACGGTGCATGAAGCATATATGGCCTGCGCATAAGCCCTCGAGGTGAATCAACTCCTATGCCTTCATTTCAAGGCCCACAAGGCTATGCTGTCCTCCATGAAAAGTATAAAGACACTGCTCCAAGATATGCATCTTACCCATTCTGGGGCAGTTGTTCAGGAAAGTTGTGCCGCTTCCAACTCTGGCTCCTCTTCTTGTGGCCCTTGTATTCTCACTATGAACTCCCAAAATCCTCCTCAACGTCAGGGTTGCCACAACTGCAGTCAGATAGGCCACCACTCCTGAGTCTACATCAATCCGTGGGTTGAAGGAGCTGATCCCAAGGATCAGTTGGGAAAAGAACAATCAACCTAGAGGCGGAGACGCTCTCGGTTGACAATTCTTCCCAGTCTCCTTCTATACCTCTGCCTGCTACTGACTCTGAGCCTGCTGATGATGAGGCTCCTCTTATACTCCTTCTGTTCCATGACATTTCTGATGATTCTGATGTGGATGAATCTGATGTTGAAGACCCTGATGCATATGGGTATTCTTTTCTTGCTGTCCCAGAGACTATTGCAGTTCCCTATAAGCTGCAATCTGGGAAGACTACAACTACCATTAAGCCCTTGTCTGAGGCCAAAGCAGTTGTCTCCTGCCCCTATCTTACTCAAGCAAAACGGTCCCCTATATTAGTGGAATCATCAGAGGAAGCTGCTGAAGTTGCAGACGCCATTTTCAAGAATGTATCTGTCTCACTCCCTCTCCAAACTGTATATAAGGAGTTTCTGGGACTATGATGCATGATTAGAAACAGGATAAGGAACTAGCCAAAGCGCAGGATATTTTGGCTGTTCTGCCATCCTTTGGACGCACCACCACCCAAGTAGAGATATCTATCCAAAAGTACAGGATCAAAGCCGTCCTGAACACTGGTTCTCTGGTCACCGTTGTTTCTTCTAAACTGATGAAGAGCTTAAGCTGGCCCCTGATCTCAACTACCATCAATCCTATGGCACCACTGGTCTCTCCATGACTCGCACCATTGGTGTGTACTCTGCCTTACCAATGCAATTTGGTAAACTCATGTTGGCTGCGCCAGCTGTTGTTCTAGAAAATGAGAGCTATGACCTTTTGGTTGGTACCCAGTTCCTTTGGGAATATAATGGGATCATCAACCTAAAGGATGGTTATCTTTCTATCCTAGGGTAAAAAGTCCTTCTGATCTTTGAGGAGCCAATCAAAGTTCCTGCTAAACGTTTGAAGACATGTACTCTGAAGTACCCCACTGGAGTTTTCACCCTAAAATACTGAACCCATTCCACCAACATGAAGTGTCTTCCCATGGCTTGTCCTGCAACTGAGGGAATCCCTCTCATGGCCACGTCTGCTATCACCATCCCCCAGGCTCTCAGTCTATCCTAGACTCCCAGATATTATATGAACTACCTGAGCGGACTTTCTTAGAGCTGTACTCCCCTCTTTGCTGGGGCGGTTTAAGCCTTACCTTTGTCCTGGAATTCTGGACTTTTCCCACAAGGATCCCGTTCAATTACTAGTTGCCAACCTTACTGCACTTCCTATGACTGTATCCAGAGGACAGGTTGTTGGCTACAGAAAGATGTTAAATGCTCCTGACGTCTTGTCTCTTCACCCCTTTGGAACATTTCAAGACTTTAACCTACTCAAAGACAAGCCTCAAGTCCTATCTCTGTTCACTGCCCAAGACTTCCCCCAGTTGTCACCGGTCTAACAGAAAGAGGATCTTGATTTACTAGACCAGTTCTTAGACATTTTTTCTAAAGATAGTACTAATTATGGGCTAGCCAAAGGTGTGATTCATCTGATTGACACAGGAGATCATCCCCCCTTTTGTGCCAAGCCATACCGCTGCAGCCAAGTGGAAGATGCGCAGGTTTCTAAGGAGCTCAAACAACTGCTGGATACTGGACTGCTAGCTCCCTCTCAAAGTCACTGGGCTTCCCCTCTGCTCATCTTAAAGAAAAAGGATGAAGGCCACTGGATTGTGATGGACTATCAAAGGTTGAATTCTCTAACCAAGAAAGATCCCTATTCCTTACTGCGCATTGATGACGCTCTTTGACGCCTTGGAGGTTCTAAGTTTTTCTCTGTCATGGACTTGGCATCTGGCTACTAGCAAGTTGACCTCTCTCCTGAAGACCGTCAGAAGGCTGCCCTCATCACATCAGAAGGATTGTTTGAACCTATCTGCATGCCGCAAGGGCTCTGTAATGCCCAGCAACTTTCCAGAGGGCCATGGATTCCATTCTGTGTGATTTGAAGCTGTTGTGTGTCTTAGTCTATCTAGATGATATAACAGTCTTCAGCGCAACTTTCACTGATCACCTAGCCCATCTTAAAGAGGTGTTCATAAAGATCCAAGAAGCTGGCCTCAAGCTAAAACCCTCTAAGTGTGCTTTCTTCAAAGAACGCCTTGACTCCTGGGCCATGAAGTAACCCAAACGGGAATTTGTCCAATGACCAAGAAGGTTGAAGCCATTGACAAAATGCTTCCGCTCACCAACCTACAAGAAGTACAAGTATTTCTGGGCATGATGGGTTATTATAGAAAATTCATTCCTGATATTGCCAATACTATAGAACCCCTGTCCAACTATTGTGTAATGTTCCTTTCAAATGGACCGCCAGCTAACAGCAAGCCTTTGAGACGCTAAAGCAGAAACTCAAAGAAGCACCCATTTTAGTGTACCCTGATTACAATAAGGAATTCATCTTGTAAACTGATGCTAGAGACCTTGCTATTGGGGCTATATTGGCTCAGCACAACAATGAAGGTGTGGACCACGCTGTAGCCTATACTTCCTGTGTGCTGAATAAGCATGAAAAGAATTATAGTGTTACAGAGAAGGAGTGTCTTGCTATGCTGCATGCAGTCAAACAATTCCACCACTACGTATATGGTACCCATTTCACTGTTGTCACTGACCACACTTTGCTCAAATGGTTACAACAACTTAAGGAGCCTATAGGACGCTTAGCAAGATGAGCCCTCCACCTGCAAGGTTATAACTTCACTGTGCTTCATTGCCCCAGATTCAACATCAGAACACCAACGGGTTGTCCTGAATGCCCATCCTTGCCCTACATCCTGCTGAGGCAGACCACCTGTATAAGCTAATTGGCTACCCTTCTTCCTGAGAAAGTGAGACAGAAGAGGTTCAACTTGCCCTGTTCAAATTGTCTGAAGACACCATCATACGCAATAACCAACTCTTCAAGAAGGTGCGGGGTCAATACCTGCCATACGTGCGTCCCAGTCTTTGCCTCTCCTTGGTGTCACAAGCTCATAAAGAAACTGGCCATGGAGGCATTACCAAGACCTTTGAATAGCTTCAGAAGAATTACTTCTGGGAGAATCTTTGCATGTTGATCCCAGATGTCATAGCTAGTTGCCATGACTGCCAACTTCAGAGACCCCAAGCTGCTTCTCACAAGTTTAAATTGCCCCCCCTCAACATGCCTTTCACACTGTCAGCATTGATGCTATAGGTCCTCTCCCCTGCTCACGTTCCGGATGCTGCTTTATCCTAATTGCTGTTGACCACTTCAGCAAGTGGGTAGAAGCTCACCCTACTAAAGACATCACTGCTAAGACTACTGCTGCCTTCCTGCTGCAGGATGTTTTCTACCGCCATGGCTGTCCTCAAGTGCTGTTATCAGACAACTGAACCAATTTCAATGCCAAACTTGTAACCTCTGTTGTTGAAGCTCTAGGGACTCACCAGTCTTTCTCTGCCCCCTATAATCCTTCCACTAATGGGGCAGTTGAGCGTGCCAACTTGACAATGGTTTCTATCATGAGGAAACTCACCTACTCTGATGCTGCCAATTGGGATCTATACTTACCTGCTGCACTCTTTGCCTATTGTCTGAGCCGACATTGGATCACAGGGTACTCCCCCTTTGCCATGTTGTATGGGCGTGAAGCCACCACTCTGTCACTCTTGGGGGTTCCCCTACTCTCCTCTGATAAGGCCATGAACCCTGACAACCACATCATTGATATACAGGCCACTGCCTACACTTCTGCCTATAAGACTAAGATGCTTGAGCTCTCTCCTGACAACACTGGGTGCTCCCCCTTGCCTGAGTTTGATGTTGGTGACCATGTCCTATACTATCAACACTGTGTGGGTGGGCGTACGCACAAACTGGAATCCCTGTGGATTGGTCCTTTAGAGGTGACTTTCAAACAAGGATCTGAGTACACTGTAAAGCTCCTCTCCAGTGGTCACCCTTTTGCTTGCGTACACACCAAGTTCCTCTGCAAGTATCACCCCCCTAAGGCCAATCTAGAGGGGGGCAATGTTGTGAATAATGGCATTCACCATGTTTCAATTTCGCCTTTGGTGGGCCATTTCAAAGACAAATCTCTTGCTTTTGCTTTTGAATCTTGAAATGAACTGGCTTCTGCTTCAGGAAATATGATTATTTGGTTTCCTGACTCTGCGCAAATCTCTCGCCCCGCTCATGCTTGTGGCAAGTGATCCTAACGTTCTGGTAGTGTTTTGTGGTATTCTCAACCACTATATATTCCATTTCCATATTCACCAATAAAATTAAGTTTTATTCACATTTTTGTCTTTGTGTCTTCTGTACTTCCGCGCCTCTCTCTAGCCACGCCTAGCAGAGATTTTTCATCCAAGGCCGCAAGGTAAACACAATTGCCTTCCCTGTCATCTAACCAAGATTTGTACAAATCCAATCCTAAGGTTAGGATTCCCTGTTGTGTGTCTGTGCCGCTCCTCAGAACACAAAAGCACTAAAGAACTTGGCTCCACCCAAGTGATCCAATGTATCATCAATGTAAGGGAGGGGATAGAAATCCTTTTTGGTAACAGCATTTAAACAGCTTTAGTCAATCACCACACAGTTGCTGTCATCCTTCTTTTTGAAAATTAGGAGAGGGGAAGCCCAAGGACTTTTAATGTGGACCAGTAACCCAGTCCTAATGGTTTCAGAAGCTCCTTGTGGGCTACAGCATGATTGGCTTGACTACATTGTATAGGGCTGGAGCAGATGGGTAGACTACCTTGGGTGGCAATATGATGGGCAACATCTACAGCCTTGCCCAGATCATAATCATCCTGGGCAAAAACATCCTTATACTGAGCAAAGAGATCCATGGCTTGATCCTTTTGCTCTTCAGAGAGACCAGACAGAGAGTTGTGACTTATGACCAATAGTACCAGTGGTTGATCACAGGGTAGAACCAACTCAGAGAAGTTTGCAAAGATGACAGTCTCCTGTAGTTTGTCATGTTCTTCTAGTTTTATATGAGCCAGAAGTTGGTTTTAGAGACAACCATTGCTTGTTGAATGATGTTGGCCAAGAAGATGAGCACTTCCTTCTTGCTTGGCATGAGGATGCCAGGTGCAACCCATGGTTCTAGTCTGGAGGCATTAGGGGTGCCAAAGATTTCTTCATGAGTTCTGGCCAGTAGAGCCAGCAAGAGTTCTGTATTATTAATCACCTGAGAGCCAGGTTTGGATAGTCACATTGCAGGAGTTGTAGACTGGGATTCCCTTGGCTTCCCTAACCAAGAGAGGTAGCACCTTAGCCTTCCTACTCTGCAGTATATAGGCAACAGGAAGTTCTCCATCTGTGTATTCCAGGTTGATGTAGTGCAAATAGCGTAAGAGCAGGTCATAAGAGCAGTTGCCATGGTAGAACATGGGAATGTAGTGGCCCAAGATCTAAGTGTATGGTCTCTATGGTTGTTCACAGTGCTGTATTAGACCATAAAGCTAGTTCCAATAAGAATGCATAGCTGTTGTTTTCCATAACTATAGCAGGAGCAGTGATAATTAGCTTCCTAAAGCAAAGAGAGAGAGAAGAATAGGCTCCTTTTGCTCTAGTGGTCTTTGGCCCAGCATTACCAAACTCTTCATGATAGGCTAAGTCTGGTACCAGCTTAAGCTTCTTAACCAGCCATGAGGATATAATGTTCCCAGGAGTACCAGTATCCAGTATGGCCCTGACGTGGATTTTGTTTACTACCAGTTTGATATAGGTACAGCCCTTGTGGTCCTCTCTGATCAACACAATCTTAGAGACCTGGTGTACTCTCAGTCCCCGAACTTCTCCAAAAAAGGTATCCATGGAAGCTCCTGCAGCTGGGCTTGCTTCCTTGAGGGATTCAAGCGGTGCTGAGAAGTTCACTGTACAGAGCATCTTGACCAGTTGCTCAGTGCTATCCTCATCATGGGTGACATCAAAACCTGGTTGAGCCAGATGTTTGGCATAGGGTAAGGATACTGTTCTATGAGCTATTTGGGGGATAACCACCTAAGGCAAAGTGTGGTCAGGTGAGTTCTGTTGTTAACAGTGATGACTCAATGTAGGAGGTCCTCTTGAACTCCTTTGGATTTAGCATCCTCATGTATTAGTTGGGAGTCAAAGTTAATCAGAGAGGGTTCATCCTTAGTATTAGTCAGAGGATTGTAAAGCAGCAGGCTTCTGAGCTGGTTTGTTGGCGGCAGCAGTATGGGGGAGATGAGGGTGTAAAAATTACAAAGGTAGCCAAGGATTTCTCCTTGTCCTGGCTACTTAGTAGTTTTTTGACTGGTACTCATTGTCTTCTTCAATATCAGCATCCTTGGTGTAGTCCTCTTAGGCATCCTCCATGCCTACATGGTGGACCTTTTGGCAAAGATTTTATATTCCTGAGAGAAGTGGCCAGCCATACCTCATTTGAAGCAAGTATGGGGGTGTTGTTGACTGGAGCAGGCCCAACCTTGTCAGAAGGCTTGGGCATCTCAACAGCCATGTGGGGCCTATGCTCAGCTTTCTGGCAAGGGCGGCCTTCAGGAAGAGGGACTTCAAACTCCTCCTTTTAGGTGCGTAGGAGGTGGATCAGATCTGGTACGGTGCAAGAGTTGTAAATGCCTGAATTAGGAGCCAGAGATAGTTCCCAGTTGACATGTACAGCATTAAGGAGTGCTGACTGCACATCAATAAACTGCACAGCACTCATAGACAACAGACTTTGAGCTTCAAGGTAGAGCCTAGAAGTGAAGTCTTTTAGGGTTTCCCCCACCTCTAACTTGGTGTCAGCAAAGTCCATCTTGCAACTAAGAAGTGCTTCTTGGCTACCAAATTCTTCCGTCAAGGCCCTGGAGACGTTGGTAAAAGTCCAGCCATTCTCAGGGAGACGCCAAGATAATGGTTTGAGTCTCAGCGTTCAGGCAGTTGATGATTGTTGAGTCCATCATGGCATTGTCAGCACCATACATGGAGTTCTGGTATAGGCATAAGAACATGATCACATTACTCTTGTGGTCAAACTTGGGTAGATTGGCGGGCTTGAAGTTGTTGGAGCCATGTTGGAGGGGAGCAGGTGTTATCCTCACTGGAGAGCGGGTGAGACAGGAATGGCTGAGAGTGGAGGCAACAAACCTAGCCTCAGAGGCACAGCAACAATTTTCCTCTTGCTGGGCTTTGCATTCACCTTCTCTGTCTTGAGCAGCTCCAGAAGCTTCAGGGGTGACCAAGACATCATCATCAGACTCCAGTAATGGCTCTGATACTTGTACAGCATTGGGAGCCAAGCAAGTGTGGTCCTCATTGCTTTCATTGCTATGATAAAACTCAGGACTAGAGGATCACAGTGGACTGTGGTGACTCTTGGAGTTGATGGAAATAGCCTGTAAGTTGACGGCCATAATCTTACTGTCCATTCTATCCAATTGGCTCTGGAAGGCGTCCAGAAGAAATTGTTGCTAATCCACCTCATCTTGGTCTATCTTGTTCTCCTGATGGGTGATATCCAAGTCATCTTCCAGAGAGGTGATGCGCTTTTCATGGGTGACAAGCTCAGCTTGGAGCAAGGCTATTACTTCCTTGTCCTTCCTGACTTGGGTCTGGCTGTTGGCTCTGTCATGCAATTGGCAAAGTTTGAGACAATCCTGAAGCTCTGACATAGTGTGGTAGCCATCAAACAGGAAGGCAAGATTGGCACTCTGCTGGATCAATTCCGCCTGCATCTTTGTGTAGTGATCAAAGAGCTCAAGGACGTCTTGACCAAGAAGGTGGCTGGAAGGGAAGTTGTCTGTGGCGGCAGATGGGGGGTGAACAAGGGGATGGTAGCAAGGTGACAGGCTAGGACTTCCACCTCATGAGTCAGGCTTCAAACCATGGGGCCAATCTCCAGCACATAAAGTAGTAACCACACTAATCCAATTGGCGTCTACACCCTGATGAGTGAGGGTCTGTACCACATGAACTGTTACTAGCTTATCTATACATGTTTCAATGGCATCAAGCCAGTGGAGCATGGTATTCTGGGTGTTAGTAACTTCAGAAAGATACTGATTGACAGTGGTGAAAGTATTGTCAAGCTCAGAGTAAAGGACCTGGAGGAATGTCTGTTGGTTAGATACCAGTATTCCCTGGTCAATTACTAGGCTTTGGATGCAACCCAGGCGCATTTGGTTGTGGCATACGGCTAGATGGGTGAATTGTTGTAGGTAGTCCTTAATATGTTTGACAGTACAGAGTCACAACAGAGCTGGTCAGGGTTGACCTGGGAGAGATTCTGAAAGAGACCCAAGGAGTTTTCAGCAGAAGGCTGCTGAATGTCCAGGTGTTCAGATCAAGAACCATTGCCAGCAGCACCAGCATCTATGGTGTGTATGGCACTATAGATGGCGTCTTTGGAAGGTGAAGAGTTGGCGTCCATCTCCAAGGGGGCAGGGGCTTGTAGAAGCAGTGGTTGACCAAAAACAATAGTGTGAGATTAGGCTGATTGACCACAAATGATCAGATTAATCTTTGCATGCAGATCTTAATCATTTACACGCCGTATTATCACCAATCATCATTATATTAATAGATATGGAAGTTATTTGCCGTGTAATTGCTAGTTTATTATGGTAGATGTAACAATTATATGCCGTATTATCATTTGGTTATCACTTAATCAAGTGTAGTTATTATACACTGTGTAATTGTTAGTTTATTATAATAGATATAACAATTATACGCTGCTTTATCACTGATTGTCCCAATGTGATATGATTATACGCCGTATATTGCTTGCTTTATTATAATTGATGTAACTATTATACGCCATATAAACGTTAGCCAATATAGTGAATATCACTGATTACATGGTGTGTAATCACAAAATCATCAATTGTATATCACCTATTCTTCCCTACTGGATGTTGTATCAACTCAGCTCAACACATCCTGATGAACTTATATGCTCATATCAAACAAGTGATATACAAATGGCTAAGAAATACCGAGTTTGGATCAGTATTACACGGCGTATAATCAAGTTCCTTATCAGTTTGGGTCAGTATTACATGGCAGATAATCCCTTGAGTCACTAATGGATCAAGTCTGCTATTATATGGCGTATAATCCCCAATTTGGCTTGTTGCATTAATAAGCAGAAGGTTCACTAACCAGAAAAGAATCACTGATTAAACCTTGCAAATGGAATACCGTAATTCTACCTTCCAATGTAGGAGGGCTGAACAGGGACAATTTCTAAGCATCAACTAATACGGCGTAGTTTCCCAGCGCAATAATAGGTGTGTAAGATACAGCCAATTGATATATGACAGTAGGCTAGCTCAAGAGGAGCGTAGGCTGTAGCTGAAGTGCCATGGACGCCTGCTAAGGCCAGTAGCATACCACATGTCAAGGACAGCCAATCAGGATAGGCTTAGCCAGCAAAGATGGATCTATTGCAAAGGTAGCCACCAAGAACTGTCTGAAAGGTCAAGAACAGGGGTTGTTGCAGTATATATTGATATAGACACCTGAAAGGATGAAAACAAGTTCATAGTTACACCTGGATAGATTGCAGCCGCTGGCTAGATTGTACTCCAGTACCAATAAATGTAATTATATTCAAATTTCTATTCTATTGTAGTCTGTAGTGTGCTTGCATAGGATTAGGTAGAGTACATTGGCAAGGCTAACATCTATCTGTAGCTTTGAACATACCAGCAATATCACAAGTTGCTCAAAAAATAGCCTGGGGGTGTTGATGTTCTGGCATGAAATGGCTTAGGTTGGGCAGGCCATAGGGAGTGCCTGCTCTTTCCCCGGTAGAACACCATTTTGAAAACAGCATCTTGAAAAACGCCATCTCAAATTTAATTTGAGATGGCGTTTTTTGCGTTGGTGATTTTGAATCACAGAAAAATAAAAAAAAACAATAAAAAAGTTAAAATTTACATATACTTTTATAATACAGCATCTCAAATTTATGCCATCTTGATTCTGTCACTTTGAGTCAGATTAATTAAATCTTATTTTGCTAACTTTATTTACATATGAAACCACTTAGTGTGGGGCGCGTTTACGCCATCTTGACTTTAAGTCATTTCAAATTAAGCCATATATCTTAAACTAAAATAAGTTTATACCCAAACTAAAATAAAGCCTGTGGTATAGTGCCAGAAGATGTTCCTATAGTATTAATCTAATACACTTATAAAAGAAACAACCTAAAAAGACGCCACTATGATAGTCCTTCTAGTGATTGTCATTGCTGGGTAAAAAAACCAGTTTTTTTATATGCAATTTATAACTTTATTATACATGGATACACTGATAAGGGTTTCATCAACAAAATATTTTAATAGTGATTTTAATATAGAAGAGGGTGATTACGCCATTTCAATTTACGTCACTTCAAATTCCACCGAGTTTCACACCACCCAATTGATTCAAAGAGCACAATAGATAGGGGAAAATAAGGGGAAATTACATATGACGCCAGGCTACACTAGATCAATTCCCTCACCGCAATTCTTGCTTTCCACTTTTCAAAAGTATAGTTTCACGTCTAAAACCACTTAAGCAAAAAATGTAAGAAAACATATGAAAATTTGCAAATATATATTTTTTCATCTCCTCTAAACAACTGAGTACTTTTTAACCCCAGTTGTGTAAGCTTGTTTTTGAGAAATTCAAGCTTTACTCTTTGGCCCAGTTGAGGTAACTCCACTGTAGATTCTTAATTTAATATAAAAAATGGTCAAAAACACTATGTTTTTGAGCTACAGCATCTCAATTATGTCACTTCAAAAACACCATCTTGAGAGCAAGTTTTTAGTCAAAACTCAAAGTTTTGCCTACTTGCGTTACTAATAAAGAAATTTCAAAAAAAACATTGAAATTTTAATAGTATATATTATTTGATCTCCTCTACAATTCTATGTAAAAAAATTGATACTTTTATATTAAAAACATTCTTGTTTTTCTCTTTAAAAACAACCCCCAAATTGCTCATATTTTGATACTAATTCACTTTTAGATGCCTCCCAAGCCTACCACTTAAGCTGCATCCAAGGCCTCCAAGGCCTCAAAGTTCAAGACCACTCCTCCAAAGGCCAAATAGGCCAAAACTACCCCTAAAAAGCATCCTGCTAAGGGTAAAGCTCCCCCAAGACCCCTACGCCCTCACCAGAGCCTGAGGAAACAAGCCTAATCCCTCCCCATTCTCCTTTTGTTTACTCCCCATCAGACCCTCAAGAGAAGTTATTCAACTTTAACCGCCACTCTGACCCCACTTCAGAGCCTGAGGATGAAGAAGAGCAGGAGCCTGAGCCTGGTGCTCCTGCAGATGAGCCAATTGAGCTCTGGGATCTTAATACCATCCATAATGTATGCAACAGAAATGGCTCCGTTGCTGTGCCCCCAACTTACCCTACCAGCTATCCAATTATGGCCAAGAAAGGGAGTGCTGGCTTTGTCCACAAGGGCTACAGCTTCAGCTGCATCAACGAGAAGAAGCCCATCCATCAGCATCATTTCAAATATGATAATGTTGGCTGTCCAGCTAGACTCACCACCTATGGGTTCACTTGTTTCAAAGCCCTGACTATTGGGCATGACTGTGCCAAGCCCTTTGATCCACTGTATAAACTGATCCGCTGGTTGCTTTGCAGGTCATACCAACCACCAAAGACCAAACTGCAACTGAGGCTGTAAATGATGCACTTATTAATCTAAATGATACCCAACTTGCAACTGTTGGTGGCGCCTCAAAACTTTAGAGATATCTCACTGACCAGAGATATGCTCTGAGCACTGAAGGCGTCAGTGCTTCATCAATTAATCAGTTGATTTTAACTGAAGATCAAAAGCTTTCACGGCACAAAGAGATTTCTCCTTCACAATGATGGGAAACATGCCCCAGAGCAGATCATCTTCTTTGCCACCTCCCAGGATCTTTGCAATTTTCTAAAATGCAAGACTTGGCTTGCAGATGGTACCTTTTCCACCTGCCCAAAGCTCTTCAGCCAGCTTTGGAATATCCATGGGCAGGTTGGAAATCTGGTTCTTCCCCTTGTATTATTTTCCTTCCTAACAAGAAGCAAGAAACCTATGTCTGGGCTCTAACAATATTAAAGGCCAAGTTGGATGAGATCCTCCCAACTATTGAAGAGGAGCCAAAGGAGGCTAGAGGGCGCAAGAAAAAGGCCCAGTCAGAGGAAGCCACCCCCATCAAGAATAAGCCCAAAAGCCTTCCATACCATGAATACCTGGTAGTAGATTTTGAGCCGGCTAAGGCCAATGCTTTTATTAGAGTCTTCAAGAGCTCTCCTCAGGGATGCTACTTTCACTTTTGGCAAGCATTCTTCCGCCGCCTTCAAAAGTGCTCTGCACTTCATGAGCTGGTCTACACTGAAGGCACAAAGGGAGCAAAGGACGTGTCCAACTGCTTTGCTGCCCTTGCCCTTGTGCAGAAGGAGGAAACCAATGCCTTCTATGACGCTCTCCTCTGCTATCCCTACATTATTGCCAACCAGGCAGCCTTTGCTCCATTCATAGAGTATTTTGAAACTCAATGGGTTGGAGTGTTTCAAGGAGCACGCCGCATCAGGAAAAGCAGGTGACTCAATCACATGGAACTGCTTTAAGCAGGTAAAGAATGGCCTAATCAAGACCACCTCTTCTCTTGAAGGGTGGCATAGTCAATTTGCCACAAGGGTCCAGGTTCAGAAGCCCAAGTTCAACAAAATCATGGTCCATCTCAAGACTCAGCAGGCCATCTCCTCCTGCCACTTTAAAAAAGACATCAAGACCAAGGATGTTCCCCCCAAGCAAACCAAAGCGGTGAAAAAGTATACAGAGATTAGCAAGGTGGTTCTTGCCTACTATCCCAAGCATAGCAAGCTTGAGCATCTCCAAGCCATCTCTATTGCTCTTTCAACCAATGTATGATCCTTCCTCAATAAACACCACTCTATCTTCTCTCTTTTTCCCTTTACTTTTATCATTATTTTAGTTTTATTTAGTATTTGGTACAATTCAATGCTTATTTTAAAGTATAGTTTGTAGTTAAAATCAATGAAAATAGTTATTTTTGGGATATTTTAACTTTTTGACTTTACACAACCTTGTTGCTACTAATCGACCCCATATTTTTATTGCAGATTTGGAATTCTGAGGTTTTTAAGCTTAGAAATGATTTTTGAATTTTATTTTATGAGAATTTTTTAGGGTTTTTTGGGGGGTTCAAAAATCTAAAATTTTAAAACTGTTTTTTCTTAGTCGAAATGCTGTAAATCAAAATGGCGTTTTTACTAGTAAATCAAGATAGCAAAAATTTGAGATGCCATATTTTGAGATACCGTTTTCAAAATGGCGTGTCCTACCCTTTCCCCAGCATGGGCATTATCAGCAGTAAAGGCTGGTGCCAGGTGGTAAGGAGAAGCAGTGGCAGGAGACTGGACAAGAGGCATTCCTCCCTCCTCATTGAAAGGACCACAGGGGTGGGGTCTGGTGGTGTTGTAAGACATGAGCGCCAATGTTGTAAAAGTTGCAGTTAAGGGTTACTATTTTCTACAAACAGTTAGTCAGGGACCTAATTCTTATTACTATACTTGTTGATGGTATAGTGGCAGCCTGTGAAAGGACAGAAGAATAATAAGGTGTATAAACAAAACTGGTGTTTATTTAGATAGTATCACACTTATATAGTGTGAGGCGGGGGAATAGCCACCAGGGGCAGGGAGGCACAGACAGAAGGACTTCTCTAATAGAGGAGAGTGGATTGACACAGCTAAAAGTCCTGCGTGAGAGATTGACCGCTTCCACGCGGCTTTCCTTAAGGAGGTAGATATAAATAACTTTGTTGTTATATATATAATTGCAGAAAAAAAGCCTGTTCCTTGTGCGCATTTGAAAGGCAAATTAAACACCTGTTTTAGAGGCGTTTTAAACGTCTTTATCACTAATAAATTCAGGATGCAAAGGTGCAATTGCGCAATTGTTCTGTTGCTTAATCCCTAGGTGGACAACTTTACGTCTAATCCATTCAGGATCTGCAACACTCTGTGGATCCATCTGCTATGATGTAGTCAGGAGTTCTGTAGTTGGCTACAATTGCCTTGTTGATGAAGTAATTTATTGTTTCTGCTTTGTGGTTCTGTGTTGCCCAGCAGATGGGCCAGCTGTAGCAAAGTCAATGGCTAAATTTATAACATGTTGTTTAGTTTTTGCTTCTGGGAAGGGTCCCATCATGTCCAGCCCCCAAACCTTGAATGGTTCAGGGTCTGGTACTAGATTAACTTTGGTGTGGAGGCTTGGTGCTGGTGTATTTCTTGCATAATGTGCACTTTTTCAGGATGTCAACTATGTCTTGTAAAAGATTGGGCCACCATACTATCTCTTTTAGTGTGAGGTATATTTTTTAGCCTTTGTATGTCCTAGTAGGTGATGATATCTTAATATGATGTCTAATTTTTATGCAAGTGGGATGTACAGAACATGTTTATCTTTAATGATGCGGCAAAATGTGCCATTTAATATGTAGAATTGTTTTTCATTGCTTACAAATGTATTATGGGTTAGTTGATGTGTGGAGGGATCCTTTCTTTTTGTCTTGTACTCAGTGTTATATAGGTTGGGCCAGTCAGGGTCCAGACGTCAGGATGATCATCTCTTGGCTGACATAGCCTAGAGAGAGCATCAGTTGTGACCAGATCTGCCCCCTTTTATATTGGATGTCAAAATTAAGCTGTTCCAGCTTGCCATCCATTTGGCTTGTTGCCGTGCAAGTGTGTTCTGAGTTTTGAAATAGATTAAGGATTTATGGTCAGTTAGTACTCAGACGTTTTAATGTTCTTCTAGATATCATACATTTCTTGCATGTGTGATATATTGTTAGCTATTTCTTATTTTGTATTGAACACCTCTGCTCAATTTTATTTTAGTTTCCTACTTTTGTAACAACCTGGCAGAAAGTCTTTCTGCCCTGGCTGGCAGATGGGTAGGACTGTGCCAATGACGGTGTTGCTGGCATCCAACTCAAGCTTTTAGCACCTGTTGTTATTAGGTTATTGCAATATTGGCCCTTCAATTAGAGCTTGTTTTAATAGTTGTAATTTCTTATTGCATTATGGTTTCCAGATAAATTTCTTTTTGACATTACCTTTGGTTAAGTCATTGATTGCTGCAGTGAGTTTTCTGCAGTCTTTGATGTGTTTCCTTAGGTAAGCTACCATTCCAAGAAAGCATCTAGATTGTTTCACAGAGGGGGGTTGCATGTTATTTATGGCTTTTGATTTTGTCTGATCTGCTTTTATGCCACTGTCAAAGACAATGTGGCTCAGGAACAAGAGTTCATTTTCCATAAATTGGCACTTGCTAGGCTTTGCATATAGTTTCTGCTTTGCAAGTATAATGAGTGTCTTGCTTACATGCATGAGGTGTTCCCCTTTGGTTTTTGAGAATATGATGATATTTTCAAGGTAGCATAATTTATTTGAGAGACCATTTAGTGCTTGGGTTATCATAGTGACAAACATTGTGGGAGTGTTGGTCATCCCAAAGTTCATTACCCTACACTCAAAGAATCCAAATTGCGTACAGAACATAGTCTTTGGTATGTCCTTTTCCTTTACTTTGAATTGGCAATAACCTGAGGTGAGGTCAATTTGGAGAAAATTTGGCTCCAGAGAGCCTTTTAAATAGATTCTCTATTAGTGGAAGGGGTTATTTTTTACTGTGCTTGCATTTAGCACTCTGTAGTCAGTTACTAGGTAAAGAGCCTTTCCTTTTTGTTACAAAAAACACTGCTGCCCCCATAGGGTTTCAGACGGGCAAATGATTCTTTAGCTAGGTTGTCCTAATAATGGGTCTTGATTGTTTGTGTCTCCATTGGGGAGAGTCTATAGGGGGTGCAGGTTTAGGCTTGGCCTTGCATAGGTCAATGCCATGTTTGACCTCCTATTCAGGGGGTAACTCTGTAAGCTCTTCCTTAAATAAATGAGTGTATTTGTTTAGGAGTGCTGCATGTTTTGGGCATAGAATTTTAGTTGTTTGTATATTATTGAATTTGGTGCACTTTATTATGTGGAGGGTACTGTCTTTGATTAGACGTTCTGAGTGATCTTGATTTAGGACTTGGACAAATACTGTGTCTCTTAGGATTATATTGTTAGGTTCTTTGAGAATGTTGAAATTGACTCCATTGCATTTGATGGAATGGTCTTTGTTTCCCAACATACACTGGGGTTCACTTGGATGAACCAGTCCATGCCTGCTACACTGTTGTAGTTTATTTTGTTCATAAAAAGTCCTTTGATAGAAGTTTCAATGCCTTGGAATTCAATTCTGAGGAGTTGTTTTGCCTTCAAGTAGAACCTTTGATTTGTCTGCCATTCTGGCATATTTGAAGTTGGATTTGACAACTGGTATTTTGTATTTGGTTACAAATGGTTTGCTAACCATAGTATGTTGTGCACCAGAGTCAAATAAGATTTTATTTTTATAAGATTTTTAAGTGCATGGTTAGACAAGAAGTTTTGAGCAATCTTTAATTTTTAAGTTAATAAAGATAGAAGATTGCAAGACATGTGGGATGCAAGCAGCAAAGTTTGTGCCTTGGTACAATTTCTTGTTGTGTTGGGGGGAAACAGGGGCACTTAAGCCTGTTCCCCCTCCTCTTTTCTCTGTTCCTCTATTTTGAGACCTTCAAGGTCAGAGAATGTGGGGTCGGGTTCTTAGTGAGTTGCTGTTTCAGCATTTTTCACTTTGATAATGTCCTCTTTCTAGGGATGGGAGCAGTATGCGCTCTGGCTACAGTTGCCATTTTAAAATTGGAATTGTTGTTGCTATGATTGATGTTTTGGCGCTTGTTGCCATTAGAGTTGTCTTTGCCATTGCTTTTTGAGGAGAGGTTGCTGTTGTGTGCAGCATATTCCATGTTTGCATATTTTTCTGTGTTCTTGGCTTCTTCAATGAGTGCAGGCATGGAAGTGTTGGCCTCCAGGCAGATGGGGGCAGAAACTGAGGGTTTGATTTTATCAAAAAATTATGCTCTAGTGTGCATGTTTTCAGCTTGTGCTGGGTTTTGAATTTTGCAGTATATTTCCTAAAATTCATTAGCGTAATCTGTGATAGTGGTCTTCTGAAGAAGATTGCTGAGCTATATTGCTATGTCTTGGAGGGATTTGGTGACACAGAAGTTGTGGGTGATATTGGCTTTCAGTTCTTCCTAGTTATCAAGCTTTTTGTCAGTTTGTGAGCCAACCCAAGTTGCAAAACAGTAAGCTGCAGCCTTGTACAGGTGCTGGCTGTCTTCCTGGACCCTCTTTTTGTGGGGGGATGTGGCTGGTGTGGAGTTTTGTGGCTGAGTGGTCTAGCCAGTTGATGGCATTTTCTTTCTTTTTATCAGAGAACTTGTCAATACCAATGTACTTGGTGTTGGTAACTTTGCTTGTGATAGGCGGTTGTGTGTTTGTTTGTGGTTAGAGAGAGCAACTGTGTGATGACAGTGCATCATCCCTCACTCACCCATGAGGTGAAACATGGGGGTATAGATCTGTCAGTTAACTGGGATTATCCTGATTACTACTGGATGAAAAGTAGTTCAGTCTTCCCAGGTCCCTTCCCCATTCTGCACAACTGTTTATGTGCAGGAATAATACAAGTATAAAATGAATATCTTCTTTCACAATAAACATATCTTTTACTCACACTACTTTGCACTTAAAGCTTGATCTTATTTTTCTAATGAGACTCAAGCTTTTAAACAGACTCTATTAGACTCTGTGTTGCTTGTTGCCTTCACTACTTCAGGTAACAAGACAATCTCCCTGCTGTGCTAACAGTTTTAATTTAGTGCCCTAGGCTTGATCTAAGTACTCCCTACTGTCTCCTGCAAATTGCAGCCCAGTAGAAGTAGTTCTTAAGCTTCTCAGGAAGAAGCTAATTAGAGGTCCCTCTCCCTCTCCTTACCAATCCTCCATGAGCATCACAGACTGTATTGAATTATCTTGGCGCATGCTTTGGGCATGACCACTCCATCAAATATGGTGCATTCACAAGGTATATCTTCGTCAATATTTTGGGCGCAGAAGTACGTTTTCAAGGTATAGTTGGATGTGTCCTGGTTGAGTATGTGAGCAAAGGTGAGCAGGTTCTGTTCAGTCATTCATTCTTTCATGGGTGTTGTTAAAAAACTGTAGCTGCTACCAGTGATGAGGAGAAACTTGTTGGGAAGCTTTGAATATGGAATTAAGAAGAAAAGAAGTATCTTTTATTGGATAATACTTGGACTTATATCTTTTTCTGTGGCAGAGATTTAGTTGGATTAAATCTAGGGGTTGGTCATGTGCAGGATGGGTTTGAGTTGCTGGATACTTGTACAAGTCATGCAATATTGGTTTATTGCCTCTCTCAGTTTGTAGAACGGTATATTAGATTGGTACCAAACCAGGCAATGACAGATGTTAAGTGTGTTGGCAGTAGCCAGAATACTTTACATCCAGCTCCTTGACAATAGTATGGTTCCTTTTAATGTGTGGTCCTTAAGTTTGGCATGGAAAACGCCCCCAAATATCTTTTTAACCTTTATGAATGAAGTTTTTAAAGAGCGCATAAGAAAAAGGGCTATCATCTACCTTGAAAACATAATCATATACAGCCTGTCCATAGAACAATACTATAAAAATGCCTGTCTGGTCCTCTGCACTCTCAAAGATAACCAGCTTATAGCTAAATCCTCAAAATGTGACTTCTTCTTGTTTAAACTTGCATTTCTAGGACACATTATTATTAAAGACATAATAAAAACAGACATAGAAAAGATACAAGTCATAACTGACATGACAGCCAGGAAAATAAGAACAAACTTTGTACATTCCTAGGCATAGTAGTCTAAATCAGAAATTTTTTCCCTGACTGGGGTGCTTTGACTGCTCCTATCCGCAATCACAGGCAAGATGACCAAATTTTTATGGACACCATGAAGAGACCAGCATTTCAACAACTAAAAGAGTGCATGGTCACTGCCCCCATCTTAAATTATCAATACTGTGAAGAAAATACAAGTTAGAAACTGATGTATCTGCTTAAGCAATAGGAGGAGTACTCTAAATTCAAACTGGAGAAAATGAATTCCTTCTTGAAGCATATGAACTCAAGAGAACTTTCTGATGGTGAACAAAGATATTCAATACATGACAAAGAACTGCTAGATATTTTCCACTGTTTAATGAAGTGACAATGTTACCTGTAAGGTGCACAAATATTCAAAGTGCTTATCAACCACAAGTGACAGATATTCTTTAAAACTCAACAACATCTATATAGACAGCAATCCAAATGTATGAACCTCATATAAAGGTATTCCATAATAATTGAGTATAAACCACAAAAAGAAATGCTTACCACAGATGCCCTATCAAAGCTATACCGTAACCATCTACTATACACTGATAAAGATCCCAACTGACCCATGTTAATCATGGGGAATCTCCAAGAGGGGTTCCACATGGTACACCAATATAAATCCAAGAGAAAACCTCAAGAACAAACATCTGTTCAAAAACGCTTATGGCACACTACACCACATACTTCCAAGTGATGATATTGTACCCTATGCCCAAAAACACAAAAGATTGACACCATCCTTTGATACCACAAAGATCTTGGACACACCTGTAGCAGGAACTTGCACAAATATATCAAGACACTCTACTGGTGGCCCAACCAGTTGGAAAATATCAAGGAAGTACTGGAGAAATACAAATTCCGTGTAAAGTACACCCTCTCCAAGGCACCTCCCAACTCAGTAATAACAGTTTCAATCACATACCCTTAAAAAGTGTGGTCACTGGATAATTTAGGGCCAATGACTGACAATAAAAAGGAAAAAATACATTATAACAGCTATTGACTATGCAACCAGGTGGCCTGTAGCACAAACTACAAAAGAACACAAAGATAATGATGTAAGACAATTTATTGGAAAAGGGATAATAGCTAAGTTTAGCAAACCTGATCTCCTGATCACAGACAGAGAAACTAAACTTAAAGCCATTGAAACCAGCATCTACCTTACCAAGAATGGAATAAAACACACCATAGCCAGTCCCTATCACCTGTAAGCAAATGGAATTAAAAAATAAATAAACAAATCCCTATTAGAGGCCCTCAGTAAGTTATCTTCTAACAATCTAAAAGCCTGAAATGACATGCTGCCAACAGCACTCAGGGTATGCAGAACTTGAGTTGACCGCAATACAGACAAAAGCCCATATGAACTTGTCTATGGGCATAAGCCCGCCCTTTTTAGTACTACCGCAGGTCCACACTTACCTCTACCTAAGAAGGTACTAAACAGCAGCAACCCTGATGTGCAGTGCTCCATGAAGGACCAAGAAGACATAGAGAAGAAAAGAGTGGAAATAAAATCAATCCCACTACAAAATGAACACTTTCAAGTTAGGGACAAGATCTGGTTGTTAACTACAACATGCACAATTTGGATCCAGGATTACAAGGACCAGGTATTTTTATGGAAGTCAATTTCAACAATACCTACCTCATCAAAGGTATTGGAGCTCAAAAAACTCAA
Source organism: Entomophthora muscae (assembly GCA_014839935.2). Classification (NCBI taxonomy): domain Eukaryota; kingdom Fungi; phylum Entomophthoromycota; class Entomophthoromycetes; order Entomophthorales; family Entomophthoraceae; genus Entomophthora; species Entomophthora muscae. The sequence goes on along the minus strand of QTSX02002131.1, from coordinate 90,081 downwards.
ATATATTCATCATGACTACCTTCACCTATGTAAGGCAAGAACAGCACAACTTGACTCCTGGCTCCCCCTACCCAATACCAAACTAAATCAATATCAAGCCCAAATCCCCGACACTCTCAAGAAAATTTGTAAGATTCTACCTTCCAACACCCCAGGGGAAAATGTTGCAACATCTAAAATTACTACCTCTTGGGAAACTAATTCCCTGAGTGACTTTCCAAATGATTCTCCAACTAATCATTAAGTTGATGGCACTGTTATCATTTGGCCATCTATTACAGGGGTCATACATTTCAAATCCTAAGCAGAGCATAACTTGGACAAGCCTTGTGACTTAAGAGGAAAAATCACTTGTATAAGCCCCATGACTACTATGAGGTACATGGACAGTATGTGGCTTCCCATGATACTATATAGTACCCTATATTCATATTTAATAAAGTATCATTCTCTTCTTAATTTTCCTTTTTATCTTATTTATTATTTTTCCCAGAAGTATATAATTGATATTACCAAGATGAATTGACACCCAGACCAAGAAAAAGGGAGAGGTTCAACAGCATTAATAATCACAATGTGGAATACATGCCTAGTAGGATGAGCTTGAACTGATGTTTGGACAGCCAAGGGTGTTGGAGTTGATAGGAGTGACAGGAAGCAAAGATGTCAGGAATTAGTAGGTACATGTTTCCCAGTAGAAATTTTTGCACATCCATTCATGGGTTTTACTAAACTCCCATGTCCAGTGTCAATATGGGCTTGGAAAATAATAGCTATTATCATACTAGGACAAAAATAGGGCAGATAGTCATTGTTGACCTTTTTGAACAGTTGCCAGTCTTGAATGATAGTGTCCTTTGACAGGGACTTCAGAGCCAGGCATATATCATCTGGTTCAGTTGTCCAAGCGTCAGGGTATACTATTAAATTGTACAGGTGATCATCTTTGGCAGGATAGATAGCTGTATAGGCCTTATAGACAGCCCATTAGCATTCTGGTGTTGAGCACCAGGCCTGTGTACCACAGTGAAATTGTACCCTTGTAAGCGCAGGGCTCACCAGCCAGTGGACCTTCTGGTTCTTTTAGCTGTTATAACCTATTAAAGGAGGAGTGGTAAGTGATTAAATTAAAGTCGGTCCTGTAGATGTAGTGTTGGGACTGCTTCACAGTATTTAGAACTACCAAGCATTCTTTATTGGTGATGCTATAAGTCTTCTCATGTTTTTTGAGGACACGTGAAGAATATACTACAGGTTGATCCACACCATTGTCATCTAGCTGAGCTAATATTGCACCCACAGCAACTCTGCTGGTATATATTCTATAAGATAAACTCTTTGTTGTAATCAGGGTAAATGAGAATATGTATCAGGAAGTCATGCGTAAGGAGAGGCATTAGATGACTCTGGACAGGGTACTGCCGGGCCAGTGGGTAATGCCCACCATAGAATAGGTGCTAACTTGATAATATAAAATACATATTGCCCAAGAAAATACCAAGGCCTGGAGTTGGGCACCATAGTGTTAACCATTCATGTTAAAGTAATGTAGAGTACTCCAAACAGCTGAGTAGACGTGGTCTTGGTGACAGTGGGTGGATCCATTGTGTGGTTGGGTTGCAGGGTTAAGGGCGGAGTCACGGGGACAAAGTATACTGGTAGATAATTGTATTTGTCTTTGAACAATAATGGTGGCACCTTAATCCTCTTACTTTGTGTCCTATTTATTTGATATCTCTAGTCCTTGCCAAGGGGTTGGCAATGAGGATGTTCTCCAAGTTAAACTCCAAGTAGACGGGGTTGGGCAGGTATCCGTTAAAATGCACAGGTCTAAAGGGGGCTCCAGGGGGACAGTATAGTGCCTGAGGCGGGTCAGCAGATTGGTCTCTAGAAGGGGCAATTGCCTGGTTGTCTACTTGGCCGGAGTTAAGATGGAAGATCACTAAGACTAGGTAAGGTAAGATTTGTTTGAACCAAAGGTTCATAAAACTGTATTATCAAAAATGACAATGTGGCCATCCCCATAGCGCCAGGGTTCTTATACCAGGCAGTTTCACTTTTTTGCTTTTTGCAGACTTCAGGCCTGTGGAAAATTTTCTGGAAGGACATGGATCTCAGCTTTTGGTTTTGAGGACGGTAGATCCTGGTTGTGCTTGATCTGGTGAATAGAAGTTGCAATGTTTTGTTCCACTGCTGCTGTTTGCCATATCACCTGAGCAGGCCAATTGCATTACCCATTCTGGACTGAAGACTGGCGGCAGCTGGTGATCATTGGCTAGGCCAGCAGTAGGCATTGTTTTAACCTCTTTTAGGCAATCTAAAACTTCTGTGTAGGTCTGGGTCTTTAGTGGCACAAGGTTGACAGCAATTTGGTGATCATTTGGGAATCATTCTTAAGAAGCTGGCAGGTCTCAGAGTAATTTAACAACTTGGGTTTTTGACTCAATGAGTTGGTGGGTCCCTGTCTATCCTGGGTGACTTGATTTGCTTTTGGAGGGTTGGGGTTTGATTCCAGGGTTTCTGATGTTGATATTGAACTTTCAGTCTTGATATTCAGCAGGCTGACAGGTTCCTGTTTCTTCTGGTTGGGGCAAGGCATCTCTGGTGGGTCAGGATTTGGCCCAACTGGCAGTCTGACTGGCTTTTGTCTACCCTGGTCATAACAAGACTTTTTCTGAGGCCCAGGGTTCAATTCCCAGGTTTTCAATACAAGTTTTAAAATGTCATTCATGAAAATATGGGCCTCTTTCAGCTTCTGTTTTAGAGTCTTGAAAACTTGTTGTTGACTATCACTCTATTTGAATGGTTCGTTCCTGAGAAGTTGGACAAGTAGATTTAACTCTGCAAAGTCAGGGATAAATTGCTAATAGCATCCCATTATGCCAAGAAATACCTGGACCTCACGTAGATTTGTAGGGGGCAGCATCTTATCAATGGCTTCCATCTTATTGTTCATGGGGTGAATCCCAGTCTTGGTGACTTCATGGCCCAAGAATTTAACTGTTCTTTAATAAAGGCCCACTTGAACAGCTTAAGCTTCAGGCCTGAATTCTAAATCTTAAAAAACAGCTTTGAGGTAGTCTAAATGATCAGTGAAGGTGGAATTAAACACTGTTATATTGTCAAGATATACCAACACAAAGTAGAGTTTTAGGTCTTGCAGAATAAAATCTATGGTTTTTTAGAAGATAGCAGGAGCATTGCAGAGCCCTTAAGGCATTTAGTTTGGTTCATAAAGGCCTTCTGACGTGATAAGAGCGGCATTTTTACAATCTTTGGGGGACAAGTCAATCTTTCAATATCCTGAAGCTAAATTCATTGCAGGGAAGAACTTTGAATTTACCAGTTATCTGAGGGCATAATCATTTCTTGGCAGCGGATATGAGTCCTTTTTTATAAGGAAATTCAAGTGACAATAATCCATCTCAATTTGATGGCCTCTATCCTTTTTTCTTAAGGATCAGCAAGGAAGAGGCCCAAGGGCTCTGGGAAAATGCTAAGAGTCCAGAATCCAGGAGTATTTTTAATTCTTTGGAAACCTGAACATCCTCCACTTTACTGCAGCAATAGGGCTTATCACAAAAGGGCAGAGCATCACCTGTATCAATTTTGTGAAAACTCCCTTTTGCTAGACCATAGTCATTGGGCCCAGAGGCAAAGATGTCTTTAAACTGGTCAAGAAGCTCTATTACATCCTTCTGTTGAATAGGAGACAGCTGAGGGAATTGGCTTCAGTAAATCAAGAGAGCATTTGGGGGTCTCTTTTTTTGGTAAGTTGCAGTCTCTGAATGTTCCAATGGGATAGAGAGAGGACACTTGTTTTCTCCTAAGATGCGTCCATGTCCCACAACTTGTCCTTTAGAGACCTGCATGAAATACAGTCAAATTATCCAGTAACAGTTGTACAGGTTCCTTGTTGTCTTATCTAGGATTTCAGGGCAAAACCAAGGTTATTCTACCCAGAGATTCAGGAGAGTACAACTCTAAGAACAATTTCTAAGCAACTCATAGGATATCTGAGAATAAATGATCACTTGTGAGCCAGGAAGAATAGTGACAGATGCAGGAGCAAATAAAGAGACACCTTCCTCAGCAGGAAAGAAAGGAGGAAGGGAGCACATGTTATAAGAGTGGGTTTGATATTTCAGTGAGAAGATGCATGTGGGGTATTCAAGGACATATGTCTTAAGCCTCTTGCCAGGGATGTGTAGAGGCTTTTCAAAGATCAACAGGACCTCATATCCTAAGAGAGACATATATTCATCCAATGGTTGACAGTCCCATTGTTCTCTCAAATAAATTGGGTGCCTAGAAGGAAGTTGTAGCTTTCATTTTCCAAAACAACAGCATCAAATGCAATGAGGAGTTTCTCAAATCTCATTGGTAGAGTAGATTTAGTGCCAATGGCTTGCATCTGAGCCATATCAGTAGTTTCATAAGAATAAGTATAGTTGAGATCAGATGCCAGTTTGAGCTTCTTCATCAACTTGGAGGATACAACGTTGACAGGAGAGCCTTTGTCTAGGATGGCCTTAATCTTAACCTTCTGGATTAATACTTCTACACAGGTGATATCTTTCCCAAAAGGAGGTAAGACTAGCAGGACTTCTTGCGCTGCTTCTAGTTCCTTTTCCCATTTTGATAACATTCACCTCAAGGAAGGAATTTCCTTGTATATAGTTTGCAAAAACAGGTACACAGTAATGTTTTAGAATAGGACCTCAGCTAACTCAGCGGCTTTTCTCTGAGGATTTCACTAAGACAGGGGCCCAATAAGCCTGGGCTAGATAAGGACAAGCCAGCATGGCCTTAGCTTCAGCATGAGACAGGCAAGTTGTGGTAGTGGTCTTCTCTGAACAGAGTTTATAGAGGACAGACACAGTCTCAGGGACTGCCAGCACAGAGTAACCATAACCATCTAATTCATAATAGTCAGAATCTTTGGGCCCATATTTGATTGAGAGATTGTGTATAGATGGAGGATGGTAGGGCTAGACAAGGGGTCAATTTGTTGTTAGAGGGAGTATCAGGAGGAGACAGGAAAGATTGGTCAGCAGAGATTGTCTCTGCCTATAAAGCTGACCTCTCTTTTCCCGCCTGTTTCTTAGGATCACATTCTTATACACACAGGATAGTACAGGACTGCAAGTGGTGTCTTATCTGCCCAAAATTTTGATAACCTTGTTGTTTTAGTTTCCTTTTTGAGTAAAGAGTCATGATGGGGGTACACAAGGTGGTACCAGAGTTGTTGGCCTTATTTTTGTAGACCACAGTTCCTCCATGTATCAGATGCATTTACTGTAGGAGGGTCTTGATACTCTTAATAGACACAAGGGACGCCTTATGCACCTTAAAGTGTAATCATAAGAGCTGGTTCACCTTTAGGGCATTAGAACATGTGGTGTACACTACTGGGGAGTCAACTGGAAACTGACAGCTGGTGATGAGTTGCTGATCCTCAATGTAGTAGCAATCCAAAAACTCAGTCAATGTTTTCTTAGTCTTGAAAACAATATGAATAAAGGAATCCTTCTTAACCTCTAGGTCAAGGCTGCCTCTAAACTCCTCAATGAGGAGTTGCTTCATGTCTTTTCAAGTAACTATTAACGGTGGTTTAGGAACCACAACCTCCTGACATGTACAATGTAGGCAGATAAGGATGTGTCCCTTTTTAAGGTCAGCAGTAGCCCTTCACATAACTGTCTCATAAATTGTCAAGAAAGCTGTAATGGTGGAGGTTTTGAGACCAGGTGCTCCTTTTGGATACCCCCTAACCTCATCCCAATAAGGCAATTGATTGGTTAAAAAATGGTGGAGTTTTTGGGTCAAAGGTCTGCTTGAACGTGAGTTTGTAGTTGGGATCAATAGACAAAAATGTAGACTTACTATTTTCACCCTGATGAAGAACATTGATATGGAGGTTCCCCTCAAACTCAGACTCAGCGGCAGGCTGTCTTTCATATAGGAGATAAAGGCTTTATAATAAAGTGTCCTGAGTATAACTATTCTGGTCTCCAATGTCTCTGGCTGTTGTTGCTACAGTTCTAATCTCATCAACTTACATATGCTGGACAGCCAAGGTACCCATAATTCTATTGATCCAGGTGGCCATAGTTGTGGCCTGATACGCCAAAGGAGAGATCCTCTTATTCATAATATTGGTCAGGAAAGTAAGAATCTGAACTTTTTGCTCTAGCACATCTTGCCTGTCAGCAACATTGTTTGTCACGGCTGCTAATTTATCCAGTATAAGGGCACAATCAATGTGTGGTTGTCTCTTTAATCCATGGAAGCATCCATGCTCTTTGCAGGAGGAGACTTCAGTTGCCTCCTCTTCACCTTCACCATTGTATTCAGAGGAGGAGTATTATTGGTCCAAGAGGCGTTGACATAGGTAGGCAACCTCACCTTGTAGCGTAGCTACCTGATCAGTCAAGATAGTGATACAAGGATCAGACATTGGCTTTGAATGAGGAAGATTTAAGGCAGAGGCTTGTGGACAAGTGGAGGCCTTCAGTTTGGCAATGACCTCCCAGATCTTATCTTTAGATGCAGAGGGGCTTTCAGCGGGAGATTCAGGCAGCATCATCTCCATAGAGGCTACCTTGTAGTCAACATAAGCCTTAACTTTACAAGGGTATTGCCTAAAGTGGTCCTGTCCAAGCTATATTGTTGTTATAGCTTATGAACCCAAAATCCAATGTTAGCTCCAGCCAGCTCTAGTTGAGTATTGATGTGCTCACAGAACTGATTGAGCTTGCCTACCAAGGTCTCAAAGTATTGTTGATACTTCAGAAGGGTGGCTTTGATTTGTTCTTGCCAAGCAGCATGATAGTCATCCAATTTTCACAGCTGATCTCTAATATATCCTGGGAGAGAGGAGAAAAGTGATTTTAGCAATAAGTGCAGGTATTTTTTGGAGGCCAGTGAATCAAATTGGCTGTCAGAAATACAGGCAAAGAGACTGTGTGTCTCTTCCTGGTAAGAAATATTATGTGTGTATTGTTGGTTTCCACGGACTCCACAGCAGTCAAGAGATGGTTTTGGGATCCCAACACTAGTTGATGGTGGACCAAGGCGGGCTGGATGAATTAGTTTACCAGCACATCAATGGTTTCCATAGATTCCATCAAAGCAGGAGGAGGTTGAAATCCAACAGGAAGTAGTACAGGTTTTCAGAGGCGTAACCAGGACAGAGACCAGGAATTGTATGTATAGCCACTGTACTGGTATGGATGAGAGAGCGTACGCTGGAGCAAGCTTGCTCATATTCAAGAGAGAAAGTTGGAAGGGGCCCGCAAAGGCCTGGCCTCAACTCCATTACCATAGGTGTATTGGGGGAGTTAGTAATATCCTCTCCAAGAGGGGACCCATAGCTTTAGGAGGCTCAGGTACTTCAGTAGCAAAGGGAGAAGGACCAGTGAATGTTCAGGGAAACAGAGTAATCAATGGGCTGGTAGCCCCTGTAGTGAGCACAGTTTTATTAGGTTTGGCTCCTGAGGACAAAATCCAGGGGGAAACAGTGGAGACCTTTTATAAAAAAGTTTAAAGTTCAAAGCTAGTCTTGGGTTAGCCTTCAGGGAAAAATTAAGGACATGTAATTAATTTCCTGGAATGCAATAATATAATTTCCTTTTTTTAAAAAAATGAAAAGAAAAAGCTTTAATAATATTAAAACCAAAACAAATGTGGATAAACTTGTCTACTATTTAAGTAGAATTACTTCTCCTAATAAAAACAAGAGTTGCTGATCACTCAATATTCAGACAGAGTGGCAGATGAGGTCACATTGAGTTGAAATAATATCAGGATCAATTAAAGACAGGTAGGATATCCTGGAATGGGTAGAAATTGATTTCAACTTTTTTAAGGAAGGTAAGGAATTCCCAAATTTAAAGGCAAAACCAACAAAATATTTGTACATATCATTATTTGAAGGCCATATTAAACTAAAATCAAAGACGTTATTTCCAACAATAGGCTTAACCTTCTCCATCATGGCTGACAGGTCCAACTTCTGGCAGTAGAAAGAATCAAACATAAACAAATTAAGCTCAAACTCCTTGTTTCTAACTTTCTTGATGGTGGTAACATTGGTAGGATTCCTGATTAGTTTGGGGACCCAAGTGTTAAAAATCTGCACCCTTTCAAATTGTGCTCTTTGAACAGTTTATGTCAGTGTAACCTCACTATTGAGCTCTTCTCTCCTGTCACTTTCTTGATTAGGCACTTATGTTGCACTGACTCAATTTTTGACATGCAGGGGCAATTGCAACCGCAGCGCACAACAGGTACATTGATACTCTGTTGTTGTGTTTCTTTCATTTTAAAATTTAATAAAATACTAAAAAAACTCAATTTGTTGTGTTCTGTGGCGCAGCACATACACAATGAGAAATCCTAACCTTGGCATTGGATTTTTATTAAGTCTCATTTAGTTGGCAGGGAAGGTGATGCAATTCCCTTGTGGCCCTGAATAATAAGTCTCTACTAGTTGTGGCTAGAGAGAGGTGCTAAATTACTTGAAAATGTCAGGGCCAGATTGCCCTGGACAGTCAGCTGGCCTCCCTAGATTTGAGTAAACCCGCAGTGTGAAATCCACACAAAGTATCTTCCAGGGCAAAAAAAACTTTTTGAATAGCAAATGGCCTTGGATCTAAGAGGCACACAAGCCTCAAATTCCTGGCTTCAAGCCTGCTATAAAATTTGGCCAATCACCTATCAGTAAATGGCACATTGGGAGCACAATTGCTTAACTGCGCAATCAGACAATTAATTAATTGCAGGAACTATAAATAACTGTGGCATCTTGACATGCTGCAGTTCAAGAAAAGTTCATGTTATAGCAACTAATGAGCTCTCTCACCCCTTACCAAGTAAACATATTCTGGTAAAAATTGCAAATTCAACTCAAATTGATGCCATCAGTTCTCTGGTGGCACAAAAGGCCACATAATCTTCAGTAAGTATAAGTAGTGATGGGGAGAAGCCCTCCTCACTGTTGACATCTTGATAAAGCAAGTTTATGCCCAGAAATTATTATCTTATTGTAGGAATTGTCTATTTTTTCTCAAATTTAATTATTCTCTTTGCATCTATTTGGGAATCCACAACACAATACAAAGTTGCGTATTCATATCCTCCTGGTTACACTCCTGCTGCTCCAGTCAAACCACCCCGCACTCTTAAATTGGAGTATTTCCACCCCCATCACCTGGATCTGCCACCTGCTATAAAGGAGATTCCTACTGCTCCTCCCCTCCCCAATGCGCATCCCACCCAGGACTTTAGTAAGCTGGGGTTTGTCTATATCACAGTATTGGGGCTGGCCAACCAAGTTGTGCCCCATACTGGAAGTTGGCGCCCCCTAGCCACTGCTCTCAACTACCTGGTCTGTATTGCGCCTATTGTTTAAATGGACTTCCAGACCCAGCCTGCCTCCCCTGTGGGAGTCCAGTGCAACTCTGGTATGGGCCGTGACAGAAAACATAAAGACATAAATGTGAATAGAACTTATTTTTTTATTGAAGCTAAAGAATTGGAATATATATTGTTTGATGATACCACACAACAAAACTAGGATGGTAGGATACCTTGCCACAAGCACAAGTGGGGCAAGTGAATTGTGCAGGATCACAAAGCTGAAAAGATGAATTTACAACTTTGGAAGTAGACTCATTTCATGGAGCAAAAGCAAAATCAAGGGATTTGTCCTTGAAATAAACCCAACAAAGGCAAAATCAAAAGAGAGTGAATATTGACATTTATGACATTGCTCCCTTTTAGATTAGCCTTAGGGGATAATACTTGCAGAGGAACTTAACATGCACTTGAGCAAACAGGCAACAACTTGAGAGGAGTTTCACAGTTATTCAGAGCCCTTTTTGAAAGTAACTTTTAACAGTCTAACCCATAAAGTATCACATTTATGAGCACTTCCTCCCACTCTGTGTTGATAGTACAAACATAATCTCCAACTTTGAGCTCTGGCAAGGGGGAACGTCTGGCATAGTCAGGAGAAAGCTCAAGCATCTTGGTCTTGTACGTAGAGGTATAGGCAGTGGCTTGGATGCCAATTATGCAATTTACAAGTTCTTGATGTGGGCGTCAGAACCTAGGGCTTCATCAGAAGAGAGTAAAGGCCCCAAAAGCAACAGTGTGGTGGCTTCACAACCATACAACATAGCAAAGGGAGTCAACAGCGCACATGTCAACACTTTGTTGACATGTTCACTGTCAACTCCAAATGCTAAATCTCCTATGTTTTTTGCTAGTTGCGCTAGCTTAATTTTTTTTAAGCGTTCAGGGGTGCAAACCCAGAAAACACAACAAAATTGTGGCCATCTTGACACAATTTAATATTAAGCTTAATAAAAACTTGATTTAACCAGATTTTTTTACTTTTACTAATAAAAATTAGTTTATTTTTATTTGTTTTCACGATGTAAAAGTGTTAATGTTGGCACTTTTTAAGCATTACTTATTTTTAATAACAAAACTGAAACATCTACAATAGAAAAAAATAAGTGTGCATTTAAAATTTTTTTATTGAATTATAATATTGAAAAAGACAGTATGCATACATTTGATTGTTGAAATGTTCATCTTATACATATATATATGGTACTTACTCTGGCTTTAATATAGTAAGTAGATTGGTGGCTAACAGCAATTCAATAATTTAAGCGTGAGTTACTATGTAAGTTATTATAGAATTTATTATTAAAAATAATGTCAACATTTGTAAATTTTGTTTATTTGCTTGTGATCATCCGTCAGGTTGGAGTTAAGGAAATTATAGTGGCACAATTAAGCATGAATTAATATGTCACCTCATATAAAGAATGTTGTCAGAAAATCTTGATCTATTAGAGTTGACTGATCCATATCCCTATCACTGAAGCTATGGGATGACATTGGACAGATCACAGCCAGAGCAACACAGCTATTCCAGAATACGGAGAAAATATAATAAGATTGATACAGTTTCCAAGTCAGAATACACCTGAACCATTCTGGGTCTCAGGTCATGGGCCAATCCAGAAGCTTCTATAATTAGATGCTAAGGATTCCGGATTCCAAATAGGGACGTAGACCCAACCCAGAGATTGGAACGGGGAATTATAATATCTTGTTTCACCAAGAAGTGAGACTAAAGACTGCCAGTGCAAATTTTGCACATTATACCAAGCACAAGGGCAGGTTGGCCAAATTGGGTGTCAACTTAGTTTGCCGTAACTAAGCCAAGGTATATCTAGGCTAAAGAGGAGAAATCAGCAGCCTAGAATATTACCTCATCTCAAACCTTATTCAGGTTTTGGGATCCAACTCTAGCTGATGAAACTAGTAGCTTGGGGATGATAAGCTAGCTAGTAAGAGTTGTCCACAGCTAGATGCCAGTTTGGCTGCTAGCTGTCAACTACAAAGGGTCCTTCCAAGATCACTTGGAAGGCAGACAAGTAAAAACCTTCAACATCACTACTAGTCCAAATAGTAGCGGTGTCAAAGTATAGTAAGAGCAACTTATTAATACTTTCAAAATTCCTGTCAAACTACCACTGACAGTGTTGCGTCTCCAAAGGACCACAGGACTTCCCTATCACTTGGATCAACCAGCAACAGAACACAGCCTGCTGCACACCCATCCACACCAATAAAAGCACATCTGTCTTCATACAGATTCACATATACCAACATACATAATATGAACAATAAAAACTATATCTTTTCTTCTTCAAGATCCCAAAATCTCAACAAATGTTGTAAGTGGCGTTGTCAACACTTTACCCTTTTCAATATCTTAGCCAACGTTTTAACAACTTCACATATACACAATTATGAAATATCATATTACCACTACCCAAATATTATTTTTAACAAAGAAATAAAGAACTTTGATAATTTTTTACTTGTTTTCATAAGTTTTTTAATTTTTATATGTGAATAAAAACACACAGAAAACAGTTAATTTTTGCTAGCCCGCATAAATTTAATTAAGCGTCCTATGAAATAACATAGTATATTTTTAAAAAAAATGTTGACAGTAACAATGTTTTAAAAAATAATGTCTACAATTTTTGTAATTAACAGTGAGTATTCAGCTTTTTTTACTAATTGTCACTTATAATGTTGACGCTTTTCAGTTTTCACATATAAAACTTTATGTTTTACATAATAAAAACTTCTCATTTTTTGATATGTTGTATTTTTAACTTTTCTCTTCCATATTTTCTAATTTTTAAAAAAGAATCTAAATTTAAATGTACTACTTTTGCATATTTATCTTAATTTTAATTTTTTAAAACTATATTAAAATAAACACTATACAAGTATTTTTTAACTTTTAAACGCCAATAAAAACCATCTAAGATTCAATTTTTATATATCATGCTTTTTAATTTGTTTTGTTGGTTTTTTACATAAATTGATTTATTTTAAACCCTTTTACTTAATATTTTAAGACAAAAACACCTCTAAGCAGCCCAAAGGAACCAAGCGTCCTTCAAAGCCAACCAAACCTACCAAAAAAGAAGCCTGTATCATTAAAGAAGACCACTCCAAAACCATCCCCAAAAACCTCACCAAAGTCCTCCCAGGAGCCCTCTCCTGAGAAGAGCCCTGCTCACTCCACTGGTGGAGAAGAATCTTATGGCTCCCTTACGGACCACAGTTTTTACAACTCAGCTTCTGAAAAGAAGCCAACCAAGAAGCGGCAGCAAGGCAAAAAGACACCACCCAAGGATAAGTCTACTGTAAATGAGGAGCACCACAATAAGCCTCCTTCTTCTTCCCCTTGCCACCAACTTCCCCCCTTCAAGCTCATCTGAGGATGATACCAAGCCCCGCCCTGATTACTTCCCTTGCTTATGCCAGGCTCCTGCTGGCCCCTGGGACCCTATGTTGGTGTTGTGAATGCCGCTATTCACCATATATTGATTTCGCCTTTGGTGGTCCATTTCCAAGACAAATCTCTTGCTTTTGCCTCTCAAAATGAGTTGATGACTGAATCAGGAAATACAAATTTTTGGTTTTTTGTTTCTGCGCAACTCACACGCTCCACTCATGCCTGTGGCAAGTGATCCTACCGTCCTGGTAGTGTTTAGTGGTATTCCTAACCACAATACATTCCATTCTACATTCACCAATAAAAATTAAGTTCTATTCACTTTTTGTCTTTGTGTCTTATGTACTTCTGCGCCTCTCTCTAGCCACAGCTAGTAGAGATTATTCTTCCAGGGCCACAAGGTAAACACATAGCCTTCCCTTTCATCTAACCAAGAATTAGTACAAATCTAATCCTAAGGTTAGAATTTTCTATTGTGTGTCTGTGCTGCACCTCAGAACACAACAAAAATGGTGCTTGCTACAGGGGCTGTAAGCCCTTTGGTTATCCCTTTCACATCCATGTTTTCAGGTCCTTTGCCTCTGCCTATACAAGAGTTGACTTCACCTGAAATTACCAGTCCTCCTATTGAGGAAGATATTGCCAACCAGCCTATTACCCCCACAATACTGAACCTTGGGAATAGTCCCCGCCTAGTTGCTTACCCCATGGGTACCCCTGACTTAGAACAAGTCATGTCAGTAGCCCTTTGGATAGCCTGTAAAGGAGCCATCCCTTGCCTTCAGTTGTAGTTCAGTTGGGCTGAATACTATGAGTTAATTGTGGCTCCTCAATTTCCACAATATCTCCTCTCAGCGGCTGGCTCCGCTGAGCACTTACTATTGTCCTTTGTGCAGCATGCCTTAGCCCACCATCAAATGGTGTTGGGCTCCACGTACAAGAAATCTTGTCTCTGCAAGCAGCGGTTACTCATCACTGGGACCAGTTTGCGGCCTACCAACAGTGGATTCATTACCTGTTTTCCTTGGTATCTGACAACCAGCTCAACTCTGTCACCTCCCAGACCTGTTTGGTTAATTCTATTGAATAAATGCACCAGTCCATCCCCAAATACGTCAGAGAGCGTCTACACAAGTTTCACCAGCTAGAACAACCCTGGCAAACTCAAGTAGATTCCACCTTAAACGCTTATCTCACCAACTTCAAATGACTCATGCAACAGCTCAATGCATTCAGCACGTATTCCTTTGAGCAACTACAGCAAGTAGCGTATTTTGCTGCTAACAGCCTTAATGAACTCAGTGCAGTGTTTGATCAAGAAAGAGCTGCCACTGTTGCTGCTATAGCCAAACTCCAGAGTTGAGTGAATTAATTAGCTACGCCCAAGCCAGATGTTCTGCCCTTTCCCCCATCTGATGACTTGAAAGATTGAGAGCAAAGAATATGGGACAATACTCACAAGCTATGTATGACTACTTGCAGTCAAGGACGTCCTGCTGAAGCTCCTCAACCTGACCCCCAGGTGCTTGAATTAACTGCTCAATGTGCAGAGCTGCAGCAAGAACTTGCTACCTTATGCAAGATGATGGTAACTGCTGCTAGTCCAGTTGGGGTTGTCAATGAAGATGGTTGCTGTCCTGGCTTACCAGGAGCTTCTCAAATCCAATGTGCTAGGGAGCTAATTGCCTAGCTAACAAGGTGGATCAATTGAAGCAGGACCATACTGAGCTGGATAGAGACATACAAGAGATGAATGACGTGATAGACTCTGTGAATGATAGGTTTGTCCCTTGCCTTTCAGTAGGGCCATCTCTTAATTCCCAACTGGCTGAACTCTCCACAATAGTGACCACCCAAGGTCGACGCTTGGATACTACTGAACAACAGTCCACTCAAGCTTTTGATACAGGTGCCTGCGCTGTTGAGACCCTGACTACCATTGAAGAGAGTGTTTGGCAGCTATGGGCTAGACAGCCCCCTCTGAATCCAAAGCAGAGTTTTCCCTGCATATAAACGTACTTGATAGCAACAATAGTGGCCCAACTCCCGGAGCACACTTTAAGCCTACCTTTAAGCAAGTCTTTGACCCCAAGACTTTGACCATTGCAGCTTTACTAACTATCTACAAAACTTCCATGAGAAGAGCTTTGGACAAAGTTAAGAAAGAACATATTCTGAACTGTCTACATCTGACTTGCCAGGAAGTGGTGGTGCCTGAACTACCCACCATTGAGACGTGGGAAGACATGAAACAGCTTCTGATTGACAAGTTTGTTGGTGACCTTATCCTGGAAGTAAAGAAGGACGCCTTCATGCATATCTCTTTTAAGCCTAAAGAGACACTAGCTGAGTTCACAGACAGATTCTACATGGAAGGACAGCAACTGATTATGAGCAGACAGTTGACAGCCCATGAAGCTTACATGGCTTGCACTCAAGCCCTCAAGGTTAACCAACTTCTGTGCCTTCACTTTAAAGCCCACAAGGCTTGCTCTCTTCCATGAAGAGCATAAAGACGTTGTTGCAAGAGATGCACCTTACCCACTCTGGAGCAGTTGTTAGGGAAGGTTGAGTTGCTTCTAACTCTGGTTCATCTTCCCGTGGTCCTTGCATTCTTACTATGAACTCACAAAATCCTCCTTGACGCCAAGGTTGCCACAACTGCGGTCAGATAGGTCATCATTCTCAAGTCTGCACTAATCTGCAGGTTGAAGGAGCTGATCCAAAGGAATAGGTGGGAAAAGAACAGTCAACCTAGAGGCAGAGACGCTCTTGGTTGGCAATTCTTCCCAGTCTCTTCCAATCCCTCCCTTTATGGCTGAATCCAAGCCTGCTGATAATGAGGCTCCTCCTATCCTCCTCTTGTTCCACAATATCTCTGACGGCTCTGACCTGGATGGCTCTGATACTGAAGACGCAGACGCATATGGGTACTCTGTCCTGGCTGTTCCCAAAACCATTACAGTCCCTTATAATTTGCGCTCAGGAAAGACTACAGATACTGCTAAGCCCTTGCCTGAAACCAAAGAAATTGTCTTGCGCCCTTACCTCACTCAGGCTAAGAGGTCCCCTGTGCTGGTGGAGTTGTCAGAAGAAGCTGCCTAGGTTGCTGACACTGTCTTTAAGAATGTATCTGTTCTGCTCCCTTTCCAGACTGTTTATAAGGAGTTCCCAGGGTTAAGATGCATGATTGAGAAGTGGGACAAGGAACTAGCAGAGGCTCAAGATATCTTGGCTGTCCTTCCACCCTTTGGTTGCACTACCACTCAAGTAGAGATATCCATTAAAAAGGTGAAGATCAAGGTCGTTCTAGACACTGACTTGCCAGTCCACGTTGTCTCCTTGAAGCTTACAAAGAAACTCAAACTTGCCCCTGACCTTAATTATCACCAGTCATATGGCACGGCTGGACAGTCTATGACCCACGCCATAGGGGCATACTCTGCTCTACCCATGCAGTTTGGCAAACTTCTTCTAGCTGCGCCAGCAGTTGTCTTGGAAAATGAGAGTTATGATATCTCAGTTGGAAACCCAGTTCCTTAGGGACTATAATGGGTTATTCTCTTAAAAGATGGTTACCTCTCTATTCTGGGGTATGAAGTCCCTCTGATCTTTGAAGAGCCAGTTAAAGTTCCCAGGAAACAGCTCAAGATATGTGCCTTGTAGTATCCCACTGGGGTTTTCAACCTCAAATATTGCACCCACTCCTCAAACGTGAAATGCCCACCTATGGCTTGTCCTGCGTCTGAAGGAATTCCTCTCTTAGCCACGTCTGATGTCTTCATCACTCCTGATGTCCTGTCTCTTCATCCCTTTGGCACGTTTCAAGATTTTAACCTACCTGAGGATGAGCCATAAGTCCTATCCTTGTTTACTGTGCAAGACTTTCCACAGTTGTCCCCAGCTCAACAGAAAGAGGTGTTAGACTTGCTAGACCAATTTTCCAACATCTTTGCTAAGTACAGTACAAACTATGGGTTAGCCAAAGGCGTTATCCATCAGATAGACACTGGCAACACTCCTCTCTTCTGTGCTAAACCCTATTGCTGCAGTCATGTAGAGGACGCCCAGGTATCTAAAGAGCTCAAACAACTTTTAGACACTGGATTGCTGGTGCCTTCTAAAAGTCCTTGGGCATCCCTGCTACTCATCTTGAAGAAGAAGGACAGGGTTCATTTTATTGTGATGGACTATTGCCAATTGAACTCTTTGACCAAGAAGGACTTATACACTTTGCCGCATATTGATGATGCCCTCTGACGTCTTGGAGGCTCTAAGTTCTTCTCTGCAATGAATCTGGCATCTGAATACTGGCAAGTTGACCTATTGCCCAAGGATTGCCAAAAATCCGCGCTCATTACATCTGAAGGGCTGTTTGAGCCTAGTTGCATTCTGCAGGGACTCTGCAATACCCCAGCATCTTCCAAAGGGCCATGGACTCCATCCTCTGTGACTTGAAGTTGTCATGTGTCCTAGTGTACTTGGATGACATAACGGTTTTCAGAGCTACTTTCACCAATCACCTGGCTCATCTCAAGGAGGTTTTCATAAAGATTCAAGAAGCTGGCCTTAAGCAAAAACCTTCCAAGTGCACCTTCTTCAAAGAACATCTTAAATTCTTGGGCCATGAAGTAACTCATACTGGGATTTGCCTAATGACTAAGAAGGTTGAAGCCATTGACAAAATGCTTCCACCCACCAACCTGAAAGAGGTACAGGTCTTCCTAGGGATGATGGGCTAATATGGAAAATTTATCCCTTATTTCACCAATACTAGTGAACCTCTAGTTCAACTGCTACGTAATGTCCCTTTCAAGTGGACTGCCAGTCAGCAGCAAGCCTTTGAGACCCTTAAGCAAAAAATCAAAGAGGCGCCAATCCTAGTGTATCCTGACTATGATAAGGAATTTATCCTGTACACTGACGCTAACAATCTAGCTATTGGAGCTATTCTGGCGCAACTGGACAACAAGGGTGTAGACCATCCTGTGGCTTACACTTCCTGTGTGCTAAAAAAACATGAGAAGAACTATAGTATCACAGAGAAGGAGTTTCTTGCCGTGTTGCATGCAGTCAAGCAGTTTTGTCACTATGTATATGGCATTCACTTTAAAGTTGTCACTGATCGCGCTTTGCTTAAGTGGTTACAACAGCTGAAGGAGCCTGAAGGGCGCCTAGCTAGATAGGCCCTGCGTCTTCAAGGCTATGACTTCACTGTGCTCCATTGCCCTGGGATTCAACATCAGAACGCTGATGGGCTCTCCAGAATGCCCATTCTTGCTTTACATCCTACAGAGGCCAACCGTTTATACAAACTAATTGGGTACCCTTCTTCTTGGGAAAGTGAGACAGAAGAGGTACAACTGGCCTTGTCCAAGCTATCCAAAGATACCCTCATGCATGACAATCAGCTCTTCAAGAAGGTATAAGACCAGTATCTGCCTTATGTACAACCCAGTCTTTGCCTCTTGTTGGTGTCACAAGCTCATAAAGAGACTGGGCATGGAGGCATTTCCAAGAACTTTTAGGCTTCAGAAGAACTACTTCTGGGAGAAACTTTGCCTGCTGATCCCAGACGTCATAGCTAGCTGCCATGACTACCAGCTGCAGTGGCCTCAAGCTACTGCCCACAAGTTCAAATTAGTTCCCCCGTAACATGCCTTTCAGACTGTCAGCATTGATGTGGTAGGATCTCTTCCCCGCTTGTGTTTTTGGGTGTCACTTTATTCTGATAGCTGTCAATCACTTCAGCAAGTGGGTAGAGGCACGCCCTACAAAAGACATCACTGCTAAGACAACTGCTGCCTTCATGTTGCAAGATTTTTTCTACCGCCATGGCTGTCCTCAAGTGCTGCTCTCAGATAATGGGACTAACTTCAATTCCAAGCTAGTAACCTCTGTTGTCAAAGCTTTGGGGTCTCATCAGTGTTTCTCTGCCCCCTACAACCCTTCTACTAATGGGGCAGTCAAACGTGCAAATTTAAGGCTGGTTTCTATCATTAGGAAGCTTACTTACTCTGACGCCGCCAACTGGGATCTATACTTACCTGCCACTCTCTTTGCCTACTGCTTTAGCAAACATTGTGTCACGGGATACTCCCCTTTTGCTATGCTGTATGGGCAAGAGGCTACTACCCCATTGCTCTTGGGGGCCCCTGCTTACCTCAGATAAGGCCATGAATCCTGACAACCACATTAAGGATCTAGTCAACCGCATAATTGATATACAGGCCACAGCCTACACTTTTTCATATAAGACTAAGATGCTTGAACTCTCTCCCAACAATGCTGGACGCTCCCCCCTGCCTGAGTTTGATGTTAGTGACCATGTACTTTACTACCAACACAGAGTAGGTGGTTGCGCAATAAATTAGACTCTCTGTGGATTGGCCCTTTAGAAGTGACTTTTAAACAGGGGTCTAAATACACAGTAAAGCTCCTCTCCAGTGGCTTTCCTTTTGCTTGAATGCATGCAAAGTTCCTTTGTAAATACTACCCTCCTAAGGCCAATCTAGGGGAGGTTAATGTCGTGAATGCCGCTATTCACCATATATCAATTTCGCCTTTGGTGGGCCATTTTAAAGACAAATCTCTTGCTTTTGCTTTTGCCTCTCAAAATGAGTTGATGGCTGATTCAGGAAATACAATTGTTTGGTTTCTTGACTCTGGCAACTAACTTGCCCCACTAATGCTGGTGGCAAGTGATCCTACCGTCCTGGTAGTGTTTTGTGGTATTCCTAACCACTATATATTCCATTTCACATTTACCAATAAAATTAAGTTCTATTCACATTTTTGTCTTTGTGTCTTCTGTACTTCTGCGCCTCTCTCTAGCCACAGCTAGTAGAGATTATTCTTCCAGGGCCGCAAGGTAAACACATAGCCTTCCCTTTCATCTAACCAAGACTTAGTATGAATCTAATCCTAAGGTTAAGATTTCCCGTTGTGTGTCTGTGCCGCGCCTCAGAACACAACAGTTGGCCTACAACATCTGCAATGTTGATGGCAATTTTTAGGTTCCCTCTTTCTTGCCTAAGTATTTTCCTATCATGAGCATAAAGGGTGGACCATCCATGGTGACCAATGGTTATATTTTCTCTTGCAATAACGCCAACCAGAGCTTCAAGAGCTGCCATTACACATGTGAGGACCGCTCCTGCCCAGTGCGGCTCAACACTAAGCGCTGGGACTTGGTCCAAACCATCAAGGGTGAACACACTTGTGTGATACCAAATACCACCATAGTCTGCCTCCTCAAGTGGTATCTTGTCCAGGTGATTCCCACCTCCAAAGATCTTTTTGCCATCCAGCTGACTGTGCTTGCTTACAAGTACCTCTCCCCAACAGACTGAAGAGGGTGCCAATCCACAATCAGTTGGTCAAGTTTGTAAGTGATAGGCGTCAAGACTCCAATCCCCTGACCAAGAGTGCCACTAAAATTGAAGACCTGATTCTCACAAATGCTCTCAAAAAAACTGAGGGTGTTGAGATGTTCTTGCTCCATGACAATGGGCAGGAAGTGGAGGATAGGATTATATCCTACACCACAACCCAAAACCTGGAGCAACTGAGCGCTGCTACCACCTAGCTGTGTGACGGTACATTTTTAACCTTGCCCACCCTTTTCAAGCAGCTCTGGGTCCTGCATGGGCAGTCTAATGACCAGGTTATCCCCCTTGTTTTCTTTCTCCTTCCTGGTGCCAAGACTGAAGTCTACACCAGAGCCTTCAAGATTGTTCAGTATGCTTTGATCTCCCTTCCCACCAACCACTCCCCCCTTCAACTATGCCACAAGGGCAAATCCCTCAACTGCTGAGAAGGATGAGTCAACCCTAGCCACTGAGCAGCTAGCTTATGCGCACTCACTTGGGCTGAAGGTTATAATAATGGACTTTGAGCAGGCTCAGTTCAGAGCCTTTGAGGCCACCTTTAATGGAGAAGTCCAGGGCTGCTTCTTCCATTTTAGTCAGGCCCTTGTCAAGAATCTCATGAGTGAGAAGGACCTTTTTGACAAGTATCTTAACAATGGTAAGGGTAAGTGCTGCTTTGCCCTGACTCAGTTTGCTGCCTTGGCTTTTGTGTGCCGGGAGCATACTGGGATTGACTTTGAGGCCCTCCTGGAGGATACTTACATCAAGATGCACTCCACCATCTTCAAAGGCTACTTGTATTACATTGAGCGCCAATGGGTGGGCAAGAAGCTGACTTACCAGAGAGGAAAGAGCGGGGCCACTGCCCCTTGGAATTGCCAGGGCACCTGCCTCAAGGGGGAGATGAAGACCACCTCCAGCCTTGAGGTTTGGCACAAGCACTTGAAGGTGTAGTTTGGGGCCAACCCCAAATACAACAAGTTCTTCTCTAAGCTGCATGAGGAGCAAGTAAGAACTGTCTTCAAGTTTTGCAACCTGCCCAACTGGGTGGCCCCCAAGAAGCAAAACGTCCAAGGAGCAGGACTACCAGGAGGACATTCAGAAGGTGGTGAAGAAAAGTATAAGGTAGTGGAGATTAAGAAGTATCTTGAGGACGTTGCCACTGCTCTTATGGTGGCTTTAATTAGCACAATAAACCTTGCTTTGCCTGTATATTTTACTTTTAAACTTTTAATTTTTGATTTTTTTTATATTACCCTTTTTTTAGGTATAAATGGTAAGTTTCAGATACAGTTTCAATGTGTTTTAGTAAGGAATATCTTATATTTAAATTATTTTATCTTTAAGCTATGAGATATTTTCAGTTATGCTTATATAAAGTATAAAGAATTTAAATTAGAATTTTCTTATATTTTTTAATTATGATATATAAAATATCTTTATTTTTTGTTCATTGGAATTTTATTTTTTATGGGAATAAAAAATAATTTTATAATAAAGAGTGTAATTTACATAGTTTACTGAAAAATAGTTGCTTATATATTCTTATTCTTATTACTTATGGTAATTTTTTATTGCATTTTTGAATTTTCTGGGGTCATTTTTAGTATAATAAGGTATTTAAATATTTTTTATATTAAAAATGTTCAGGGTAAAGTGTTTTGTTAATTAAAAAAGTGTTGACATCCAGGAAACGGCATTAAGTAAAACTGGGTTGTCACTTTACTATAGTGTCAACATTAAAAGTGTCAATATGGCCACTGTCAACATTATTATTGTCAACACGGGCGCTGTTGCCCAAAGGGAGAGTATCTAGTGACATGATGCTTACTGAAATGGTAGGCAAACAGGGTAGAGGGCATGTCAGAAATTATGCCATTAATGCTATTTTGATATGGCCTTTGAATAGTGATATAGCAAAGATTTTGGTTAGTTTTGCTTTTGACTTTGGATATTCCTTGCCTTCCTTAAATGGGTTGACACCAATATTCACCCATTCAGGATTACCATAACATCCCTTGACTGATCCTGGTATGGTTTCAACCCAACTTGACCCCCTCTGCCACTATGTTTACCTATGGAGTGATCATCAACCCTTGTCTACTATTTATTTAGAATCACTTCTCCTAATAAAGACATTTGTATCTACTTTTTGTTGGCTTTTTATTCTTCAAGCTTTTTACTTTAATTTTTGCCTAAAGGAATTCCTCATCTTTTATTCCAAGAAATTGAGTAAAGTGCCCTTAATTTTGCCCTGAAGTCTAACCCAATCTAGCTCAAACCTAAAAATCTTTTGTTATAAAGATTTCCCGCTGCTTCCTACCTATAAGATGTCCCCAGGAACCAAAAACAACGAAATGGTGCTCACTACAGGGGCTATAAGCCCCTTGGTTACTCTGTTCCCCCACACATTCAATGGTCCTTCCCCTTTTGTTTCTGAAGTACCAAGACAGCCTAAGGTATCTAGTCCTCCTCTAGAAGAGGATATTGCTGACTTACCCTCCACTCACATAGTATTGGTGTTGTCCTCTGGGCCTGCATGGGCCTCTCTTCCAGCCTTCTCACTTAACTATGAGCAAGCTTGCACTGTCGCATGCTCCCTCCTCCATACAAGTACCATGGCAATGTAAACTATTCCTGGTCTTTGTTCTGGGTATGCCTCCAAAGATCTGTATTTCTTCCTGTTGGATTTCAACCTCCTCCTTCTTTGATGGAATCTATGGAAACCATTGATGTGCTGATAAACCAATTCATCCAGCCCGCCTTGGTCCATCATCAACTAGCGTTGGGATCCCAAAACCATCTCTTGACTGCTGTAGCTACTGCTGTTTCTAAAAATCATGCACAAAATATGGCCTATCAATAATGGTTCCATAGCCTCTTTGCTTGTATCTCAAATAACCAGCGTGACTCACTGGCTTTACAGAAGTACTTAACATTGTCCCTGAACTCTCTTTTCTCCTTTCTCCCTGGGTAGATCAAGGATCCTCTGTGCAAACTAGATGATCACCAAGCTATGTGGCGTGGACAGGTAGAAGAAAAAATTCTAAAGTATTGTCCAATTTTTAGACCTTGGTTACCAAGCTCAATCAATATTGAGAACATTTTTATTCACAACTTGAGTTGGTTTGGACCCACATCAATAATTGGGGCCAACATCTGCACTTACAGTATGACTTGGATAAGGCTGCAATAGGAAGCACTCTGTATCAGGTTCAAAACTACATTGACAATAGAGTAGCTTCAATTGATCTGAAACCTCCCTGTCCTCCTGTTGAGGTCCTGTCTGCATTTGAAGCTAAGGTATGGGAAGCCATAGCTGAACTTAAAGTCACTACATAACTCTAAGTCTCTGTTCCAAACCCTCCACCTGTAGAGTCTACTCCCAACCCTCACATTTCATTGCTAACAGACCAAGTAGCTACCATGCAAGGTGAGATTTAGTATTTGAGAAAAAGCCTCTCTGTGACCATACTACAGTCACATTGAGCTGTGGTTTCACAAAGAGGTTGAATTGTGATGAATTTCATAGGTTGAAATTCAAAATAAAAGTATTGGCCTTGGAGAGACTTTCCAGCGTAGCAATGTAACCAGGAATCAACTAGGCTGTACTAATTGAGGGACTTATGTTTAATCTGAACAATTCAGATTATGAGACTAGGTGTCTAAAACTGATTGATTAACCATGGAGGTTAATTAATACCCAGGAATCAATTAGGCTTGTTGTGTTTGGCTCCAGGGGACAACATCCTTGAGACACAACTGGAAATCTTTATTACAAAAGATTTGAGGCTTGAAGCTAGCCTTGGGTTAGCCTTCAAGGCAAAATTAAGGGAACATACCTTAATTTCCTGGAAAACAAGATGTAAAAGTTCTTTTGGCAGAAAGGAAAGGAAAAGCTTGAAGATTATAAAGCCAATACAAATGTGGATAAACTTGTCTTTATTAGGAGTAATGATTCTACTTTAAATAGTTGACAAGGGACAGTGATCACTCATTAGGAAGACAGAGTGGCTGAGGGGGTCATGTTGGGATGAGGTCATACCAGGATCAATCACAGACAGGTACAATAATACAGAATGGGTGGATATTGAACCAGACCCATTTACAGAAGGCAGGGAATTTCCAAACTCAAAGGCAAAACCAGCCAAATCTTTGCAACTATCAATATTTGAAGGCCAAATCAAAATAGCATTAATTGCGCAATTTACGACATCTTCCCCCTCAAGATTGAACACAGGGAGTTGATACTTGCAAAGGAATTTGGAGTAAACCTGGGCAAAAGGACGTCCAGATGACAGTAGTTTCACAGTGTACTCAATACCCTTCTTAAAGGTGACCTCACAGGGCCCAACCCATAGGGAATCCAGCTTGTAGGCTCTACCACCTGTAAAATTCTGGTAGTAGAGAACTAGATCACCTACTTGGTATTTGGGGAGGGGGGCCCTAGCAGCATTGGACGGAGAGCTCCAAAGCCTTAACCTTATAAGCAGTGGAGTAGGCGGTCACCTGGATGTCAATGATATGGTTGTTTAAGTCTTTAATGTGGGTCTCAGGATTTGCAGACGTATCAAACTCAATCAAAGGGGTTCCCAAGACTGAGGGGGTAGTGGCCTCACGTCTATAAAGCATGACAAAAGGGGATTGACCAGTCACCTGGTGTCTACTAAGGCGGTAGGCAAAGAGGGCAGCAGGGAGGAACAAATCCAAATTGGCAGCATCAGAGAGAGCAGGAGTTTTTTTATGATGGATACCAGGGTGTAGTTTGCTTGTTTGACAGTTCCATTGGTGGAGGAATTATATGGCATGGAGAACAACTGGTGAGTCCCCATGGCTTCAACAATAGAGGTGATGAGGCAAGCATTAAAGAGGGTATCATTGTTAGAGAGCAGGACTTGATGACAGCCATGTTGATAGATAATGTCTTGCAGCAAGAAAGTAGCCGTGGTCCTAGCTGTTATATCTTTTGTTGCTCTGGCTTCAACCCACTTGCTAAAGTGGTCTATAGCAACCAAGATAAACCAACATCTTGACCTAGACCAGGGGAAAGGCCCAACAGCATCAATACTCACTGTGTGGGAGGCATGCTTTGGAGGGATGAGTTGGAAATGGTGTTGGGACAGATAAGAACGTTGCAGCTAACAGGAATGACAGGAGGCAAGGACATCAGGGATCAGGAGCCACATGTTTTCCCAATAGAAGTTTATGCACAACCATTCATGAGTCTTTGCTATGCCTCCATGTCTAGTGTCAATGCGAGCTTGGAGAATAATGGCTATTCTTATGCTAGGGCAAACTTAGGGTAGATAGGCATTGTTGACTTTTTTGATGAGCTGCCTATCTCAAATTACAGTGTCCTTGGATAGGGCTTGTAGTTCCAGTCAAATGTCTTCTGGATCAGTGGTCCAAGAGTCAGGTTACCCTATCAATTTTTATAGACAATCAGAGTCAGCCAGGTGGATAGCTAGAATTGGCATCCTTGACAGGCCATCAGCATTCTGATATTGGGCCCCAGGACGGTGTATCACAGTGAAATCATACCCTTGTAGACGTAGAGCCCAACACACTAGTTGACCTTCAGGTTCCTTTAGCTGCTGTAGCCATTTGAGGGAGGAGTGATCTGTGAAAACCGTGAAGTGGGTTCCATAGATGTAATGCCAAAACTGTTTCACCACATTCAGCACCGCCATACATTCTTTCTCAGTGACACTGTAGTTCTTCTTGTACTTATTGAGGACTCTTGATAAGTAGGCTACAGGTCAATCTACACCTTCATCATTGAGTTGGGCAAGTATAGCACCCACAGCTACTATACTAGCGTTTGTATACAAGATGAACTCTTTATTGTAATCAGGATAGCCTAAGAAAGGAGCCTCCTTGAGCTTGGCCTTCAGTGTTTCAAATGCTTGTTGTTGGCTGTCAGTCCATTCAAAGGGGACGTTACAAAGCAGTTGGACAAGGGGTTTGCTCAGTTAAGCAAATTCAGGGATGAACTGTCAGTATTAGCCCATCATTCAAAGGAATACTTGAACCTCTTGAAGATTTGTGGGAGGTAACATCTTGTTGATGGCTTCCACCTTATTATTCATGTGGCGTATTCCAGTTTGAGTGACTTCATGCCCTAGGAACTCAAGACGTTCCTTGAAGAAGGAGCACTTGGAGGGTTTGAGTTTCAAGCCAGCCTCACAAATCATGATGAAGACAGCCTTGAGGTGTTCCAAGTGGTTGGTAAAGGTAGCACTGAATAAGGTGATGTCATCAAGGTACACAAGGACACAAGAGAGCTTTAGGTCTTGTAGGATGGAGTCCATAGCCCGTTGAAATGTAGCAGGGGCATTGCAGAGTCTTTGGGGCATATAAGTAGGTTCAAAAAGGCTTCTAAGGTGATAAGTGTGGCCTTCTCTTGATTTTCAGGGGATAAGTTGACTTGCCAGTATCCAGAGGCTAGATTCAAGGCTGATAAAAACTTGGAACATCCCAGCCATTTGAGAGCATTGTCAATTCTAGGTGCTGGTACAAGTCTTTCTTAGTGAGAGAGTTCAGGCGGCAATAGTCCATTACAATGTGGTGTCCCCCATCTTTCTTCTTGAGGATAAGTAACAGGGAAGCCCAAGGACTTTGGGAAGGAGCCAGTAACCCAGCGTCCAGAAAGTGCTTGAGTTTTTTAGACACTTGAGCATCTTTGCCCTACTACGGCAGTATGGTTTAGCACAAAAAGGGGGCACATCCCCAGTATCAATATGAAATGATGACTCCTTTAGCTAGGCCATAGTCCGTAGGTCCAGAGGCAAAGATGTCACTAAACTGATTGAGCAGGTCCAAAACGTCTTTTTGTTGAACAGGAGGCAGTTAGGGGAAATCAGCAGTGGTGAACAAGGAGAAAACTTGAGGATCATCTTCAGGTAGGTTGAAATTACTGAAAGTTCCAAAGGGGTAGAGGGAGGATACTTGTTCTGCTCCAAGTATACAACCATGACCTACAACTTGGTCTCTGGTCACTTGCATGGGCAGGGCCTTCAGGTTAGCAATCAGTAATTGTATTGGCTTTTTGTGGGTTTGGTCTAAAATCCCAGGACACAGGCAAGGCTCAGTACAACTTAAGGACTCAGGTGAGTAAAGCTCCAAGAAGGACTTTTCATGTAGCTCATAGGAAATCTGGGAATCAATCACCACTTGAGAGCCTGGAGGTTGGTGATAGCAGATGCACACGCAGAGGTACCCCTTCTTCTGCAGGGCAGGAAAGAGGAGGGGTACACATGTTGGAGGAGTGAGCCCTATACTTATTTTGAGAATATAGCTACAGGGTACTCAAGCACGCAAGTTTTACAAAGTTTTCTTGGGAGGCGCAGAGGTTCCTCAAAAATCAAAGGAACCTTGTATCCCAAGAGCAAAAGGTATCCATCTTGTAAGTTTACAATCCCATTATATTCTTGGAGGAATTGAGTACCAACCAAGAGGTCATAGTTTTTTTCTCTAGGACCACAGTGGGGGAAGCAATAGGGATTTTCCCAATTCTCATGGGTAGAGCAGAGTAGGCATCAATGACTCAAGTTAGGGCCATGCCCGCTGTGCCATTTAACTGTGTGTAGTTGAGGTCAGGGGCCAACTTAAGTTTCTTCATTAGTTTGGAAGATACCACGTTGACTGGGGAACCCATGTCCAGATGGCTTTGATCTTAACCTTTTGGATTGATACTTCCACGTGGGTTTTATCTTTCCCAAAGGGAGGCAAGACTGCCAACACTTCTTGCGCAGCCTCTAGCTCATTTTCCCATTTAGCTAGCATGCACTGTAACGCAGGATTTCTTTATATACAGTCTGTAGTGGGAGAGATACAGTTACGTTGCGGAAAAGAGCCTCAGTTAACTTGGCTGCTTCCTCAGAAGAATCAACCAAGACGGGTGGTTGGTGGGCTTGGACTAGGTAAGGGCAAGCAATCATGGACTTATCTTGACTTATAGGTACTTGGGAAGTGGTGGTAGTCTTTCCAGAGCAAAGCTTATATGGTACAGGGATGGTTTCTGTGCACCAGGACGGAATAGCCATAAATATCAGAGTCTTCACTATCAGAATCTTCAGGCTTCAAATCACTGGAGAGATTGTGAAATAGATGAATGATAGTTGGGACAGAGGAAAAAGGAGTTTCCTCATCAGAAGGAGGATCAGGGGGGGACAGGGGGGAGATTAGTCAGCAGAGAGTGTCTCTGTTTCTAAGCTGACCTCTCTTTTCCCGCCTGTTCCTTGGGATAGCAAAATTCCACTCAGGAATTAGTGCATGTGCGTGAGTGATGCCTGATCTGGCCACAGTTATGGCAGCCTTGCCTCTTAGCCTGTCCAGTAGTACCCAGAGTCATAATGCACGGCACACAAGAGGTAGTCCCAGTATTATTGGCTTTATTATCACATACCACTGTACCTCCATGTGTCAAATGCATGTCTTGTAGGAGTGTATTAATACTCTTAATGAGTTGAGTGAAGCCTTGTGTGCCTTAAAGTGTAGGCATAGAAGCTGGTTCACCTTTAAAGCATTTAAACAAGTCATCTAGGCCTCCCAGGGAGTTAACTGTCAACTAGTGATTAACTGCTGACCTTCAATGTATAAATAATCCACAAACTTGGCCAGAGTTTCCTTGGGGTTAAAGGCAATGTGCATAAATGCATTCTTATTGACTCCAAGATAAGGTCTCCCCCAAACTCCCCAATAAGGAGGCACATCATGTCCACTCAAGTGACAATGGAGGGGAGCTTGGGGACTACTACTTCTTAGTAAGTGGGATGGAGACAGGTGAGGATATGTTCCTTTTTGAGTTCATCTGTAGCCCTACACATTGCAGTTTCTTAAATGGTTAGAAAGGCGGCAATGGTGGTGGATTTTGATTAAAAATCTGCTTGAAGGTTGGTTTGTAGTTTGGGTCAATGGACAAGGACAAGGACTGACTTTTTTCACCAGGGTGAGAAGTTAATATGAGGGTTGCCCTCAAACTCAGATTCAGCAGCAGGTTGCCTACCCCAGAAGAGTTGAAGGCTTTCCTCTAAGATGTCCAAGGTAGAGCTTTTCTGTCCACTAAGTATCCCTAGCAGTGGCCGCAGCAGTCCCAAATTCATCAATCTTAATTTGTTGTACAGCCAAGGTGCCAGCGATTCCATTGACACAAGTAGCCAGAGATGTGGTCTGAGCAACCAAGGGGACAACTTGTCCATTTAGGGTCTTGGTAAAGCAGCAGAGGTTTTGTACATCTCTTTCCAATGTGTCTTGCTTATCAGCTACATCATTTGTCACTTTGGCAAGTTGATCTAGAGCACGCACACAGTGGACCTGGTGTTGCAACTGAACCAATGAGGATTCAGTATTTGGAATTGGGGAAGACAACAGTCCAATAAAAAAGACAGAATAAAAGAATAAGGTATTGTTTATTGTAGAATATTGTGATTAATTTACTATATGGGAAAGACACAAGGCCACAAGGGGGTAGCATATTGGGAAGTCCCATGTAAGGTTCAAAGCCAAGGAATAACTTGTGCGGGAATCAGCAAGTCAGGTTGGCTGCGTTCCTAATTAGGATGAAATACCCGCCATTTGATATTGCCATCAGATTAAACCATAACGTTTGATACATCAAGGGGCGGCTCATCAAGCGCCCCTGTGTATTGTAAGATACATTAGCAGGCAAGTCTGGGAACTCAATTGCAACATCAGGGTTGAACTTCTAGACCAGGAAAAACAACCATGACTGTCATGGGCGTGAGTCTTAATGACTTCACCTTCCTCTTTATCTTCAGATTCAGATGACAAATCTTCAGAATTAGATAGGCGCTTTCTTAAGTACTTGATTTCACCTTGTAAGGTAGCCACCTGATCAGTGAGGGAGGCAATATGAGGGTCAGAAATAGGTTCAACTGGAGGGGGGTTCTGCACAGAAGCTTTACGTTGAGTGGTAGCCTTGAGCTCAGCAATGGCCTCCCATACCTTGGTTTCAAAATTGGATGGGGTCTCAACAGGAGGAGTCACCTCAATAGAGGCTACCCTGTCATCCACATTATTTTGCACCTGGTATAGAGTGTTGCCAAGTGCAGCCTTATCCAGATTGTATTGATGCTGCAGGTGGCAGCCCCAAGTATCAACATGAGCTCCTATCAATACAAGTTGCAAGTTGGTATGCTCCCTGAATTGATTGAGCTCACTAACCAGAGTCTCAAAGTCCTGCCAATGATTTAGCAGAAAAGCCTTGATTTGCCCATGCAATGTGGCCTGATGTTCATCCAATTTGCATAGTCAATCATTTATGTATCCAGGGAGCGAGGAACAAAGGGAGTTCAGGGAGGCAGTTAAATACTTCTGTGACGCTAACGAGTCACGCTGGTTGTCAGAAATACATAAAAAGAGACTGTGATACCATTCTTGATAGGCCATATTTTGAACATGGTTATTTGAGACGGTGGTGGCTACAGAATCTAATAGTTAATTTTGGGATCCTAAGGCAAATTGATGGTGAACTAGGGTAGGTTGGATGAACTGGTTGACCAACACACCAATAGTAATCATGGATTCCATCAACACAGAGGGAGACCAAAGTCCAAAAGGAAATAATACAGGCCTTTGGAGGCGTAC
Organism: Entomophthora muscae; assembly: GCA_014839935.2. Classification (NCBI taxonomy): domain Eukaryota; kingdom Fungi; phylum Entomophthoromycota; class Entomophthoromycetes; order Entomophthorales; family Entomophthoraceae; genus Entomophthora; species Entomophthora muscae. The sequence continues at coordinate 59,259 of QTSX02002131.1, read as the reverse complement.
CCGGGACAGAGGCTAGGGATAGAGTGCATGGCTACTGTGCCAGAATGAAGAATTGAGCGGGTGGCAGCACAAGCTTTCTCATAGTTGAGGGAGAAAGCAGGAAGGGGCCCACAAGGGCCCAGGAGACAGAACCAATACCATAGAATTTGCAGGAGCATCAATGATGTCTTTTTTTAGAGGAGGACTAGAAACTTTATGTTGATCTGGTACTTTGGAAACAAAGGGAGAGGGACTAGAGAATGTGTGTGGGAACAGGGTAACCAAGGGGCTTGCAGCCCCTGTAGTGAGAACCATTTTGTTGTGTTTGGCTCCAGAGGACAACATCCTGGAGGACACAGCGGGAAATCTTTATTACAAAAGATTTGAGGTTCAAAGCTAGCCTTGAGTTAGCCTTCAGGGCAAAATTAAGGGCATATACCTTAATTTCCTGGAAAACATGATGTAAAAGTCCTTTTGGCAGAAAGGAAAGGAAAAGCTTGAAGATTATAAAGCCAACACAAATGTGGATAAACTTGTCTTTATTAGGAGTAATGATTCTACTTTAAATAGTTGACAAGGGACAGTGATCACTCATTAGGAAGACAGAGTGGCTGAGGGGGTCATGTTGGGATGAGGTCATACCAGGATCAATCACAGACAGGTACAATAATACAGAATGGGTGGATATTGAACCAGACCCATTTGCAGAAGTCAGGGAATTTCTGAACTTGAAGGCAAAACCAGCCAAATCTTTGCAACTATCAATATTCAAAGGCCAGATCAAAATAGCATTGATTGCGCAATTTACGACAATGGTTGTAATTTGGGAGCAGAAAAAGTGACGTTTCTCTACCCTTTTGGAACTTTCAGAAATTTTAATTTACCTGAAAAGGTCCTCAAGTTCTATTCTTGTTCACTGCTACCAACTTCCCACAACAGTCACCCATCCAACAAAAAGATATGTTGGAACTGTTCAACCAGTTTAGCAATATCTTTTCCTATGGACCTACAGACTATGGCCTAGCCAAAGGGGTATTTATCAGATCAATACTGGTGATGCACTGCCTTTTTATGCCAAGCCATACTGCTGTAGTAGGGTAGAGGATGCCTAGGTTTCTAAGGAGCTTAAACAACTCTTAGATGCTGGACTCTTGGCTCCCTCTCAAAGCCCTTGGACCCCCTTTTAGATCATCAAGAAAAAATATGTGGCCACTGCATTGTGATGAATTACTGCTGCCTAAACATGCTCACAAAGAAGGACTTGTACCCCTTGCCTAGAATTGATGATGCTCTCAGATAACTGGGCGGTTCTAAGTTTTTCTCTGCTATGGATTTAGCTTCTGGATACTGGCAGGTTGACTTATTGCCAGAAGACTGAGAAAAGGCTGCTCTCATTACCTCTGAAGGGCTCTATGAACCTACTCAAATTCCCCAAGGACTCTGAAATGCCCCAGCTATGTTTTAAAGGGCAATGGATTCAATTCTAGGAGAACTAAAGCTCTCTTGTGTCCTCATATATTTTGATGATATCTCTGTATTCAGCTCCACCTTTACCAACCACTTAAAAAACCTCAAGGATGTCTTCATCAATATTCAAGAAGCTGGCAGAAAACTCAAACCCTCCAAGTGCTCCTTCTTTAAATAGTGACTCAAATTCTTGCGCCATGAGGTCACCTAAACTGGAATCTGCCCCATGAATAATAAGGTGGAAGCCATTGACAAGATGCTACCTCCCACTAATCTCCAGAAGGTCCAAGTATTTCTTGGTATGATGGGTTACTAGTGACAGTTCATAGCTGACTTTGCTGAATTAAGTGAACCCCTTGTTTAGCTCCTTTGTAACATCCCCTTTGAGTGGATTGACAGTCAGCAGCAATTGTTCAAAGCACTGAAGGCCAAGATCAAGGAGGCTCCTATCTTATTCTATCCTAATCATAATAAAGAGTTCATCTTGTATATCAATGCTAGTAGAGTAGCTGTGGGTGCTATCCTTGCCCAACTCAATGATGAAGGTGTGGATCAATCCATGGCCTATTCTTCACGGGTCCTCAATAAACATGAGAATAGCGGCAGTGTCACTTAAAAGGAATTTCTGGCAGTACTGTATGCTGTAAAACAGTTCAGGCACTACATCTATGGAACCCACTTCACGGTTTTCACAGATCACTCCTCCCTCAAATGGCTACAGCAGCTAAAGGAACCTGAAGGTCAACTAGCGTGTTGGGCTCTGCGTCTACAAGGGTACAGTTTCACTGTGATACACCATCCTGGAGCCCAATATCAGAATGCTGATGGCCTTTCAAGGATGCCAATTCTAGCTATCCACCTGTCTGACGCTGATTGTCTATAAAAATTAATAGGGTAACCTGACTCTTGGACCACTGAGCCAGAAGACATTTGACTGGTGCTACAAGCCCTATCCAAGGACACTGTATTTTGTGATAGACAGCTCTTCAAAAAGGTTAACAATGCCTATATACCCTATGTCCGCCCTAGCATGAGGATAGCCATTATCCTCCAAGCTCACATTGACACCAGGCATGAAGGCATAGCAAAGACTCATGACTGGTTGTGCAAAAACTTCTAATGGGAGAACATGCGCATCCTGATCTAGATGTCCTCGCCTCCTGTCATTCCTGTCAGCTCCAACACCCTTGCCTGTCCCAACACCAGTTCAAGCTCATCCCTTCAAAGCATCCTTCCACACGGTGAGTATTGATGCTGTTGGGTCTTTCCCTTGGTCTAGGTCTGGGTGTCAATTTATCTTAGTTGCTGTGGACCATTTTAGCAAATGGGTCAAAGCCAGAGCAACAAAAGATATAACTTCCAAGACTACGGCTACTTTCTTGCTACAAGACATCTTCTATTGACATGGCTGCCCTCAAGTCCTGCTTTCTGATAATGGTACCAACTTTAATGCCTGTGAAATCACTTCTATTGTCAAAGCTATGGGGACCCACCAATTTTTATCTGCGCCATATAACCCCTCAACCAATGAAACTGTCAAATGAGTAAACTTCACCCTTGTGTATATAATGAGGAAGCTCACACTCTCTGACACTGCCAATTGGGATATGTTCCTCCCTGATGCTCTCTTTTCTTAATGGTTTAGTAGACACCAAGTGACTGGCCAATCTCCCTTTGCCATGCTGTATGGGCGTGAAGCCGCCATCCCCTCAATCTTAGGACCCTTTGATCAAAGTTGATGTGTCTGCAAATCATGAGGCCCATGTTAAAGACTTAACCAATTGTATCATTGACATCCAAGTGACAGCATATTCCATTGCTTACAAAGTCAAGGCTCTGGAGCTCTCCCTGTCCAATGCTGCTAAAGCCCCCTCCCTGAGTATCAAATATGCAATCTAGTCCTCTACTACCAGAATTGTACAGGTATTAGAGCTCATACGCTAGATTTCCTTTGTATTGGGCTTTTGAAGTCACATTAAAGAAGGGCATCAAGTATACTGTGAAACTACTGTCTTCTGGACGGCCTTTTTCCCGCATTTACTCCAAATTTCTCTGAAAATATCAACTCCCTGTGTCCAATCTTGAGGGGGGAAACGTTGTAAAATGCACCATAAATGCTATTTTGATATGGCCTTCAAATATTGATAGCTGCAAAGATTTGACTGGGTTTACTTTCAATTTTGGATATTCCTTGTGTTGGAACTGAACAAATGAGGATTCAGTACTTGGAATTAGGGAAGACAACAGTCCAATAGAAAGGAAAGAATAATAAGAATAAGGTATTGTTTATTGTAGAATATTGTGATTAATATACTGTATGGGGAAAGCCACAAGGCCACAAGGGGAGTGGCATAGTGGGGAGTTCCATGTTGGGTTTGGAGCAAATGAATAACTTGTGCAGGAATCATCAATTCAAATGGGCAGTGCTCCTAATTAGGATAAAGTACCTGCCATTTTATATTGCCATCATATTAATCCATAATGTTAGATACATTAAGGGGGCATCCTGGTAGGTTGAAAAAGACCTTGCTCCGTAATAATGGCACACTTTTCCTGGTCTGCCTTTGGAAGGTCAATCTGAAAGTATCCACTGATCAGATTCATTGCACTGAAGTATTGTGAACCACCCAGCTTGTCCAATGTGTCATCAATGCAGAGCAATGGATAAGAGTCTTTTTTTAAAAGAGTTCAATTTGCGGTAGTCCATTACTACGCGGTTTGACCCATCCTTTTTATTTACAATTAGCAATGGGGAAGACCAAGGGCTTTTTCTGGGTACCAAAAGCCCATATGCAAGTAACTTCTGTAGTTCTTCATTGATAATGGCTTGGTTGGCCAGACTGCGCCTTATTAGCCTAGAGCATATAGGGGCAGTGCCTTGCGTGTCCAAAACATGTTCAACTCCCAGAGCTTTCCCTAGGTCTTGAGAATTCTCTTCAAAGACGTCCTTGTATTTCTCAAAGAGTCAAATAGCTTGGTCCTTCTGGTCTTCTGTTAGTCCATTTAAAGACTTGAGTGGAATAAGCAACAGAACGCTTGGCTGGTTGCAAGGTAGTGCAAATTAACTGAACTCCCCAAATGGGGTGGCATCCATAATACTAGAGTTCTCTTCCAGCTTCATGTAGCCTAGCAGTTGGTGTTTTTTCACCTTCAGTGATTTATCAGAAAGGTTCCCCAAGAGTACTAGAATCTCTTCTGATGATGGCATGACAATACCAGGTAGAATCCAAGGTTCCAGTTGCAAACCATTGTGAAGTCCAAATACTTCACCATGCATACCTTTAGGGAAACTGAGACTTAGACCTATATTGTTAATCACTTGAGACCCAATTGGGATGGAGAATTCACTAGAGGAATATAAGAATATCCTTTTGTACTCCTAGTGGCCAGAGGTAGAACCTTGATTTTGCGTTGACGCAAGTTGTATGCTACTTGCATATCTTCATCAACATATTCCATATTAATATAATGGACCTTTTTTTAGGGAGGTCTCTTGGTCTGTTGCTGCAGTAAAACATTGGTACATAGTGGCCTAAAATGCTGAAGGTTCTATCCTGATGATTGATGATAGTCCCATAGGTTGCCATGAAGATTGTTCCAATTAAGATATCATAGCTTTCATTGTGCAGCACTATTGCTTGGGCTGTTACCACCAATTTACCAAAACAAAGTGGTAAGGATAAAAAGGCTCCCAATGCCTTTGTCTTTTCAGGTTCTGTAGCTACAAATTCCTTTTTGTAGTCCAGATCAGGCTCAAGTTTTAGTTTCTTGACTAGCCTGGTCAACACAATGTTCCCAGTAGCTCCAGAGTCCAGAATTGCTCTTACCCAACGTTTATAAATTACTAGTTCAATGTATGTGCAGTTGTGTTGTTCCCCATAATGAGGAGAGGTAATTTTGGTAACCTTGTAAATGTCTAAACCCTTAAACTGAGCAAGAAACAACTCTAGCGCAGTTGTTAGATTGGACTTCAGGGATTTCAGGGTATCCAGGTTTGTGGAGACTTCTACCAACCTCAATAGTTGAGACAACTTTTAACACTGTTGCTCTCATGGATGACCTTAGTGTATGGTATGAAAATTTTTCAGTGTAAGGTATAGAAATGATATCAACAGCTTCTTTGGAAGGTAGGCTTTCTGTAAAAATTGCCTGCTTCCTTGTGGCTGTGTTGACAGCTAAAACTCTATGGAGCAAGTCTTTGTTTATTTCTTTTTTATCAGGAAAGTATCTCTTGGGGCAGGCTTTTTGGTCCAGCAGGCAGCTGTTGCAATCAGAAATGTTGGGATCCAAGTCAATAGGTGGAGATGGTTGGTTACTACTAGCAATCAGGGTTTTCTCCTCAACCTGACTGCTTGGCAGGTTTTTAACTCCTTACTATCTTCTTCTCTGTCCTTTTCTTTGTCTCCTAGCTTGTCTTCTTATCTGTATTCCTGGCCCAAGTGGCAGACATTAGCCTTGGGTTGCTTGAAATCCCAAGAGAGATGTCCCAACTGCCCACAATTGTAACATGTGCAGGTGTTTGTTGTGTTGTTGACTGATGGAGTAGCTACAGTTTTTGGTTTCTTCAACGAGTCCCTCTCCCAAGTCTTGCCCTTGGAATCCATAGGAGAGAACAAAGTGGCTTTCTTATGGTCAGGGAAGGAAACCTCAAACTGCTCCTTAAAGGATCCCACGTGACACATAATTTCAGGGACCATTCTTGCACCATAGATTCCTGATTTGAGCGCAATGGATAGTTCTCTATTGGGACGTACACGGTTTAGGAGTGCTCCTTTTACATCAACAAAAGCGGCAGCTCCCATGGAGACTAGGGTCTGTGCTTCCAAATAAAAGCGCTCTGAGAAATTAATTAGGCTTTCCCCATTCTTTATCTTACCTTCTGCAAACTCCATTTTTTGGAAAATAAAGATTCTTTGCTGCCAAACTCTGAAATAAGGGCCCTGAATACGTTCTTGTAAGTCCAGCCTTGTTCCAGAAGTCTTGGAATTATTATTGTTTGGGTCTCTGAATCCAAGCAATTAAAAATGGCTGCATTATTTGTGGTGTCATCTGGCCCATACATAGAGTTGCTATATAACTAAAGAAACATGTGGACATTGGTTTTTTTATAAAACTTTGGCAGATTTGTTGGCTTAAAGTTCTGAATAACAGAAGAAGTGCTAAAATTATAGCTTCTTCTGGGTAGAGGTGAGGTATTTCTTTGGTTTGAGGCGCAGAATTGTGCTTCAGAAGCCGCATCTCTGGTGTTGTTGCTAGTCCCAGAAGTTGAAGCAGAGGCCCCAGGAAGAGGTGTTTTGCTGCTATCCAGAACTGGTTTCACTACATAGACCTTCCTCATTGTACAGCATATGTTGTCTTCATTGCTCTCATAGCTATGGAAGAAGTGACAGTCTTCTGACATTGCCTGGCTGGCAGTAGACAAGACACTTTGGCTTCTTCTTGTGATTGTCTGTGATCTTGGTTCCAACACAGTCTGGCTGGCGTAAACCTGAAGTAGCTGCTCTACTTGCCCTTGTAGGTGCAGAATATTACTACGTTGTGATTGTACTTCTTGAGCCAGGTATTTTATTTTAAAATTTTATACATGCAGTTTGTCTTCAAGCTTCTTGATACATGATTCCTGTTTTTCAAACAACACATTGTTTTTTCTTGCATAGCACAATGACTATTACTTAATCTTTCCAGATTATCATGATTTTCTTCCATGTGATTGTGGTTGTAGTCAATCATTTTTGAAAGCTTTGGAAAGTCCATGTTGAAATGATTGCAGTCAAAAAAGGGATTGGCAAAGGCCCTTGTCAATCTCACTGACGTGTTTGGACAGCTCCTCTATGTCCCGCTGGACAATGGCAGTGGCTTCCTTGTTACCTTTGGAAGAAATCCCCATCTTTGATCATTCTTACAGAGTAGCAGAGTAACTCAACCTTGTTGCATAGATAGAAGAAATGTGGCTTCTGCCCCTTTTACGTGATGAGTGACTGTGCAAGTCAATTGTTGTACAGCCCTTTGTGTTCAAGCATGGTACCAATCATTTTGAACACATAGTTTGTCAGGTGTTCCTCCAGCTGTGCTGCTCAATTTGCAGTGAAGTTTTAGTGGCCAGCCAAGCTGTTTAGTTGATGACTGATGTTGGTCATGGAGCCCACAAGTTCATCTTACAGGCAACAGAGGAAAGCCTGATGATTGTTTATCAAGTTTCCCTGATGCAATATAGAGGACAGTTGATAGCCCAAGTGGGTCTGGTTGTGGCAAATGGCAGATGTGCAAAGCTATAGATATACTCCTTGGCTTGTTTGATTGAATTCATCTGCAACTGAAGCTAGTTAGGTGTTATTCCTGTAAATTTACGTAATTTCTCTTTGGCTGTTATACCGTAAGATGGCAGTATAGAAAGCTTCTTGTGTGCTTTCCCATTTTGGTACTCACCACAGTCCATGCTACTGATGGCTTGCTCCAGCAGTTGCTGGGTAGACTCTACATTTCTGTCCACTTCAAGTGGCACTGGGGCATTAAGGTGCAGACAGGACTAATCCTCTATCTGGCAGGGATGCTGTACGTCAGTCATAAACTGACCAAAAGCCACAAATTTGTTAGGCAGATCATCTGTTGTGTTTGGCTCCTGGGGATGACATCCAGAAGGACACAGCAGGAAATCTTTATAACAAAAGATTTGAGGCTTGAAGCTAGCCTTGGGTTAGCCTTCAGGGCAAAATTAGGGCACATACCTTAATTTCCTGGAATAAAATATGTGAAAGTCCTTTTGGCAAAAAGGACAGTAAAAAGCTTGAGGATTATTAAAGCCAACACAAATGTGGATAAACTTAAACTTTATTGGGAATAAAGATTCTACTTTAAATAGTAGACAAAGGACAGTGATCACTCAATAGGAAGACAGAGTGGCTTAGGGGGTCACACTGGGATGAGGTCATACCAGGATCAACCACAGACAGGTACAATAATCTAGAATGGGTGGATATTGACCCAGACCCATTTACAAAAAGCAAGGAATTCCCAAACTTGAAAGCAAAACCAGTCAAATCTTTATATTTATCATTATTTGAAGGCCATATTAAAAAAGAATTAATGGTATGATTTCCAACATCTCCCCCCTCAAGATTAAACACAAGGAGTTGATATTTGCAGAGAAATTTGGAGTGAATGTGGGCAAAAGATTGTCCAGGGGACAGCAATTTCACAGTATACTTGACACCCTTTTAGAGATGACTTTGCAGGGGCCAACCCAAAGGGAATCTAGCTTATGAGCTCTACCACCTGTACAATTCTGGTAGTAGAGAACCAGGTTGCCTACTTGATACTCAGGGAGGGGGGCTCAAGCAGCATTGGACGGCGAGAGCTCCAGAGCCTTGACCTTGTAAGCAGTGGAATAATCTGCTACTTAAATGTAAATGATACAATTGATTAAGTCTTTAAAACGGGCCTCATGATTTGCAGACTCATCAACTTTGATCAAGGGGATCCCAAGATTGAGGGGGTGGCGGCCCCACATCCCTACAGCATGGCAAAAGGGGACTGACCAGTTACTTGGTGTCTACTGAGTTGGTAAGCAAAGAGGGCAGCAGGGGAGGAACATATCCCAATTGGCAGCGTCAGAGTAGGTGAGTTTTCTCATGATAGAAACCAGTATTGAGTTGGCACGCCCAACTGCCCCATTAGTGGAAGGATTGTAGGGGGCAGAGAAAGACTGGTGAGATACTAGGGCTTCAACAACAGAGGTTACAAGTTTGGTAATGAAGTTGGTTCCGTTGTCAGACAACAGCACTTGAGGGCAGCCATGGTGGTAGAAAATATCCTGCAGCAGGAAGGCCTCAGTAGTCTTAGTAGTGATGTCTTTAGTAGGGCGAGCTTCTACCCATTTGCTGAAGTGGTCAACGGCAATCAGGATAAAGCAGCATCTAAAGTGTGAGCGGGGGAGAGGACCTATAGTATCAATGCTGACAGTGTGAAAATGCATGTTGAGGGGGGGAAATTTAAACTTGTGAGAAGCAGCTTGGGGTCTCTGAAGTTGGCAGTCATGGCAACTAGCTATGACATCTGGGATCAACAGGCAAAGATTCTCCCAGAAGTAATTCTTCTGAAGCTATTCAAAGGTCTTGGTAATGCCTCCATGGCCAGTTTCTTTATGAGCTTGTGACACCAAGGAGAGGCAAAGACTGGGACGCACGTATGGCAGGTATTGACCCTGCACCTTCTTGAAGAGTTGGTTATTGCGTATGAGGGTGTCTTCAGACAATTTGAACAGGGCAAGTTGAACCTCTTATGTCTCACTTTCCCAGGAAGAAGGGTAGCCAATTAGCTTGTACAGGTGGTCTGCCTCAGCAGGATGTAGGGCAAGGATGGGCATTCAAGACAACTCATCAGCGTTCTGATGTTGAATCCCGGGGCAATGGAGCACAGTGAAGTCGTAACCTTGCAGGCAGAGGGCCCATCTGGCTAAGCGTCCTTCAGGCTCCTTAAGTTGTTATAACCATTTGAGCAAAGTGTGATCAGTGACGACAGTGAAATGGGTACCATACACGTAGTGGCAGAATTGTTTGACTGCATGCAGCACAGCAAGGCACTACTTCTCTGTAACACTATAATTATTTTCATGCTTATTTAGCACACAGGAAGTATAGGCTACAGGGTGGTCCACACCTTCATTGTCAAGCTGAGCCAAGATAGCCCCAATAGCAAGGTCTCTAGCATCAGTGTACAATATGAATTCCTTATTGTAATCAGGGTACACTAAAATGGGTGCTTCTTTGAGTTTCTGCTTTAGAGTCTCGAAGGCTTGCTGTTGGCTGGCGGTCCATTTGAAAGGGACATTACGCAATAGTTGGAACAAGGGTTTGCTAGTATCAGAAAAATCAGGGATGAATTGTCTATAGTAACCCATCATGCCCAGAAAGACTTGTACTTCTTGGAGGTTGGTGAGCAGAAGCATTTTGTTGATAGCTTCAACCTTCTTGATCATTGGACAGATTCCCGTTTGGGTTACTTCATGTCCCAGGAATTCAAGGCGCTCTTTGAAGAAAGCACACTTAGAGGGCTTTAAATTGAGGCCAGCCTTGCAGATCTTTATAACCACCTCTTTAAGATGGGCTAGGTGATCTGTGAACGTTGCGTAGAAGACTGATATATCTTCTAGGTAGTCTAAGACACACAACAGCTTCAAATCACACAGAATGGAATCCATGGCCCTCTGGAAAGTTGCCAGGGCATTATAGAGCCCTTGCAAAATGCAGGTAGGTTCAAATAATCCTTATGATGTGATGAGTGCAGCCTTCTTTTATCCTCAGGAGAGAGGTCAACTTGCCAGTAGCCAGATGCAAAATTCATGGCAGAAAAAAACTTAGAACCTCCAAGGCGTCAAAGGGCGTCATCAATGCGTGGTAAAGGATAGGAATCTTTCTTGGTTAGGGAATTCAACCTTCAATAGTCCATCACAATCCTGTGTCTACCATCCTTTTTCTTTAAGATGATCAGGGGGAAAACCAGGGACTTTGAGAGGGAGCTGCAGTCCAGCATCCAGTAGTTGTTTGAGATGCTTAGAAACCTGTTCATCTTTCACTTGGCTACGGCGGTATGGCTTGGCACAAAAGGGGGGAGCATCTCCTGTGTCAATCTGATGTATCACACCTTTGGCTAACCCATAATCAGTACTATCTTTAGCAAAGATGTCTGAGAACTGGTCTAGTAAATCAAGCACCTCTTTCTGTTGAACTGGGGACAACTGAGGGAAGTCTTGGGCAGTGAACAGAGATAGGACTTCAGGCTCATTTTTTGGTTAGGTTAATTTCTTGAAACGTTCCAAAAGGGTGAAGAGACAAGACGTTGGGAGCATTTAACAACTTTCTGTAACCAACAACCTGTCCTCTGGATACTGTCATAGGAAGCACAGTAAGGTTGGCAACTAGTAATTGAACGGGATCCTTATGGGAAACGTCCAAAATTCCAGGACAAAGGTAAGGCTTGTTACACCCCAGCAAAGGAGGGGAGTACAGCTCTAAGAAAGTCTGTTCAGGTAGTTTATATGATATCTGGGAGTCTATAATAGCCTGAGAGCCTGGGGGATGATGATAGCAGTTGTTGCCATGAGAGGGATTCCCTCAGTTGCAGGACAAGCCATGGGAGGACACTTCATGCTGTTGGAATGGGTTCAGTATTTTAGGGTGAAAACTCCAGTGGGGTACTCCAGAGTACATGTCTTCAACCGTTTACCAGGAACTTTAATGGGCTTCTCAAAGATCAGAGGGACTTTGTACCCTAGGATAGAAAGATACTCATCCTTTAGTTTAATGATCCCATTATACTCCCAAAGGAACTGGGTACCAACCAAAAGTTCATAGCTCTCATTTTCTAGAACAACTGCTGGCGCAGCCAACAGGAGTCTACCAAATCACATTGGTAAGGCAGAGTACACACCAATGGCGCAAGTCACAGAGAGACCAGCGGTGCCATAGGATTGATGGTAGTTGAGATCAGGGGCCAGCTTAAGTTTCTTCACCAATTTAGAAGAAACAACATTGATAGGAGAACTGGTATCCAGGACGGCTTTGATCTTGACCTTCTGGATAATTATCTCTACTTGGGTGGTGGTGCGGCCAAAAGGTGGCAGAAAAACCAATATATCCTGTGCCTTGACTAGTTCCTTGTCCCACTTCTCAATCATGCATCATAGTCTTGGAAAATCCTTATATACAGTTTGGAGAGGGAGTGAGACAGATACATTCTTGAAAACAGCGTCTGCAACTTCAGCAGCTTCCTCTGATGATTCCACTAATACAGAGGACTGTTTTGCCTGAGTAAGATAGGGGCAAGAGACAACTGCTTTGGCCTCAGACGAGGGCTTGGTGGTAGTTTTAGTCTTCCCAGATTGTAGCTTGTAGGGGACGGCAATAGTCTCAGGGACGCAAGAACAGAATACCCGTATGCATCATGGTCTTCAACATCAAATTCATCCACATCAGAATCATCAGAAATGTCATGGAACAGAAGGAGGATAAGAGGAGCTTCATCATCAGCAGGCTCAGAGTCAGTAGCAGGCAGAGGTGTAGAAGGAGACTGGGAAGAATTGTCAACCAAGAGCGTCTCTGCCTCTAGGTTAACTGTTCTTTTCCCAACCGATCCTTGGGATCAGCTCCTTCAACCCGCAGATTGGTGCAGACGCAAGAGTGGTGGCCTATCTGACCACATTTGTGGCAACGTTGACGTTGAGGAGGATTTTGGGAGTTCATAGTGAGAATACAAGGGCCGCAAGAAGAAGAGCCAGAGTTGGAAGCAGCACAACTTTCCCAAACAACTGCCTCAGAATGGGTAAGATGCATATCTTGGAGCGGTGTCTTTATACTTTTCATGGAGGACAGCATAGCCTTGTGGGCCTTGAAATGGAGGCATAGAAGTTGATTTACCTTGAGGGCCTGGGTGCAGGCCATATATGCTTCATGCGCCGTAAATTGTCTGCTTGTTATTAACTGTTGTCCCTACATGTAAAATCTGTTGGCAAATTCAGCTAACGTCTCCTTGGGCTTGAAGAATATGTGCATGAAAACGTTCTTTTTCACCTCCAGGCTGTGATCAACACCAAACTCATCAATCAGGAGCTTTTTCATGTCCTCCCAGGTCTCAATGGAGGGTAGCTCTGGTACAACTACCTTTTGACAGGTTGGGTGTAGGCAAGTCAGGATATGTTCTTTCTTAACTTCATCTGATGATTGTCTCATAGCAGTCTTGTAAATAGTTAAGAAGGCTTTGATAAGAGAGGTTTAGGATCAAAGACTTGCTTAAATGTAGGCTTGAAGTGTGCCTTGGGAGTTGGACCACCATTGTTGCTATCAAGTACATTGATGCGCGGGGAGAATTCAGCTTCAGATTTGGAGGGGGTTGTCTAGCCCATAGTTGTCAAACACTTTCTTCAAGGGTTGTCAGAGACTTGGTAGTTCTGGCACCCGTAGTGTTGGCTAGAGCAGTCTGTTGTTCAGTCACATCTAGGCGTTGTCCTTGGGTAGTGACAACAGTGGAAAGCTCAGCCAGCTGCAAAGTAAGGGATGGCCCCACTGATAGGCAGGGGGCAAATCTGTTGTTTACCAAATCTATCAGCTCACTCATCTCCTGTACGTCTCTGTCCAACTCAGTCTGGTCTTGTTTCAAATGATCCACCTTATTAGCTAGAGCAATCAGCTCCCTAGCACAGTGGATTTAAGGAGCCCCTGCCAAATCAGGACAACAGCCATCTTCCTCGTTAACCCTGAGTGGACTAGCCATGGGCGTTACTACCTCACATAAAGCAGCAACTTCTTGCTGTAGTTCAGCAACCTGAGCAGTCAGCGCATGGACCTGGGGATCAGGTTGAGGCATCTCAGTAGGACGCCCTTGGCTATGAGTGGAAGCACGTAATTCCTGGATGGCTTCCCAGATTTTCTGCTCTCTGTCCATCAGATCATCAGCAGGAGGAGAAGGCGGAACATCAGGTTTGGGAGTGGACAGCTCATTCACCTGACTCTGAAGTTTGGCAATAGCAGTGGCTGTGGTAGCTCTCTCTTGATCAAATTCCGCATTGAGCTCATTTAGACCTTGGGCTGCAAGGTCAGCTACCTGTTGCAATTGCTCAAAGGAATAGACACTGAATGCATTGAGCTGTTGCACTAGGTGCTCAAAATCAGAGAGATAAGCGTTTATATTGGAGTCTACTTGAGTTTTCCAGGGTTGTTCTAACTGGTGAAACTCATGTAGTTGCTCCCTAACATACTCAGGGATGGACTGGCATATTTGCTTGATGGAATTAACTAAACGTGTTTGAGAGGTGACCAAATCACGCTGATTGTCAGATATCAGGGAGAACAGGGAATGAATCCATTGTTGGTAGGTGGCAAACTGGTCCCAATGATGGGTAACAGCTGCTTGTAGAGACAAGATTTCTTGAACATGGAGTCCCAACACCATCTGGTAGTGGGCCAAGGCAGGCTGTACAAAGGATGACAGCAGTTGATCAGCAGAGCCAGCTTCTGAGAGGAGGTGTTTCGAAAACTGAGGGGCACCATCAATTCATAGTATTCTGCTTGATTGAACTGAAGCTGGAGGCAAGGGATGGCCCCATCACAGGCTATCCCAAGGGATACTGCAATGACTTGTTCTAAGTCAGGGGTACCCATAGGGTAAGCAACTAAGCATGGACCATTCCCAAGGTTCAATACAGTAGGGGTAAAAGGCGGGTTGGCAATGTCTTCCTCAATAGGAGGGCTGGTAATTTCAGGCAAAGTCAACTCCCAAATAGGTGGAGGCAAGGGACCTGCAAACATAGATGCAAAAGTGATAACCAAGGGGCTTACAGCCCCTGTAGTGAGCACCATTTTTGTTGTGTTCTGAGGCTCAGCACAGCCACACAACAGGGAATCCTAACCTTAGGATTGGATTTGTACTAAGTCTCTGTTAGATGACAGGGAAGTTAATTGTGTTTACCTTGCGGCCCTGGATGAATAATCTCTGCTAGGTGTGGCTAGAGAGAGGCGCAGAAGTAAAGAAGACACAAAGACAAAAATGTGAATAGAATATATTTTCATTGGTGAATATGAAATGGAATATATAGTGGTTAGGAATACCACAAAACACTACCAGGATGGTAGGATCACTTGCCACAAGCATGAGTGGGGTGAGTGAGTTGCGCAGAGTCAGGAAACCAAACAATCATATTTCCTGAAGCAGAAGCCAGTTCATTTTGAGAGTCAAAAGCAAAAGCAAGAGATTTGTCTTTGAAATGGCCCAACAAAGGCAAAATCAAAACATGGTGAATGATGTTATTCACAACAGGGGATTCATTTTCCCCTTGCTCTCTCCATACTGGGTGGTGGTCTTCTTTGTAGCCAAGAAGGACAGATCCCTTTGCCTGGTCACAGACTACCGCGCCCTAAATAAGATGATAGTTAAAAATAAATACCCCCTGCCGCTGATTGACAACCATTTTGATACAAATGCAGGCGCAAATGTCTTTAGCAAGATTGATCTCACTGCAGGGTACAACCAGGTCTGCATTGCACCAGGGAATATGGCATAAACTGCCTTCTGCACATGCTATGGGTTATTTGAGTGTTGTGTCATGTACTTTGGAATGACCAACACTCCCTCCACCTTTGCCATATTGATGAACAAAGCCTTTGAGAAATTGATTGGAAAGTGTGTGGTGGTGTACCTTGACAACATTATTGTCTTCTGTCAAGATCAAATCACACACCTCCAACACCTCCGTGCTGTCCTCAACACCCTTCTGGAAAACCAGCTAAAAGCTAAACCCTCCAAATGTGAGTTTCTCAAGTCAGAGTTGTTATTCCTTGGGCACATCATCTCTGTGCAAGTAATAAAGCCCAAACCTGCAAAAACAAGGCAATCACCAGCATGCCGCCCCCACCAATGTGGGCCAAGTGCAGGCATTCCTAGGCATGGTTGCCTATGTATTCAAGTTCATCCCCAATTGCAGGGAACAATTACACCTCTCACTGAGCTCCTCAATACCAAATAGCGCTTCCATTGGACCCCCACCAGAGATCAAGCCTTTGAGACGTTGAAGCAAAAGCTCACAACAGCACCAGTACTGCAGTTTCCCAACCAAAATTGACAGTACAAACTCAAGACTGACGCCTCTGACAGGGCCATAGGGGGCGTTCTATGGGGTGGAAACTGACTATGGTGTCTTCCTTCCCGTAGCATATGAGTCCAGGAAGCTCACTGACTTGGAAAAACATTACCCCATCCATGATAAAGAGCTGGCAGCCATTGTACACTACTGGAGAAGTGATGCTGTTACTTGGAAGGTGTGACCTTCCCACCCTTTGTTCTGACAGACCATAAGTCACTCCAATACTTCAACAGGCAGTCTTATTTGACACGCGCCAGGCAGGATGGGTTGAGTGTCTATCCCCCTATCAATTATGCATCAAATACAATCCAGGAAAGGAACTTGCCACAGCCAACGCTCTTTCATGACTCTATGTAGTGTTCATCACTGGGGACAACAGTCTTGACCCAGACTGGCCCATGCTCTACCTGCGCCCTGAGGCAACCCGCTACGAGGGCCTTAACTCGGTCAACATCTCCAAACTGTAGGACAACAAGAGCCAGTTCACCACTGATGCTGGCTACGTCTGCCGCTGGGCAGAGACAGGTGAAAAGACACCGTACATTTCCAACACACAACAAGGGGACATCATCTTACACTACCACCAAACCTTGGGTCACATCAGAGGGCATAACTTCTTTGAGATTATGAAACGTAAGGTCTGGTGGCCGCGCATGCACCAAGACATCTTAACCTCATTGAGACATGTGTGTTGTGTGAAAAGAATACATCCAAACCTGCACCTCCCAAGTCTGTCCTGCCCATCAAGGCAATGGAACCCTTTGAACAATGGGGCCCTCAACATTATGAGACCACTCCCCAAAGACCAACTGGGAAAGAAGTACATTATCAATGCCATTGATTACTTCACTTGCTGGCCAGTGGCCTGGGCAACAACCAACCACACCGTCACCACCATTACCTGCTTTATTTGCAAGGAAATTATGGCTTGCTTTGGGCAACCCAAGCGTCTCATCACAGATGGCGGTCCTGGACTTGTTGGGCATGTAATAAAGGCATACTGCGCCAAGAACGCGCTCTAATGTATAGTTACAACCCCCTACCATCCTCAAGCCAATGGACGCATAGAACAGTTAAATGGCTCACTGGTTCAATTGAATGCCAAGCTCTCAAAAGAGAACCCCAACACTGCCTGGACTGAACATCTTCCCACTGCCCTACTGATCCTGCAAGCAAGAATCAACAGGGGCACTTGTTTCAGTCCTAACACCTTGGCCTTTGGAACACCTGACAGTCTGACAGGGGTTGAACGGGGGAAACTATGGTCCAAGGTTCCCAACAAGCCCCCCTTAGTGCCCACTCCCTCCCTAGACCAATGGTGTGCTAAAGCCCAAGAGATTAAACACAAGCAGATTGCAGGAATGACAAAACACCTCAAAGTTAGATATGTCATAAGTGACCCCATCTACACCCTCAATCCCAATTCTGCCAAATTAGAACCCAACCACCTAGGGCCCTTCAAGGTAGCTGCTGTCTATGATAATCACACCTACCAAATTGAGGATTCCCAGGGAAACACCAAGAAACACCACCACAATTGCTTGTGTCCCTGCTGTGCCATCCCCACACAAAGATTTTCTGTACGGACCTTCCCAGATCTTCCGCAGACTCCAGTCCTGGTGTCTGACAACAAAAGGGGGCAAGGAGGGTGTTGCAACCAAGTTTCCAGCTTTGCCTGCTAACATATCTTACAATACACAGGGGGCGCTCAATGAGCTGCCCCTTGACGTATCTAATGTTATGGGTTAATCTGCTGGCAGCATCAAATGGCAGGTACTTCATCCCAATTAGGAGCGTTGCCAATTTGACCTGCTGATCCCCACACAAGTTATTCCTTGGCTCCAAACCCAACATGGAACTCCCCACTATGCCACCCCCTTGTGGCTTCCCCATTTAGTATATTAATCACAATATCCTACAATAAACAACACCTTATTCTTATTATTCTGTCCTTTCCTATTGGACTGTTGTCTTCCCCAATTCCAAGTACTGAAATCTCATTGGTTCAGTTGCAACAAGAACTTGAGGATTGTCTTCAGGTAGATTGAAATCATTAAAAGTTCCAAAGGGGTAGAGGGAGGATACTTGTTCTGCTCTAAGTATACAACCATGACCTACAACTTGGTCTCTGATCACTTGCATGGGTAGGGCCTTCAGGTTAGTAATCAGTAATTGTATTGGCTTTTTGTGGGTTTGGTCTAAAATCCCAGGACACAGGCAAGGCTCAGTACAACTTAAGGACTCAGGTGAGTAAAGCTCCAAGAAGGACTTTTCATGTAGCTCATAGGAAATCTGGGAATCAATCACCACTTGAGAGCCTGGGGGTTGGTGATAGCGGATGGCACTAGCAGAGGTACCCCTTCTTCTGCAGGGCAGGAAAGAGGAGGGGTACACATGTTGGAGGAGTGAGCCCTATACTTGAGTGAGAATATAGCTACAGGGTACTCAAGCACGCAAGTTTTACGAAGTTTTCCTGGGAGGTGTGGAGGTTCCTCAAAAATCAAAGGAACCTCATATCTTAAGAGCAAAAGGTATCCATCTTGTAAGTTCACAATCCTGTTATACTCTCAGAGGAATTGTGTACCATCCAAGAGGTTATAGCTTTTGTTCTCAAGGACTACAGCAGGGGACGCAAAAAAAGTTTCCCAAACTCCATGGGTAGGGCAGAGTAGGCACCAATGGCCCGCGTTTGTGCCATGCCAGCTGTGCCATACAATTGAGTTTAGTTGAGGTCAGGGGCAAGCTTAAGTTTCTTCATTAGTTTGGAAGATACCACGTTGACTGGGGAACCTGTGTCTGAGATGGCTATGATTTTAACCTTTTGGATTGATACTTCCACGCGGGTTGTATATTTCCCAAAGGGGGGACAAGACTGCCAGTACATCTTGTGTAGCCTCTATCTCCTTCTCTCATTTAGCTAACATGCACCTTAAGGCAGGAATCTCCTTATACACAGTCTGCAGTGGGAGAGATACAGTTACGTTTTGGAAAAGAGCTTTGGCTAGCTCAGCTGCTTCCTCAGAGAAATCAACCAGGACAGGAGGTTGATTGGCTTGAGCTAGGTAAGTACAAGCCACCATAGATTTAGCTTCACTTGCAGGTACTTGGAAAGTGGTGGTTGTCTTCCCAGAGAAAATCATGTATGGGACAGGGATAGTTTCCAGAACAGCCAAGACAGAATAGCAATAACTATCAGAATCTTCAATATCAGAATCTTCTGCCTTGAATCACCGGAGAGATTGTGATATAGATGAAGGATAGCTGGGCCAGAGGAAGAGGGAGTGTCAAAACTGCAGGCTTGACCCACCAGCAAGGTTCCAACCAAGCGGGTTTGTGACCTGCAATCCAATTATCTGGCCACTCTAAGCCAGACTAGGAATTCAACTCAAATTACCAAATCCATCAACATAAACAGATGATGATCCTTCACGGTGGATACCTTGATTTGGCGCTTGACTCATTAACAGGATCAAGTCACCCCCTTTCCATCCAGCCGTGTGATCACCAATCATGTTCCTGTTATCCTTGATTCACAATAGCTATATAATCACTATCTCACAATAAAGATTATTATCTATCTTCTAAAATATTTTCCCCATGTAACTCTGCTAAAACAGCACAGTTACAACAGGAGCTTCCTCATCAGATAGAAGATCAAGGGGTGACAGGGGAGATTGTAAGCAGAGAGACTCTCTGTCTCTAAGCTAACCTCTCTTTTCCCGTCTGTTCCTTGGGGTCACAACCTCACACTTGGGGATTGGTTCAGGTACTCTTATGGTGCCCAATATGGCCACAGTTATGGCAACCTTGCCTCTTAGCCTGCCCACCTGCACCCAGTGTCAAGATGCGCGGCGTACAAGAGGTAATCCCAGCATTTATGGCTTTATTTTCACATACCACTGTACCCCATGAGTCAAATGCATGTCTTGCAAGAGCTTCTTAATACTCTTCATGGAGTGAGTGAAGCCTTGTGAGCCTTAAAGTGTAGGCATAGAAGCTTGTTTACTTTCAAAGCAATTTGAACAAGCCTTGTAAGCTTCCTGGGGGGTTAACTGTCAACTGGTGATTAACTGTTGGCCTTTGATGTAGAAGCAATCCACAAACTCAGCCAGGGTTTTCTTGGGCTTAATGTTGATGTGCATAAATGCATCCTTCTTGACCTCCAAGCTGAGATCTCTTCTGAACTCCTCAATAAGGAGGCGCTTCATGCCCTCCCAAGTGACAATGGAGGGGAGTTTGGGGACCACCACTTCTATGCATGCGGGATGAAGACAGGTGAGGTTATGTTCCATTTTAAGTTCATTAGTAGCCCTAAATATTGCAGTCTTGTAAATTGTTAGAAAGGCGGCAATGGTAGAGGTTTTAGGATCAAATATTTGTTTGAAGATCAGCTTTTAGTTCATGTCAATGGAAGAGGAAGAGGACTTACTGTTGTACCCAGGTTGAGGACGTTAATGTGAGGGTTGTCCTCAAACTCGGATTCAGCAGCAGGTTGTCTAGACCAAAGGAGTCAAAGGTTTTCCTCTAAAGTGTCCAAGGTAGAGCTGTTTTGCCCACTAACTTTTGAACAGTGGCGGCAGCAGTCCCAAATCCATCAATCTTGATTTGTTGCACCAGTAGGGTGCCAGCAATCCTGTTGAGGCAAGTGGTCAGGATAGTGGTCTGGGCAACCAAGGGGACAGCCTGTCTATTCATTGTCTTGGTAAAGTGGGAGAGGTTTTTACCTCTCTTTCCAATGTGCCCAGTCTATCAGCAACATCATTTATCACTTCTGCTAGCTGATCAAGTGTTGCAACTGAACCAATGAGGATTCAGTATTTGGAATTGGGGAAGACAACAGTCCAATAGAAAGGACAGAATAATAAAAATATAGTATTGTTTATTATAGAATATTGTGATTAATATACTATATAGGGAAAGCCACAAGGCCACAAGGGGGTGGCATAGTGGGAAGTTCCATGTAGGGTTTGGAGCCCTGGAATAACTTGTGCGGTAATCAGCAAGTTGAATTGGCAGTGCTCCTAATTAGGATGAATTAACCACCATTCAATATTGCAATCAGATTAATCCATAATGTTAGATACGTCAAGGGGCAACTCATCAAGCGCCCCCTGTGTATTGTGAGATATGTTAGCAGGCAAGGCTGGAAACTTGGTTGCAACACCCTCCTTGCCCCCTTTTGTTGTCAGACACCAGGACTGAAGTCTTCAGAAGGTCTGGGAAGGTCTGCACAAACAACTTTTGTGTAGTGATGTTGCAGCAGGGGCGCAAGCAATCATGGTGAAGCTTCTTGGTGTTTCCTTGGTTATCTTCAAGTTGGTAGGTGTTTTTTCATAGACTGCAGCTATCTTGAAGGGCCCTAGGTGGTTGGGTTCGAACTTGGAAGAGTAGGATTGAGGGTGTAGACGGGGTCACCTACAATGTATCTAGCTTTGAGGTGCTTTGTCCCTCCTGCAATCTGCTTGTGTTTGATTTCTTGGGCTTTGGCACATCATTGGTCTAGAGATAGAGTTGTTACCAGGGGAGGCTTGTTGGAAACCTTGGGCCATATCTTTCCCTGTTCCACCCCAGTCAGACTGTCAGGTGTTACAAAGGCCAGGGTACTGGGGCTGAACCCTGTGCCCCTGTTGATTCTTGCTTGAAGGATAAGTAGAGCAGTGGGCAGGTGTTCAGTCCATGTGGTACTGGGGTGCTCTTGTGAGAGCTTGGCAATCAGTTAAACCAGTGAGCCATTTAAATGTTCCACACTTCCATTGGCTTGAGAATGGTAGGGGATTGTAACTATACGTTGAAGGCGTTCATGGCGCAGTATGCCTTCATTACATGCCCAACAAGTCCAGGACCGCCATCTGTGATGAGACGCTTGGGTTGCCCAAAGCAAGTCATAATTTCCTTGCAAATAAAGCAGGTAATGGTGGTGACAGTGTGGTTGGTTGTTGCCCAGGCCACTGGCCAGCAAGTGAAGTAATCAATGGCAGTGATAATGTACTTTTTTTCCAGTCTGTCTTTGGGGAGTGGCCCCACAATGTTGAGGGCCCACTGCTTGAATGGTTCCATGGCCTTAATGGCCAGGACAGACTTGGGGGTGCAGGTTTGGACGTGATTTTTTTTCACAACACACACGTTTGAATGAGAGCCAAGATGTCTTGATGCATGCACGACCACTAAACCTGCTGTTTCATGATCTCTAAGAGGTTACACTCTCTGATGTGACCCAGGGTTTGGTGGTAGTGAAATATTGTGTCCCCTTGTTGCGTGGTGGAAATGTAAGGCGTCTTTTCACCAGTCTCTGCCCAACAGCAGACGTTACCAGCATTGGTAGTGAACTGACTTTTTTGTCCTTCAACTTGGAGATGGTTACCATGTTAAGGCCCTTGTAGCAAGTTGCCTCATGGCGGAGGTAGAGCATGGGCCAATCTGGATCCAAGCCATTGTCCCCAGTGATGGACACTACGTAGAGTTGCAAAAGGGCGCTGGCTGTGAAAAGTTCCTTCCCAGGCTTGTACTCAATGCACAACTGGTAAGGGGATAGGCGCTCAACCCATCTTGCTTGGCGGCGTGTCATGTGGGACTGCGTGTTGAAGTACTGGAGTGACTTGTGATCTGTCAGGACGCAGGGTGGAAAGGTAGCCCCTTCCAGGTAACAGTGCCGTTTCTCAGCGCAGTGCACAATTGCTGCTAACTCTTTATCATGTATGGGATAATATTGCTCTAAATTGGTGAGCTTCCTGGACTTGTATGCCATGGGGAGAAAGACGCCCTTGTCAGTTTCTACCCTTAGCACGCCCCCTATAGATCTATTGGAGGCATTGGTCTCAAGTTCATACTGTTGGTTTCAATTGGGGAACTGCAGTACTGGTGCTGTTGTGAGCCTTTGCTTAAACGTCTTGAAGGCTCTATCTCTGACGGGGGTCCAATGGAAGTGCTGCTTGGTATTGAGGAGCTCAGTTAAAGGTGCAATTAGTTTCCCGCAATTGGGAATGAACTTGCACACATAGGCAACCATGCACAGGAATTTTTGCACTTGGCCCACATTGGTGGGGGCGGCATGCTGGTGTTTGCCTTGATTTTGGCAGGTTTGGGCTTTATCCCTTGGGCAGAGATGGTGTGCCCAAGGAATAGTAACTCTAACTTCAGGAACTTGCATTTGGAGGGTTTAGCTTTTAGCTGATTTTTTAAAAGGGTGTCAAGACAAAGCACAGATGTGTTGAAGGTGTGTGGTTTGATCTTGACTGAAGACAATAATGTTGTTAAGGTACACAACACACATTTACAAATCAATTCCTATAATGCTTTGTTCATCAGCATGGCAAAGATGGAAGGAGTGTTGGTCATTCCAAAGTTCATGACCAAACACTTGAATGACCTGTAGCATGTGCAAAAGGAAGTTTTTGCCCCATCCCCTGGTGCAATGCGGACCTGGTTTTACCCTGCAGTAAGATCAATCTTTCTAAAGATCTTAACACCTGTGAGTATTTTAAAAATGTTGTCAATAAACGGCAGGGGTACTTATTCTTAATATTCACCTCATTCAAGGTGCAGTAATCTGTGACCAGGCAAAGGGACCCCTATTTCTTGGCTACAACAGAGACAGCAGCCCTGTATGGAGAGAGCAAGGGGCAAATAAAGCCTTTGTCAAGCACATCTACAAGGTGCTTGCAGAGGGTCTCATCTTCTTTTGGTCTAAAACAATATAAGGGATGTGATTTAGGTAGCAATCCTTGTAGTTTTATAGCATGTTGGATCTCTTGGGAAGGGGGTAGTTGTCCAGTGTTTCACTGAAGACGTCCTTATATTCCTTGAGGAGCATGGAAAGTGCTGGTGGAGGTGAAGTGGCCAAGGTAGGGGCTGCAGAGGGTTCAGCACAGATAACTTTGACTGAGCATTGGCTAAAGTCTAGTTTCCCCCCTTGAAATTGTACAAGCCTCTCTCTGTTATTCTAAAAAACACATTATTGTGAAGTAACTTGCTCATTTTTGACAGGATAGATCTGAAAACCCACCCCATTTCTATTGAGGGTGATTACAGACGTATCCCAGTCAATGTAGGGACAATTGTGGTGAATTCAGTCAAGATCAGCAATTATGTTGTGGCTGAGTTCTGCCATGATTGGCCCAGAGAGCTTTACCTGTAAATTCCCCATTCTCACAGAGAAGGGTACCGTCTTGTGGGTGATGGCCACTCTGCGGGAGTCAGCTACTTGTACTGCCTTGAACCTGCTGGGCACTCGGTCTAATTGCTGAGAGTTGGCAAACACCTGGTCCACCATAGTGTGGTTGGCCCCAGTATCTACCAGTAATTTTTGGGTGTTCCTGCAGAAACAGAAGGGATAGGACAAGTGTGTTACTTTATTTGAGGAGTGGCTTGCTTTTAATACAGGGTTGTCACTGTGGACTTGAAAGACGTCCAGGGCTTCAACTTTGTGAATGTTGTAGTCATAGGGATTTTTTGCAAGCAGGGATTGAGAGGATGGGTTAGGTGAGGTTGTAAGGCCTCTTGTTGCTACAACCCCCAGGGTTTTCCCTGATCCTTGATCTGCGCTAGCTGAAGCTCCCCCCTTGCAGGGGCGTTTAGTCCCATTATCCTGCTGACGTTGTTGGGTGTGGCCTACTTGATTGTGGCTGCTGCCAGGTGTGGTACATGGTTGGGATGGAGTGTCACTGGTACGGCAGAAGCCCATTGAGGCCTGGTTGTTAGCCTCCATTATGGCTTTGTAGCAGTCATTGATGGAGGTACAGCAACCTACGGGGACCCACTTGCAGATATGGGGTTTTAACCCATTGATGATGAGAGTGAGTAGCATTGCATTTCTGTTGGTCACGGCTTTGGGGGCGGCAGCAAGAGCTTGTTGCCAGAAAGCAAGGTACTCAGGAACAGAACCAGTTTGTTTGATTGCTAGAAGAGGAGTTCTCACAACAATGGGGGAGAAGGTTTCTTTGTAACAGGACTTGGCAGCGTCTCAGAATGCTGCCCAGATAATGTCAAGTTCCTGGCTGGCCCAGTTAGTGAACCACACAGCAGCGGGCCCCGTGAGGCAACCAGACGCAGTGGCAACCCACATGGGCTCAAGAACCTGACAGATAGGGAGGCAGGTCTCGGTGGAGTGAAGCCAACTGACAATTTTGGCTCCTTTGACCCCACCTGCAAAGGATACCAGCTGGAGGTTGAGCATGCGCTGTGAAAGGTTCAACTGGGGCAGGGTAATGCTGGCGTCACATTTTCCAAGGCAGAGTCAATTATACACACTTGTAAAAGCTAACTGGTCTTGATAGATGACGTACCTGTCAGGGATGTCCCCCTTGGGGATTGGCAGGAAGGTCTCTTGTTGAGGAGTATCCATACGGCTTGTACTCTGTCCTTTCTGGGCGGAATTTGTTTTAGGTAGGTCAATAACCTACCGCTCCTACACTGTTGCAACTGAACCAATGAGAATTTAGTATTTGGAATTAGGGAAGACAACATTCCAATGGAAAGGACAGAATAATAAGAATAAGGTATTGTTTATTGTAGAATATTGTGATTAATATACTATATGGGGAAAGCCACAAGGCCACAAGGGGGTGGCATAGTGGGAAGTTCCATGTAAGGTTTAGAGCCAAGGAATAACTTGTGTGGGAGTCAGCAAGTCAAATTGGTAGCCCTCCTAATTAGGATGAAGTACCCGCCATTCAATATTGCCATCAGATTAATCCATAACATTAGATACGTCAAGGGGCAGCTCATTGAGCACCCCCTGTGTACCGTAAGATACGTTAGCAGGCAAGTCTGGAAGCTTGGTTGCAACAATAATAGTGCCAACACCCAACTTCATTGAAGAAAAACTTGCTAATCTAATTGGACTCCCTGCTTTTGGATCCCTTGACGTTATGGTGGGAAATAGCACCCTCACTGGCGCCACACCAATCCTGTAACCTGTCACCATTGACTTGGAGGGCTCTCCATTCCGCGTCACATGTAACTCCTCACCCAACTTTTTTCTTCCCGTTCATCCTTAGATTCCTCTGGCTGAGAGAGTCTTTGCTTAACTTTGATCACCCAAACAACAAGATTTCATTTACTTGCAATGACATTGTAAAATTGCTACATCTTATATCTGGTACTCTTTGTCTAATTCCCTCCAAACTGAACCTGACTACTATATCTAGTACAATCCTGGTTTCTCTTTCTTCCAAGGACAAGGATGGATTACCTTATTGTTACTCTGACTTCAAGGATCACTTTAGTGAAGAAGAATATAACTTGCTACCTCATCATAGGCCCTACAATATCCAGATAAACCTTAAACCAGGCACCACCTCTCCCTGGGGAAGGCTTATCCCCTTCTCTGACTCAGACAACACCCTACTAAAGAACTATATCAATGAGGAACTCTCCAAAGGTTTCATCTCACAATCCACATCTCCATGTTCTTCCTTCATCTTCTTTATCAGTAAATCAGATGGCTCTAAGCGCCCTTGTGTCAACTATAGAGCACTAAAGGAGATCACAATCAAGAAGATATGCACTATTCCTTCTGCTGAGGCTTTGACTAATTGCCTTGCTGGTAGCTCTATGTATACTAAGATTAACCTCCAAAGCGCTTTCAACTGGGTCAGAGTCTCTCCTGGCCATAAATAGAAGACTGTGTTTGTTGTGAATGCCGCCATTCACCATATTTTGATTTTGCTTTTTTTAGGTTATTTCAAGGACAAATCCCTTTCTTTTGCTTTTGCCCTTCAAAATGAGGCTGGCTTCAAATTGGGAAATTCAATTGTTTGGTTTTCTGATCCTGCGCAACTCACTTGCCCCAATCATGCTTGTGGCAAGTGATCTTACCAACCATGTACTGTTTTTTGGTAAAGCTACACAGTATATAATCCCAATTTTTATACCCAATAAAATGTAAGTTCTATTCACATTTTTGTCTTTGTGTCTCCTTGTACTTTGGCACCTTTCTAGCCACGTCTAGCAGATATTATTCATTCAGGGCCACAAGGTAATTACATAGCCTTCCCTGCCATTCTAACTGAGACTTAGTATGAATCCAATCCTAAGATTGGGATTTCCTGTTGTGACTCTGTGCCGCGCCTCAGATCACAACAGTGTTCTGTACTCCATTTGGGTTGTATGAGTACAATGTAATACCCTTTGGATTATGTAACACTCCGTCAGCATTTCAGGCCTTAATGAATAAATCACTTGTTCCCTTCCTTAACAAGTTTGTTGTTGTTTATCTTGACAATAATCTCATATACTCCTCGGCCATCCCCAATCATGTTGCCCACATCAGCCAGGTCCTCCAGAGACTTTGAGAATACAACCTATTTGCAAAAACTTTAAAGTGCTCATTCTTCTGCACTGAGGTTGATTTCCTTGGCTACGTTGTCACACAAAACAATTTTGATGTCTCTCTTAGAAAGGTGGATGCTATCCAAAGCTGGCCTGTTCCCAAGACTTGCTCACAACTTTGTGGTTTCCTTGGACTGGCAAACTATTGCCGTAAGTTTGTGGAAAAATTTTCTTCTCTAGTTTTGCCACTCACTACCCTCACTTCTCCTTCCGTTTCTTTTGTCTGGACACCTGAGGCCCAACTCACGTTTGAGGCTACAAAGGCCGTCTTTGTCTCCACTCCTGTCCTCCTGATGCCTGATCCTTCCAAACCCTTCTTGGTTGAGACTGATGCCAGTAACTATGTTGTTGGCGGTGTTCTCATTCAGCTTGGGGGGATGGGATGCAACACCCTGTTGCATACTTCTCTCAAAAAAACCTTCCAGCTGAACAAAACTACCCTGTACACAACAAGGAACTTTTTTCCATCATCAATACACTCAAGCATTGGCGTTGCTACCTTGAGGGACTTGACAAGCCTTTCATCATTTACACGGACCTTAAGAATTTGCTTTACTTCACTGAGTCAAGCCACATCTCCCAAAGACATGCTAGATAGGTACTGGAGCTGACAAATTTCTGCTTCAAGCTTGTGTACAAGAAAGGTGTACTTAATACCCTACCTGACACGCTTAGTTGTCATCCTTCATTAGCCAATGTTGATAAAGACTACAAACTCCTCAACACCAAGATTGTTTATCCCCCAAGAGTTTCCTCAAACTCAACATTATCAGCACCACAACTCCTAACATACTGAAGCAAATCCACAAATCTCAGCTTTCCAACAAGGCCTTGTCCCATATTATTGACGCTCTTACAAACAATGAGACAGTCACAAACCCTTCCTTCTCTCTTCTAGATGGTGTGTTATACTTCAACAACCTTTTGGTAGTCTCCTCCCTGGACCTTCAATAGCTTCTAACCATCACGTCCATGATTCCCTTGCTGCAGGCCACTCTGGATATAAGAAAACCCTTTCTAAACTCTGCAATCACTTCTGGTGGCCAAAGATGTCCACCTTTGTCAAGTCATACGTCAGTAGTTGCCTAGTTTGCCAGAGAAGCAAACACTCTACCCAGAAACCTGTGGGTCTTCTATGTCCTCTTTTAGTCCCTGAAGGTCCTTGGTAGTCTTTCTCTTTAGATTACATTGTCCAGCCTCCTCAGTCTAAAGGTTTCAACACCATACTTGTCATTGTAGACAGATTTTCAAAGCAGGCTATTTTTGCTCCTTGTAATTCCAACATTACTTCAAAGCAGACTGCTTCCATCTTTGTTAAACATGTCTTTATCTATCACGGCACTCTAATAGATATTGTCTCCAACTGTGGACCACAATTCCTTTCCCTGTTCTGAAAGAAGTTTATGACACAGCTAGGCACTCACTTCTCCCTTGGCATGTCCTTTCATCCCCAGTCTAATGGGCAAACCAAATGTACAAACCAGACACTAGAATATTTCCTTTGCTGCTTTTCAACAAACAACAAGACAATTGGGCTTCTCACTTACCTTTAGCCCAGTATTCCTACAATGCTACCCCCCATTCCTCTACCAAGATGACCCCGTTCATGGCAAATTTAGGCTATACTCCTGCCTCTGTCCCTTCTGTCATCTCCTCTGTCTGTTTCCCATCAGCTGAGGAGCTTCTGGTTCAGCTACAACTCATCCAGAATTCCTTAAAGGAGAATCTCTCTAATGCTATTGAGGTTTACAGGGTCCAGGCCAACCTTCACTGTCAGGAAGGAAAGAGCATCCAAGTCAGCAACCTTGTATATCTAAATACAAAGAATTTTCCTATCAGATGGCCCTCTTGTAAGCTTGATCCCCAATTCATAAGGCCTTTACTTGTAACTGAAAGGGGTGAAAGGTAGCATAACACATTCAACTCCCTCCAGGTTATTGTATCCATGACGTCTTCCATGCTTCCCTTCTAAAGCTCCAGACTAGTCCTCCCCCTTCTCATCATAACAATGAAACACCTCCTCCTCACATGGTTGAAGGAACTCCTGAATATGAGATTGAGTCCATTATTAACCATTGATATCACTATGGTAAACTCCAATACCTGGTTCTTTGGAAAGGGTATTCTGTTAAAGAGAGTCCGTGGGAGCCTTTGTCCAACCTTGCCAACTGTCCTGAGGCCCTCATTTCTTATATCCAAGCACATCCTGAGCTTGGATCTGGAGGGGGTAATGTCATGCCCTGCTCAAAGGGCAAGCTTTTTAGATATTTTATTTTTATTTTTGGTTTTGTTTTGTTTAATTTTTCTTTTATTTTTAATATTTAAAATTTAAGTTAAATTGTTAATAATTAAGTATTCTAAGTTAATTACCTTGTTTTTACGCCAATTCAATTTCAAATTGCCGCCATTGTCTTTCTTTCTCCTGGCTATTCCATTAGCTTAATATTTTCTACTTGAAATTAGAGAATTTTAATTTTTGCTCACCTTTTCAAAGCTCCTGGTTACGTTGTTGCCGCTCTTCCCCAGCTTAACGTTGCAGATCTGCTTTCACACTGGGCTTCTGTTTCCCCTTTCTCCTCCAGGTTCCTTCCAAACTTTCTTCAGTTGCTCCTCTTCTTGGCTTCTTTCTTCCTGACTATCAATTCCCAGCTGGAAAGGCATTTTCTATAAAAAAGCGCTTTTGAAGAGTAAGCTTTAAGCCAAAATTCTAAGTGATTTCTACCCTTCAAATCTTTATCAATTTTTAAACTTGAGATCTTAATTTTTAGAAATATATATATTTATTAATTCATTTTAAGTTTTTTCTTTTCTTAAATAAATAAATGGAAGTTGTAAAACAACAAGCCTTAGGCTTGTTGTATCCATTATTTTCCCTTAAGGAATCTTTTAATAGTTATATGTATCAGCTTGCTGATAAAGAGTACCCAATATTGACATTCCCTTAGTAACTAATTGTTCCTTAATAAATACTTTTTTTTATCTCCTTTGTTTAGAATTCTTAAACTCTATCACTCCTTTTGTAACCCAGTACAAGTTTTTAGCAGGATTCTGTAAAATTATATTACAGACAGTTCCTACCTTTTTATACCTTCTGAATTTTAATCCTAATGCTTTACACACTTTAAATTATAACCTTGCACCACTATGGGCAAGGCCTTACAATCTCCCTATCATGAGGTGTGGTGGTATCCTGGTGGTCTTTGAAATGTGTGATCTTGTACTGGCAGGAGTCCCAACAATTGCCTTGAGGTTCTTTATTTCTTTGAAAGATTCTGTGATATGTATAAAGACATGGTCTTGTAAGAGTTGGTCCACAGAGTCAGGGTAGATCTGGTGGTTAACCCCTTCACACTTGATAGTTAATACAGAGGTGATCCAGTCTATATGGGGGTTGTTTCTTTGCAGCCAGTCCAGCCCCAGCATAATATCAAACTTGGGAAAATTAATGACGGGCCCTGTGGGGGTTTTGCCCGCCAGTCCCCAAGTGTGTCCTGGATTGTAGCCAGGGACCAGCTGGAAGGGGTTGTCATTCTCTAGTAAAGGGAAATGTATCTCAGGAATATGTATAGGGGTTGAAATGGGCTTTTATTCACTCTCAGAAGGAAGATCCTCTTAGAAACCTTCTGATATATGGCCCGGGGGGTCAAAGAAACAATATGAATTTTCCAATACTTGGAATCCTCTAACAATATCTTGGATTCCTTGTACTTGGTCTTGGACTTCTGCGCCTTAGTCTTGGACTTCTTCTCCTTAAACTTAGACCCTGGTGCCGCGCTTAGGATCCAGCTTCTTATTCCTGGGCTCCTGCTCCGTTATCTTGGGCTTCAGTTCTAACCAAGCTCCTGTTGGTGATCAAAAGGCTTCCAAAACATCTTGGCAGAAACTCAGAAGACCTGGGAAAGACCTCCAAAAGCCTTCCAAAAGACCTTGAAAAGACCTCCAAAAAGTCCCGTAACTTTCCAGCCAGCTACCTTCTTATAATGTCCTTTTCCCAATGGTTCCGCCTTCAAAATGGCTTTCTTCATAAGCTTAAAACATTGTCGCTCACTTTTCCCTATAACAACTTAAGCTTACATACTTACTTTATCAAAAGCTTAAAGTATTAATTCACTATTTCCTTGCTTATACTTTAAGCTTTTGGCTTCCAACCAATCTTTCATCAGGAAACCTGCCAGAACTCAACCAATGAATGCAGAGCGCAGAAATAGACTATTTCTGAAGTTCCACTGGGATCCAACTATGAAAATCATTTCCACAGCTCAAACCGCTCAAATTGACAATTCTTTGTGCACCAAAACGTTAACTGGTCCATTATTCTGGCACCATTTCTCCCTGCATTCAACCTAAACCCATTTAAATAGTAAAATACTATTTAAATTGTTCTTTATGGACCTCTTCAACGGTTTCTCCATATAATTACAAATATTGTAAAATCCAAGGAAATTGTCCCACCAAAACAACTTTGTATCCCGCTCTCATAGCATCATACCTTTGTCTATCCTAGGAACTTAATAAATAGATATCTTACCCACACTTCTATCCACATTTCTTCTTGATTTTAATACTAAACCAAGTCAAAATATTCTACATCTTCTCACTTTGGAAAATCAATTTGGCAAAATCTTGGCTCATTTCTCTGGACCACTAGTTCTTCACCATCATCTTCTGGTCCTTTAGCTTGGCCAACATAAGCCCTGCCTGCAAACCACTAAACATGCAGATCATCACAGGCCCCTGGATGGTGGAGTGCAGGCTCTCCAGCGTAATAGAGAAAGGAGCAGTTTCCCGTGATACAGCAATATGGTGTTTATCAGCTAGGACCATGTTCTTAATCTGCAAAGGATTAGTGGTTAACTTGAACTTGTCCAAAAAATTGCTGTTGACAAGTGTTTGATCTGCGCCTGAGTCTAGTAGTGCTGAATCTGTGTACCTACAAAAGCAGAAAAGATAGGGTATCAGTTTTTTTGGGATGTCTGGCAATGGTGTAGAGAACTGGATCTCTGAGGGCACCTGGATCATCGGGCATTGGTCCACATCCTCAGGTCAATATTTGGCACTGGGCAAGTCAGGGAAAGTCTGGGGAGAGCTTGTCTTTCTTAATGCTCTCTGGGATTTTCCCTTGTCTTGATTGTCTTAAGTAGTGGTGACTCTAAAATGTGTGTGGTTTGACTGTCCATTGTTCCCATTACCATGGCCATTCAAACTTGCAGGTTTATGGTTCAAGTTATTGCTGTTGTTATGGTTGCTGGGCAAAGGGCGGTTGGCGCGTCATGCTGAGTTAGAGTCTTTGGGTCTTTCTCTCTTTCCAGTCTGTGCCTTGTGGGGGGTGTTGGATGTTTGTTCTGCTTTCTCTGCTTCACAATGCAGGCTCTTCCAATTGGTTACTTGGTCCAGGTTGACATGTCTCATTATGTTTGACTTGAGGGTGTTGTAGTACATGAGGTGTGTGGCTGGAGTTTAAAAAGCCATATCTGCAGGGGCACATAGGCAGAGTTCCTTGTAGGCGCTTGTGAGCTCCTTTACAGTGCCTGTTTGGGTCAGGTTCTTCACTTGACAGATAATCACAAGGGTGGTGTCCTTCAATACAAATCTTGCCAATAAGTCTTGTTTGAACATGTCCCAATTTTTACGGCATGGTCTTTGTGCCACTTATTGCAGCAAGTGCCTGCATCATGTGTGAGTTATATGGATATCTCTGCAATACAAAAGTGTTGTGGGTATTCCATCTGCACTATTTTACTTTGGGCAGATTTAATCTAATCCACAGTGTTATTGTTGTTGGCTCCAGCAAATGGTTCCAAGGCAGCACTCCAAAGTTGTTGGGCCACGTATGCTGGCATGATACTTTCATCTGATGAGTCTCCAGACGTAGTGATAGGTGTTTGGAAGAACCCTTGCACTGACAGGGCGTTGAAGGCGGAGAGCGGTATACCCACATTCTGGTATAGCGCAAACCCTTCTGGTATTTTGGTACCTGGTGTGTATGGCATCCAGTCTAACAAGAGACCAGACATGATTCTTTTGTAGATTTGTTGACTGCAGCAATTACAGGCAACAGGCGGAATTTTAAAGAAAAAGGTAGGATGGGGAGCCTCCCTGTGCCACCAATGTTGTAACTGTGCTGTTTTAGCAGGTTATAAGGGAAAAATATTTAGAAACTAGATAGATATCTTTATTTGAAGATATGACTTATATAGTGGAGATGAATCATGGATATTAAGAACATTATTAGGATAATCAGGCAACAGCGCCCATGTCAACACTAAAAATGTCAACAGTGGCCATGTCAACACTTTGTCAACATGGCCACTGTTGAATCAAAACTCTAAATCTCCTATGTTTTTTGCTTTTGCGCTAGCTTAATTTTTTTAAAAGCGTTCAGGGGTGCAAACCCAGAAAACACAACAAAACTGTGGCCATCTTGACACAATTTAATATTAAGCTTAATTAAAAACTAAATTTAACTTGATTTTTCCTTTACTTTTACTAATAAAAATTAGTTTATTTTTTATTTGTTTTCACAACATAAAAGTGTCAATGTCAACACTTTTTAAGCCAAACTTATTTTTAATAACAAAACTGAAGCATCTACAGTAAAAAAAATAAGTGCACATTTAAAAATATTTTTATTGAATTATTATTATATTGAAAAACACAGTGCACATATATTTGATTGTTGGAATGTTCATGTTATAAATATATATGTGGCACTTATTACGGCTTTAATATATAAAGTGGATTGGATGCTAACAGTGATCCAATAATTTAAGCGTGACTTACTATGTAAGTTACCATAGAATTTATTATTAAAAATAATGTTGACACTCAGAAATGTCGTTTATTTGCTTGTGATTATCTGTCAGGGTGGAGTTAAGCAAATTAGAGTGGTACAATTAAGCCTAGATTAATATGCCACCTCATATAAAGAATGTTGTTAGTGATGTTGTCAACACTTTACCTTTTTCAATACTTGAATACAACTTCTTAACAACTTTACTTAAGCGCAATGGTAAAATATCATATTCTCACTACCCAAATATAATTTTTAATAAAGAAATAAAGAGCCTTGATACAATTTTTTTTACTTAATTGTATATGTTTTTTATATGTGAACAAAAATACACAAGAAACAGTTAATTTTTTGTTAGCCCGCGTAAATTTAATTAAGCATACTATGAAAAAACATAGTAAATTTTCAAAATAATGCCAACAGTGAGAATTTTGTCAAAAATAATGTCTAAAATTTTTGTAATTGACAGTGAGAATTCAGCTTTTTTTACTAATTGTCAATCATAATGTCAACGCTTTTCAGTTCTCACATATAAAGCTTTATGTTTTATATAATAAAAACTTCTCATTTTTTGATATGTTGTATTTTTGACTTTGCTCTTTCATATTTTTTAATTTTTAAAATAAAATATATATCTAAATATAATACTTTCACATAAATATCTTAACTTTTAATCTATTTATTTATTTAAAACTTTAATAAAATAAAAACTATACAAATAATTTTTAACTTTTAAATGCCAAGAAAAGGCATCTAAGATTTACAATTTATATAATATGCTATTTAAGTTGTTTTGTTTGTTTTTAATATACTTTGCTTTATTTTAAACCATTTCACTTATTATTTTAGGACAAGAACACCTCTAAGCAGCCAAAGGGTATCAAGCGTCCCTCCAAGCCCACCAAAGCCACCAAGAAGAAGCCTGTCTTATCAAAGAAGGCCACCCCCAAACCATCCCCCAAGCCCTCCCCTGAGCCCTCTCCTGAGAAGAGCCCTGCTCATTCCACTGGGGGAGAGGAAACTGATGGATCTCTTACAGAGCACAGTTTTTACAACTCGGCTTCTGACAAGGAGCTAACCAAGAAGAAGTGCTCAGCCCAAAAGTCCCCATCCAAGGATAAGTCTCCTGCACATGAGGAGCACCACAACAAGCCTCCTTCTGCTTCCCCACCCCCGCCAAACTCTCCCCCTTCAAGCTCATCTGGGGATAATACAAAGCCCCGCCCTGATTACTTCCCTGGCTTCTGCCATGCTCCTGCTGGCCCTTGGGACCCTCTTGTGGCCCACAACATCTGCAACATTGATGTAAATTTCAAGGTTCCTTCCACCCTGCCCAAGTTTTTCCCCATCATGAGTGTTAAAGGTGGGCTGGCCATGGTGGCCAATGGATACATCTTCTCATGCAACAATGCCAACTGGGGCTTTAAGAGCCGCCATTACACCTGTGAGGACCTCTCCTATCCAGTGAGGCTCAACACTGAGCGCTGGGACCTGGTCCAAACTATCAAGGGCAAGCACACTTGTGTGATGCCCAACACAACCATCTCCCGCCTCCTGAAGTGGTATCTGGTGCAGATTATGCCCACTTATAAAGACCTTTCTGCCACCCAGCTGGCTGTGCTTGCTTGCAAGTACCTGACCCCTACCAACTTGAAGAGGGTGCCAACCCACAATCAGTTGGTCAAGTTTGTGAGTGATAGGCGTCAAGCCTCAAACCCCCTGGCCAAGAGTGCCACCAAAATCAAGGACCTGGTTCTCACCAATGCCCTCAAGAAGACAGAGGATGGTGAGATGTTCCTGCTCCATGACAATGGGCAGGAAGTGGAGGATAGGATTGTAGCCTATGCCACAACCCAAAACCTGGAGCAGCTGAACACTGCTACCACCTGGCTGTGCAACGGCACATTTGCTACTTGCCCCCTATCTTTAAGAAGCTTTGGGTCCTGCATGGGCAGTTCAATGACCAGGTCATCCCCCTTGTCTTCTTTCTCCTTCCTAGTGCCAAGACAGAGGTCTATGCCAGAGCTTTCAAGATTGTCTGGATGCTTTGAGCTCCCTTCCCACCAACTAGCTCCCCCCTCCCACCCACACCACAAGGGCCAATCCCTCCTCTGCTGAGAAGGATGAGGCAACATTAGCCGCTGAGCAGCTAGCTCATGTGCACTCACTTGGGCCAAAGGTGATCATAATGGACTTTGAGCAGGCTCAGTTCAGAGCCTTCCAGGCCACCTTTGATGGAGAAGTCCAGGGCTTCTTCTTCCATTTTTGGCAGGCCCTTGCCAAGAATCTAAAGAGCAAGAAGGACCTTTTCAAGAAGTATCTCAATGATGGTAAGGGGAAGTGCCGCTTTGCCCTGACCCAGTTTGCTGCCTTGGCTTTTGTGCGCCCGGAGCATACTGGGCTTGGCTTTGAGGCCCTCCAGTAGGATGCTTATATCAAGAAGCACTCCACCATCTTTGAAGGCTACCTGGAGTACTTTGAAAAGCAATGGGTGGGCAAGAAGGTGACTGCCCGGAGAGGAAAGAGTGGGGCCACTGCCCCTTGGAACTGCCAGGGCGCCTGTATTAAGGGGGAGATGAAGACCACCTCTAGCTTTGAGGTTTGGCACAAGCACTTGAAGACCAAGTTTGGGACCAACCCCAAGTTCAACAAGTTCTTCCAGAAGCTGCAGGAGGAGCAGGCCTGGACTGTCTCCAAGTTCCGCAACCTGGCCAACCGGGTGGCCCCCAAGAAGAGGAAGTCTAAGGACCAGGATTACCAGGAGGATGTGCAGAAGGTAGTAAAGAAAAAGTACAAGGTAGCAGAGATCAAGAAGTACCTTGAGGACGTTGCAACTGCTCTTGCTGGTGGCTTTAATTAGCCAAATAAACTTTGCTTTGCTTTGCCTATATATTTTTTACTTTTAAACTTTTAATTTTTTAATTTTTTTGGATATTAATAATCTTTTTAGGTATAAACAATAAGTTTCAGATACAGTTTCAATGTGGTTTTGTAAGAAATATCTTATATTTTGTTAATTTATCTTTAAGGTATGAGATATTTTCAGTTATGCTTATATAAAGTATAATAGATTAAAATTAGAATTTTCTTATATTTTGTGGTTATTATGATATATAAAATATCTTTATTTTTGGTTCATTGGAATTTTAATTTTTATGGGAATAAAAAATAATTTTATAATAAAGAGTGTAATTTACATATTAAACTAAAAAATAGTTGCTTATAGATCCTTATTCTTATTATTTATGGTATTTTTTATTGCATTTTTGAACTCTATAGCGTCATTT
This sequence comes from Entomophthora muscae, assembly GCA_014839935.2. NCBI lineage: Eukaryota > Fungi > Entomophthoromycota > Entomophthoromycetes > Entomophthorales > Entomophthoraceae > Entomophthora > Entomophthora muscae. The sequence continues at coordinate 21,779 of QTSX02002131.1, read as the reverse complement.
TAGTATAATAAAGTGTTTTAAAATAATTTTTAATATTAGAAATGTTCAGGGTAAAGTGTGCTGTTAATTAAAAAAGTGTTGACATCCAGGAAACAACATTAAGTAAAACCAGGTTGACTCTTTACTATAGTGTTGACATTAAAAGTGTCAACATGGTCACTGTCAACATTTTTAGTGTTGACATGGGCGCTGTTGCTGATAATCACTTATCTGAATGATTAAGGGTGTATATTGATCCTTGTAGAGAGTCAAGCGCTGAATTGAGATGCCCACTGTACAGGAATTGTCACTTGTTCATTTTGTTGGATTTTGGAATTTGAGCTGGCTTCCTAGTTTGACTTCAAGTGACTTAGTAATTGGATTAAGGGTCACAAACCTGCTTACTTGGAACCTTGCTGGCAGGTCAAGAGTGCTGTTTCAACATGCATTTCAAATTCCTTTGAAATTATTAACTTCCTGTGTCCAATTTTGAGGGGGGAGATGCTGAAAATTGTGCCATTAATGCTATTTTGATGTGGCCTTTGAATAATGATATGTGCAAAGATTTGATTGGTCTTGCCTTTGAATTTGGCGATTCCTTGCCTTCCATAAATGGGTCTGTCCCAATATTCACCCATTCCAGAATACCATAGCTGCCCTTGTCTGATCCTGGTATCACCTCACCCCCAACGTGACCCCCTCAACCACTCTGTCTACCTAAAGAGTGATTATTGACCCTTGTCTACTATTGAAGTAGAATTACTTCTCCATATAAAGACAAGTTTATTCACATTTATGTTGGCTTTAATATTCTTCAAGCCTTTTCCTTTACTTTTTACCAAAAGGAATTACATATCTTGTATCCCAGGAAATTAAGGTATGCATCCTTAATTTTTCCCTGAAGGCTAACCCAAGGCTAGCTTCAAACCTCAAACCTTTTTTAATAAAGGTTTCCGCTCTGTCCTCCTGAATGTTGTCCCCAGGAGCTAAACACAACATATATGATGGTGCAGAAGGAACAAGGAGAAGTTTTTTTGTGGCAGCACTCATGATCTGGCTTGACTGGGCAAGTTGGTGGACATAGGGACATCAGGAAAGGAGAGGCAGAGTGCAGGAGCAGGAACTATCTCCTGATCAAACACTCTAGAAGATGGGATAAAAGCTGACATTGGTTGGTTAGAGGCAGCAAGAAGTTTATCTGTTTTCCAGTGAAGGTGTTGGTGCTGGAAATACACTCTATTTGATAGCACCAGCAGTATAAAATTTGTTATAGTGTAATAAATCCCTGTAAAGTATAAATTCTCAGTGTTCATTAATTAACAAAAGTTTATTAAGTGAGGATGTCAACAAGGAAAGGGTTGTCAGTGTTATCAGCTATATCCTGCTAGGAAACTGCAATTGTACTTACTGACAACTCTTTATTGGCTGCCAAAGAGTTATTCTTGATTTGGTCTTTATTGGCAGGCCCTGATTTTTCAGTTAAAAGGATCCTTTCACTATTCTTGCCCTGGGGAAGCTTGTAGGGGATTTTGGGGCCATTTGGCAACCCAAGTACAATTTCTTGGTTTCAGAGGTGTGACAGATCCAGGTTTTAATGCTTGCTTCTTCATTATCCCGGTCTGACTCTTTTAGGGTTTCACAGGGAATCCTTTATGTAAGCTTCAAAGCTGTGATTCCAGGCAAGCAATCTTGGCGTTAAACTTGTTGCCATCTGGTGATCACTTCCATGTTTTTGCTTCCCATAATCTTAGCTGCAGACCATCTCATTCATTCCATGGTAGTCTTATTTCAGTTAAAAGCCGAAAACACAAAGCATAAAAAGATTGAGGGGAAAGCAACCATTGTCACACATAAGTATCATTTTTATTAATCATTATCATGTTTCCATTATATACCAATTGGGGTACATTCAGCTGAAAACCCCTCCAGTTCCAGAATCATACCTGGATTCCTATCACATGGTTTATGACATAACGGTGTCATCTATTCCAGATATTTACCAAAAAGACCTTCACACTCTTAACCTATAAGAATTTGCCATAATACATTCCATAATCACCTGATTCCTTCTGTGGAAATGTATTGCTTTGGCTTGAAGCATTCTGGACTTCTGGCACCAAAACCTTGTGGAATATATGTATTCCTGATCCAAGCTATCCTTGTTTCAACTGAGAACCAGTTGATAAATCCTGAATGTATAGACATCATTGTCTATATTTAGTTATTTTTGCGTTAAAACCCCATTAAACTGCTTTGAAACTCAAACCAGGCGCCACTGTGGCGCCCAGCGATTCCCCCAGGCAGCGCTTTTAAACCACAATTTGGGGTTTTACTTTTGGCTAACCTTAACCAAACTTCTTGACACAGCCAAGGCAATTAAACAATATAATTAAATCCTCATTAATAATATTCCCAGCATATATTAATTAATCTTCCTAGTTAATTAATCTTTTTGAAGACAACAAGTCTTTACTTGACACAGTCAAGTCCATTTTGGCCCTATAATTAAATCCTCATCAATCATATTCCATGGTATCAATTAACTAACCTTCCCAGTTAATAAATTGCGTTTGAAACACCAACCTCATAATATGAACCATTCAGATTATTCATTACAGCCTTCAATTAGTACAGCCTAATTGATTCCTGGGTATCATTACTATGCTGGAAAGTCTCTCCAAGGCCAATCCTATTGTTTTGAATTTCAACTTATGAAATTCATCACAATTCAACCTCTTTGTGAAACCACATCCCAATGTGACTGTAGTATGGTCACATCCCTCTTCTACTGAGCTTGGTCTTTTTCCTGCTCCTTGACAGGGACAGACCACATGCACTTTTTGTCTAATAGGACACTTTGTGGTATAATAGCCCTTTTGGAAACAGCAGTAGCAAGTGATATCTGTGAGAGTAATTTGTCTCTCTTGAGTTTGGCAAGTTTTGGTACTACTAGTTGCTGGTGTACTAGTGTTGGTGGGCCGGATAAATCTGGGTTTCTCCTTGTTGTGTGAATTTTGGGATGCTTCCAAACGGTGAAGATAATCCAAAATTTGCACCATGGTAAACTCTTGACCCAGGAAGAGGTTCATTGCCCAATAAAGCTCCTGATATGGTTTAACAGCATTCTTCATTGCCAACTTGGTGTTGTTTCCCACCATAGCACTGGCTCCCAGAATGACCTGAGTTTTGTGGTAAAATTGGTCTGCAAATTCAGAAAGTGTCTCATTTGTCTTGAACTCAATATCAGAAAAGAGATTCTTGGGTTCTTATATGCAAACAGTGCTTATGAATTCTCTTAGAATGGCTTTTTTGGTGTCTTGGTAGGTAATATCACCAATAGAGAGGCTTGGCATGATGATATCTCTACCCATAGAATCAAGTAAATTGATAATCAAGTATGCTTTCTTGATGTCTGGCGCTCCTACTGTTGCCATTTTATATAGTTGTAAGAAAGTGTGCAAATTCTCTTGACGGTCAAACTTTGGGAGTACACCAACAATAAATCTCTCACAAAAGACTTGCAAAGGTGGAGTTTGCAAATAAGGTTGAGATGACAAGTTACTATACTGGGAGTTTCAAGGAGGAGGAGCTTGTTTACTAGCACTTGGATTGGTTGGTAAAGCCATCATGGTATTTAGGATGGAGCGCTGTTCAGTTATGGACATACTGGCTGAAATGGATTTGTAGCCCAGTTAACTTTGAAATATCTCAGAAGCCTTATAACTCATATAGGCTGGTTTGGCCTCCACTTTTTGATGTGATCCATTATAGAACTTTTTCATCTGGCTCAATCAGCCTTATACTGATGAAATTTCCAAATTTCCTCTTGGGCTAGGCCAAGAGCAGTGCGGTAATTGTTGATCTGTTGCTGTTGTAAATCTACTTGTTTTGCAATTCAACAATCTGCCCAAAAAATTTATTGTTGGAATTCATAATGTCATCCACATTGGTCTGGAGGGCAGTAATGTGGATTTGTTGACCGTCAAACATGGTCAAGGTATTGACATGGCTAACTTCAGTTTTTAGCAGTTTGAGCTTGACCTGTATATCCCTTATCTTGTGTGGAGTTGGAACAGCTACAGAAGTGGGCAATGCAGCCAAGCAATTTTCAAACTGGCAACAGCAATGGTTAGCTGCCTCAATTTATTCAGTAGTCTTGCCGTGATCACAAAGTTTATATCATTAATTCTAGGAAGGTCTTCATCCAATTAGCGGTTCAGGATTTTCAATCTGGTTTGAGTCCAACTCAAATGACGCTGGTTGGCCATGATAGCCTTTCAGGCTTCAGTAATGAGACTTCTAATTGGCAGAGCAATTTGGCATAGTTGTTTGATGCATTATCTGTGTGTAAAGCAAGGTTTTACAATACATTCTGTTGGTAGGAGATATCATTTGGGAAGTGTGGGTAGTTGATAAAAGGAATCTAGCAATGTACTCCTTGATGTTTGTTAGATCCATATTTTAGCCCATGAACGTTGTAGTGTAATTGTCCTGAGGTGCTCATATTCCAAGAAAAGGACATCTTGATTGTGTGCTCAATAAGACAGAGATCAGGCTGAGTCAACATTGCCAGTTGGACTGGGTTGGTAGCCATATGAAAGGGACTTGGACACCTGTGCTACTCTGTTAAAGGGTAGAGTCAATGGATCTTGGTAAAGTACAACAAAGAAGTTTTAAAAGCTATGGCAACAACCAAAAATACCTCAGATTTAAACAAAATGATTTCAGATTTAAGAGAATTTCAACTAAAAGGTTAAAATATACACTCTGTTAACAGGGATTTTCTTGGTATTTATGGGCAAAATGAGTCAACACTGTTGAAACTGAACCAATAATAGTTCAGTATTTGAATTGAGGAAGACAACAGTTCAATAGAAATGAAAAGAATGAATAGAATAATGCTGCAACTAAGTTTCCAGACTTGCCTGCCAATGTATCTTAAAATACACAGGGGGTGCTTGATGAGTTTCTCCTTGATGTATCCAACAACATGAACCAATCTGATGGCAACATAAAATGCGGGCACTTTCTCCCAATTAGGAGCGCTACTAATTTGACCTGCTGATCCCTGCACAATTTATTCCTTGGCTTTGTTTTTTACATGAAACACACCACTATTCCACCCCCCTTGTGGCCTTGTGGCTTTCCTCATATAGTATATTAATCACAATATTCTACAATAAATAAAACCTTATTCAATTCATTCTTGTCCTTTCTATTGGACTGTTATCTTCTCTAATCAAATACAGAAATCTAATTGGTTCAGTTGTAGCAGTGGTAGCAGCGGTAGGTTCACAACATACCTAAAAGAAAAATTCCCCCAAGAAAGGATGGAGTATGGGCTGTATGGCTACTCCCCATCAAGAGACCTTACTGCCAATCCCCAAGGGGGACATCCCCAAAGGGTACGTTATTTACCAAGATCAGCTAGTTCTTACAAGTGTGTATAATTGACTCTGCATTAGAAAATCTGACGCCAGCATCACCCTGCCCCAGTTGAACCTTTCACAGTACATGCTCAACCTCCAGCTGGTATCCTTTGTGGGTGGGGTCAAAGGAGCCAAAATTGTCAGTTGGCTTCACTCCACCAAGACCTGCCTCCCTATCTTCAGGTTCCTGAGCCCATGTGGGTTGCTAGTGTGTCTAGGCCCTCACAGGGCCCGCCACTGTGTGGTTTACCAACTTGGCCAATCAAGAAATTGATGTCACCTGGGCGTTATTCAGGGACACTGCAAAGTCCTGCTATAGCAAAACCTTCTTGCATATTTTGGTAAGAACTCCCCTTCTGGTCATTAAGCAGACCAGGTCTGTCCCTGAATATCTTGCTGCTGCCCTCAAATCTGTGACTGACAAAAATAGCATGCTTCTGACCTTAATAGTCAATGGGCTCAAGCCCTATATCTGTAAGTGGGTCCCCGTAGATTGTTGTACCTCCATTGATGACTGTTACAAGGCCATTGTGGAGCCAACAACCAGGCTTTGATGGGATTCTGCAGCACAAATTATGCTCCACCTTAACCTCAGACAACACCAGGCAGTGCCCACAACCAAGTAGGCTGCTGCCAGCCCCGCCATCAGGAAAATGGCATTAAACACCCCTGCAAGGGGGAACTCCAGCTAGCACAAATTGAGAACCAGGAAATAGAGTGGGGGTTTTAGCTAAAAGAGGCTCTACAACCCCACTTGACCCTCACTCTCAATCCCTCCTTGCAAAAAACCCCTGCAACCACAGTGTACACAAATTTATAACCCTTGACTTCTTTCAAGTTCATAGTGACGGCCCCATACTGCAAGAGAGTCACTCCTCAAATAAAGTAACACACTTATCCTATCCCTTCTGTTTCTGTGGGAACAACCACAAATTACTGGTAGATACCAGGGCCAATCACACTATGGTTGACCAGACCTTAGATGATTCTCAACAACTAGACTGTGTGCCAAGCAGATTTAAAGCTGTACAAATAGCTGACTCCCGTAGAGTGGCAATTAGCCATGAGACAGTATCCTTCTCTATGAGAATGGGGAACGTCCAGGTTAAGCTCTCTGGATCCAATAATGACAGGGTTCTTCCACAACGTAATTGCTGGTCTTGACTGACTTCACCACAATAGTCCCTACATTGACTGGGAGACGTCTGTAATCACCCTCAATAGAAATGGGGTGGGTTTTCAGATCTATCCTGTCAAAAATGAGCAAGTTACTTCACAATAATGTGTTTTTCAGAATAACAGAGAGAAGCTTGTACAATTTCAAGGGGGGAAACTAGACTTTAGCCAATGCTCATTCAAAGTTATCTGTGCTGAACCCTCTGCAGCCCCTACCTTGGCCACTTCACCTCCACCAGCACTTTCCATGCTCCTCAAGGAATATAAGGACGTCTTCAGTGAAACACTGGACAACTACCCCCTCCCCAAGAGATCCAACATGCTATAAAACTACAAGGATTGCTACCTAAATCACATCCCTTATATTATTTTAGACCAAAAGAAGATGAGACCCTCTGCAAGCACCTTGTAGATGTGCTTGACAAAGGCTTTATTTGCCCCTTGCTCTCTCCATACAGGGCTACTGTCTCTGTTGTAGCCAAGAATAGGGGTCCCTTTGCCTGGTCACAGATTACTGCACCTTGAATGAGGTGAATATTAAGAATAAGTACCCCTGCCATTTATTGACAACATTTTTAAAATACTCACAGGTGTTAAGATCTTTAGAAAGATTGATCTTACTGCAGGGTAAAACCAGGTCCGCATTGCACCAGGGGATGGGGCAAAAACTTCCTTTTGCACATGCTACAGGTCATTTAAGTGTTTGGTCATGAACTTTGGAATGACCAACACTCCTTCCATCTTTGCCATGCTGATGAACAAAGCATTATAGGAATTGATTTGTAAATGTGTGTTATGTACCTTAACAACATTATTGTCTTCAGTCAAGATCAAACCACACACCTTCAACACATCTGTGCTTTGTCTTGACACCCTTTTAAAAAATCAGCTAAAAGCTAAACTCTCCAAATGCAAGTTCCTGAAGTTAGAGTTACTATTCCTTGGGCACACCATCTCTTCCTAAGGGATAAAGCCCAACCCTGCCAAAATCAAGGCAATCACAAGCATGCACACACCATTGATGTGGGCCAGGTGTGTACATTCTTAGGCATGATTGCCTATGTGCGCAAGTTCATCCCAAATTTTGGGGAACTTATTATACCTCTCACTAAGCTCATAAACACCAAACAGCACTTCTAATGGACTCCTGTCAGGGATCAAGCCTTTGAGATGTTGAAGCAAAACTTACAACTGCACCTGTATTGCAGTTCCCCAATTGGAACCTCCAGTACAAACTCAAGACTGACGTCTCTGACGGAGCCATAGGGGGCGTGCTTTGGGTAGAAACTGACAAGGGCGTCTTTCTCCCCATGGCATACAAGTCCAGGAAGCTCACCAATTTAGAGCAATATTATCCCATACATGATAAAGAGTTAGCAGCAATTGTGCACTGCGCTGAGAAACGGCACTGTTACCTGGAAGGGGCTACCTTTCCACCCTGCGTCCTGACAGATCACAAGTCACTCCAGTACTTCAACATGCAGTCTCACTTGATACACCACTAAGCAGGCTGGGTCAAGCGCCTATCACCCCATCAGTTGCACATTGAGTACAAGCCTGAGAAGGAATTGTTGCAGCTGACGCCCTCTCAAGGCTCTATGTAGCGTCCATCACCAGGGACAACAGCTTGGATCCAGATTGGCCAATGCTGTACATCTGTCCTGAAGCAACTTGTTACAAAGGCCTTAACTCAGTAACCATATCCAAGCTGAAGGACAACAAAAGTCAGTTCACCACCAATGCTGGCAACGTCTGCCACTAGACAGAGACAGGTGAGAAGACGCCTTACATTCCCACCACAAAACAAGGCAACACAATATTACATTACCACCACACCTTTGGTCACTCTAGAGGACGTAACCTCTTTGAGATCATGAAACAAAAAGTTTGGTGGCTGTGTATGCTCCAAGATATCTTGGATCTCCAGAAAACATGTGTGCTGTGCAAAAAGAATACATCCAAATCTGCACCCCCAAGTCTGTCCTGCCCATCAAAGCCATAGAAACCTTCAAATAGTGGGCCCTTGATGTTGTTGGGCCCCTCCATGAAGACAGATTGGGGAAGAAATACATCATAACTGCCATCAACTACTTCACCTGCTGGCCAGTAGCCTGGGCAACAACTAACCACACCGCCACCATCATCACCTGCTTCCTTGGCAAGGAAATTGTGGCCCTGTGGTGCAGGGTGCCACTCCCTAATGTTGCCATATTGGGACTGAATCCTTTTTTAGAAAAATATAGGGGAACAGCTGCCCTTTTTTGTTATTACCATTGGAAGGTAACCCTCTAAATTACAAAGTGTTGCCTCCAATTATAGACCAATTAATGCACCTGCAGCTAGCCGCAGATGTGTTGGAGAGCGGCCAATTGGAATGGGTTTTCACGTGGCAATTAGTGACCAATTGAAGCATCTGCGGCTAGCTGCAGATGCTCCAATTGGTTACCCATCAAAAGTGGTTTATCATATGTCAATTAACTCTCATTGCTTGTGCCCACTATATAAATTGGTATACTGATCTTCTGTCCCTCTTTTTGCCAAAATGGGGACTTAAAAAGAGAGTAGTCTGAAACCATATTCTACACTCTATTCCCCAGATATGGCCCTACTATGTGCTGCAACCACCTGACTACAGATCACATGCCCAAATGTTCATCTCTTGCCCAATTCAACCCATTTCTTTCTGAATATTCCCAAGAATGTTTCAGCTCTCCAAGAATAAGCTCATTTCCTGACAGTCTAGGCCCTAGTCAGCATGACTCACCCTTTTTTTCCCCTCCTCTTCCTCTAAGTATAAAAGACCCCAAGAGGTCCCCAATAAACATAATTATTCACCATAACAACACAACAATTGACTTACAAATCTTAGCATACTTGCAGAACCCAAAAATAGAGGTTCTGTTAATTAAGAAGAATTTAGTCATGTTGTGTTTCCAGTTGCTCAGCTACTCTCAAACCATCCCTACAACCCTTGAGCACCACATAAGGAAAGCCACTGTTCCACCAGGGATGGCACAGTGGCAGGTTCCATGTAAGGTTTTGAGCCAAGGAATAACTTGGGCAGGGATCATCAAGTTAAATTGGCAGCGCTCTTAATTAGAAGATAGTGCCTGCAATTAAATATTACCATCATATTGGTTCACGTCGTTAGATATGTCAAGGGGCAACTCATTGAGTGCCCCCTGTTTAATGTGAGATATGTTGGCAGGCAAGGAGGGAAACTCATTTGCAACACCCCCTTGCCCCTGTTTGTTGTAGGGCACCAGGATCAGAGCCAGCGGAAGATCTGGGAAGATCTGCACAAACAACCTTTGTGTGGGGATGGCATTGAAGGGGTGGAAGCAATTGTGGTGAAGCTTCTTGGTGTTTCCTTGTGCATCTTCAAGTTAATAGGTGTGATTGTCATAGACCGCAGCTACCTTGAAGGGCCCTAGGTTGTTGGGCTCTAACTTGGCAGAATTGGGGTTGAGGGTGTAGACAGGATCACCTACAGCGTATCTGGCTTTAGGGTGCTTTGTCCCCCCTTCAATTTGTTTGTGTTTGATTTCTTGGGCCTTGGCATGCCATTGATTCAGGGATGAGGTCATCAACAGGGGGCAAGCTCCAGAATCAACTCATAGAGAATGGAACATCCTTCATGTTGACAATTCTCAAAATATATTTTTCTTATTTTCAATATTAAAGATTATTTTTTTCTTGTTTAAATAATTGACACTAATATAAGAGCAATGTTTGATTTTTCTTTTGAGCTTTTAATTAAAATTATAAAAGATAAAGCAAAAACAATTTTTTAAATTATCAGCATGGAGGATGTTCCATTCTGTATGAGTTAATTCTGGAGGTTGCCAAGAGGGGAGGATTTTTGGAACTGTAGATTGTAACTTCCCCTGTTCAACTCCTGTCAGACTGTCAGGCGCCCCAAAGGCCAAGGCGCTGGGACTGAACCCAGTGCCTCTGTTGATTCTTGCTTGTAAAATAAGAAGAGCAGTGGGCAAGTGTTCAGTCCAAGCGGTAATGGGGTGCTCCTGTGAGAGCTTTGCAATCATTTGAACAAGTGAGCCATTTAATTGCTCTACGTGCCCATTGGCATGCAGATGATAGGGGGTGGTAACTAGACGTTGGAGGGCATTCTTGGCGCAGTACGCCTTCATGACATGTCTAATGAGTTCTGGGCCACCAACTGTGATGAGACGTTTGGGCTGCCAAAAGTAGGCCACAATTTCCTTGCCAAGGAAGCAGGTGATGATGGTGGCGGTGTGGTTAGTTGTCACCCAGTTATGGCTAGCAGGTAAGGTACTTAATGACAGTTATGATGTATTTCTTTCCCCAATCTGTCTTAATGGAGGGGCCCAACATCATCAAGGGCCCACTGTTTGAAGGTTTATATGGCTTTGATGGGCAGGACAGACTTGGGGGTGCAGATTTGGATGTATTCTTTTTGCACAGCACACATGTTTTGAGGAGATCCAAGATATCTTGGAGCATACACAGCCACCAAACCTTTTGTTTCATGATCTCAAACAGGTTACATCCTCTGATTTAACCCAAGGTGTGGTGGTAATGCAATATTGTGTTGCCTTGTTTTGTGGTGGGAATGTAAGGCGTCTTCTCACCTGTCTCTGTCCAGTGGCAGACGTTGCCAGCATTGGTGATGAACTGACTTTTGTTGTCCTTCATCTTGGAGATGGTTACTGAGTTAAGGCCTTTGTAACACGTTGCTTCAGGACAGAGGTACAACATTGGCCAATCTGGATCCAAGCTATTGTCCCTGGTGATGGACGCTACATAGAGCCTTGAGAGGGCGTCAGCTGTGACAATTTCCTTCTCAGGCTTGTACTCAATGTGCAACTGATGGGGTGATAGGCGCTTGACCCAGCCTGCTTAGTGGTGTATCAAGTGAGACTGCATGTTGAAGTACTGGAGTGACTTGTGATCTGTCAGGACGCAGGGTGGAAAGGTAGCCCCTTCCAGGTAACAGTGCTGTTTCTCAGCGCAGTGCACAATTGCTGCTAACTCTTTATCATGTATGGGATAATATTGCTCCAAATTGGTTAGCTTCCTGGTCTTGTATGCCACGGGGAGAAAGACGCCCTTGTCAGTTTCTACACATAGCACGCCCCCTATGGCTCCTTAAGAGATGTCAGTCTTGAGTTTGTACTGGAGGTTCCAATTGGGGAACTACAATACAGGTGCAGTTGTAAGTTTTTGCTTCAATATCTCAAAGGCTTGATCCCTGACAGGGGTCCATTAGAAGTGCTGTTTGGTGTTTATGAGCTTAGTGAGAGGTGCAATAGATCCCCAAAATTTGGGATGAACTTGCGCACATAGGCAATCATGCCTAAGAATGTACACACCTGGCCCACATCAATGGGAGGTGGCATGCTTGTGATTGCCTTGATTTTGGCAGGGTTGGGCTTTATACCTTGGGAAGAGATGGTGTGCACAAGGAACAGTAAATTCAACTTCAGGAACTTGCATTTTGAGGGTTTAGCTTTTAGTTGATTTTTCCAAAGGGTGTCAATGACAGCACAGAGGTGTTGGAGGTGTGTAGTTTGATATTGACTGAAGACATTAATGTTGTTAAGGTACACAACAAACATTTCCCAATCAATTCCTAAAATGCTTTGTTCATCAACATGGTATCAAAACCGCAGGCTCAACCTGCCAGCAAGGTTCCAACCAAGCAGTTTTGTGACCCGCAATCCAATTATCCAGTCACCTGAAGAAAGACTAGGAAGTCAACTCAAGTTACCAAATCCAACAACATGAACAGATGATGATCCTTCACAGTGGATACCTTAATTTGGCGCTTGACTCATTATCAGGATTAAGCCACCCCCTTCTTCCATCCAGCTGTGATCACCAATCTTGTTCCTACTATCCTTGATTCACATGAACTATATAATCACTATCTCTCAATAAAGATTATTATCCAGTTTCTAAATATTTTTCCCTGTGTAAATCTGCTAAAACAGCACAGTTACAGCAATGGGAAAGGTGGAGGGAGTGTTGGTCATCCCAAAGTTCATGAAACAATACTCAAACAACCCGTAGCATGCGCAAAAGGCAGTTTTTGCCTCATTCCCTGGTGCAATGCGGACCTGGTTGTACCCTGCAGTGAGATTGATCTTGCTAAAGACCTTTGCGCCTGCAAGTGTATCAAACAGGTCATCAATCAGAGGCAGGGGTTAATTATTTTTAACTGTCACCTCATTTAGGGCGCGGTTGTCTGTGACCAGGCAAAGAGACCCATCCTTCTTAGCTACAAAGAAGACCACTGCCCCGTATGGAGAGAGCAAGGGGCAAATAAAGCCTTTTTCAAGCGCATCTACAAGGTGCTTGCGGAGGGTCTCATCTTCTTTTGGTCTAAAATAATATAAGGGATGCAATTTAGGTAGTAATTCTTGTAGTTGTACAGCATGTTGGATCTCTTGGGGAGGGGGTAGTTGTCCAGTGTTTCACTGAAGACGTCCTTATATTCCTTGAGGAGCATGGAAAGTGCTGGTGGAGGTGAAGTGGCCAAGGTAGGGGCTGCAGAGGGTTCAGCACAGATAACTTTGACTGAGCATTGGCTAAAGTCTAGTTTCCCCCCTTGAAATTGTACAAGCCTCTCTCTGTTATTCTGAAAAACACATTATTGTGAAGTAACTTGCTCATTTTTGACAGGATAGATCTGAAAACCCACCCCATTTCTATTGAGGGTGATTACAGACGTCTCCCAGTCAATGTAGGGACTATTGTGGTGAAGTCAGTCAAGACCAGCAATTACGTTGTGGAAGAGCCCTGTCATGATTGGATCCAGAGAGCTTAACCTGGATGTTCCCCATTCTCACAGAGAAGGATACTGTCTCATGGCTAATTGCCACTCTACGGGAGTCAGCTATTTGTACAGCTTTAAATCTGCTTGGCACACAGTCTAGTTGTTGAGAATCATCTAACGTCTGGTCAACCATAGTGTGATTGGCCCTGGTATCTACCAGTAATTTGTGGTTGTTCCCACAGAAACGGAAGGGATAGGATAAGTGTGTTACTTTATTTGAGGAGTGACTCTCTTGCAGTATGGGGCCATCACTATGAACTTGGAAGAAGTCAAGGGTTATAACTTTGTGTACACTATGGTTGCAGGGGTTCTTTGCAAGGAGGGATTGAGAGTGAGGTCAAGTGGGGTTGTAGAGCCTCTTGTAGCTAAAACCCCCAGGCTTTTTCCTGGTCCTCAATCTGCGCAAGCTGGAGCTCCTTCTTGTGGGGGCGTTTAGTCCCATTATCATGCTGATGGGCTGGTGGCGGCCTACTTGATTGTGGCCATTGCCAGGTGTTGTACGTGGTTGGGACAGAGCGTCACTGGTACAGAGGAAGCCCATTGAGGCCTGGTTGTTATCCTCCACAATGGCTTTATAGCAGTCATCAATGAAGTTACAGCAACCTATGAAGACCCACTTGAAAATATGGGGTTTTAACCCATTGATGATGAGATTGAGTAGTATTGCATTTATGTTGGTTACAGCTTTATAGCAGCAGCAAGAGCTTGTTGCCAGGAAGTGGGGTACTCAGGAATGGACCCAGTTTGTTTGATTTCTAGAAGAGGAGTCCTCACAACAATGGAGGAGAAGGTTTTGCTGTAGCAGGACTTGGCGGCGTCTTGAAATGCTGCCCAGGTAACGTCAAGCTCCTAGCTGGCCCAGTTGGTGAACCACACAATGGCAGGTTCTGTGAGGCAACCAGACGCAGTGGCAACTGTGACAGATCCAGGATTTAATGCTTGCTTCTTCATTATCCCGGTCTGACTCTTTTAGGGTATACAGGGAATCCTTTTGGTAAGCTTCAAAGCTGTGATTCCAGGCAAGCAATCTTGGTGTTAAACTTGTTGCCATCTGGTGATCACTTCCATGTTTTTGCTTCCCATAATCTTAGCTGCAGACCATCTCATTCATTCCATGGTAGTCTTATTTCAGTTAAAAGCCGAAAACACAAAGCATAAAAAGATTGAGGGGAAAGCAACCATTGTCACACATAAGTATCATTTTTATTAATCATTATCATGTTTCCATTATATACCAATTGGGGTACATTCAGCTGAAAACCCCTCCAGTTCCAGAATCATACCTGGATTCCTATCACATGGTTTATGACATAACGGTGTCATCTATTCCAGATATTTACCAAAAAGACCTTCACACTCTTAACCTATAAGAATGTGCCATAATATATTCCAGAATCACCTGATTCCTTCTGTGGAAATGTATTGCTTTGGCTTGAAGCATTCTGGACTTCTGGCACCAAAACCTTGTGGAATATATGTATTCCTGATCCAAGCTATCCTTGTTTCAACTGAGAACCAGCTGATCAATCCTGAATGCATAGACACCATTGTCTACATTTAGCTGTTTTTTCTGCATTTAATGGTTTTTTGCGTTAAAAACCCATTGATACACTTTGAAACTCAAACCAGGCGCCACTGCGGCGCCCAGGAACTTTTCCAGGCGGCGCCTGAAACATTCACTGGGCGGCACTTTAAAAATCAATTAGGTGGCACGGCAGCGCTTCTAACCTAATTAATTTGCCAAAACAGCGCCTTTAAACCACAACTTGGGGGTTTAATTTTGGCTAACCTTAACCAAACTTCTTGACACAGCCAAGGCAATTAAACAATATAATTAAATCCTCATTAATTATGTTCCCAGCATATATTAATTAATCTTCCCAGTTAATTAATCTTTTTGAAGACAACAAGTCTTTACTTGACACAGTCAAGTCCATTTTGGCCCTATAATTAAATCCTCATCAATCATATTCCAGGTTATCAATTAATTAACCTTCCCAGTTAATAAATTGCGTTTGAAACACCAACCTCATAATATGAACTGTTCAGATTATTCATTACAGCCTTCAATTAGTAAAGCCTAATTGATTCCTGGGTATCAATTAACCTTCCCAGTTAATCAATCAATTTTGACACACCTAATATCATATTCTGAATTGTTCAGATTATTCATTACAGCCCTCAATTAGTACAGCCTAATTGATTCCTGGGAAATCAATTACTACACTGTAAAATCTCTCCAACGCCAATCCTATTGCTTTAAATTTCAACTTATTAAATTATCACAATTCAACCTCTTTGTGAAACCACAGCCCAATGTGACTGCAGTATGGTCACAGCAATCCATATGGGCTCAGGAACCTGACAGATACAGAGGCGGGCTTCAGTAGATTGTAGCCAACTAACAATGTTGGCCCCCTTAACACCCCTTGCAAAGGATTCCAGCTGAAGGTTGAGCATGCGTTGGGACAGGTCTGACTGGGGTGGAGTGACGCTGGCGTCACGCTGCCTGAGACGGAGCCAATTGTACACACTTGTGAGAACTAGCTGGTCTTGATAGATGACGTACCTGTTGGGATGTCCCCCTTGGGGATTGGCAGGAAGGTCTCTTGTTGGGGAGTAGCCATACAGCCCGTACTCTGTCCTTTTGTATGAGGGATTTGTTTTAGGTAGGTTGTAAACCTACTGCTGCTACCACTGTTGCAACTGAACCAATGAGAATTCAGTATTTGGAATTGGGTAAGACAACAGTCCAATAGAAAGGACAGTATAATAAGAATAAACTATTGTTTATTGTTGAATATTGTGATTAATATACCATTTGGGGAAAGCCACAAGGCCACAAGGGGGTGGCATGATGGGAAGTTCCATGTAAGGTTTGAAGCCAAGGAATAACTTGTGCAGGGCAGCAATTCAAATTGATAGTGCTCCTAATTAGGATGAAGTACCCACCATTTGATATTGCTATCAGATTAGTCCATGCCGTTAGATACATCAAGGGGCGACTTGTTGAGCGCCCACTGTGTATTGTAAGATATGTTAGCAAGAAAGTCTGGAAGCTCAGTTGCAACATATTAATGACATCCTTCAGTTAGGCGTCTATCATTATAATCTTCTTAGTTTTATCTCTGAAACTCTCAGGATGAACACAAAACAAGGAATTAATCATTTTTATTTTTTTCTGTAGCCATACAAATCTATTTGGGCAGGTCAGAAAGGCTTGTGAGGGCAGCAATATTCTGGTTTAAGGTAAAGATTGTCACATTCTGAACTTGAAACAACTTGGTGACAACTTCTTCTTGGCTTTTGTTTCATCTTGTTTCTTGATCATAAGCTGTCTTATATAGTAATATAAAATCAAAAAAGCATACAAGATGCTCTTATAATAAAACAAGATTAGAGGCCTAGGGTTACTAATTTTGACTTGGTTGACATACTGACATGGCCTATACTATAGTCTGGCTAGGCTCTCACAAGGGAGGAGGGCCAGCCTGAAAGGCCATGTACAGAATTGATGCAATCCAGACAAGATAATTCACAGCAGTGACCAGAAGGCGCCAACTTCTAGTATGGGGCACAATCTGATTGTCTAGCCTTAACACTGTAATATAAAAAAGCCTATTTTACTGAAAGCTTGGGAAGAAGGAGCATTAAAAAGGGGAAAAGTAGCTGGAATTTCTTTTATAATGGTTAGAATCTGGCCTTTGTTATGGCCAGGAGAAAGATTCAGCCAGTAAAGGTAGAAGTACCCCAAGTCAAGGGTGAAAGCTGGCAAAACTAAGAAATTAAGAGCAGGACCAGGAGAGACTGGTAGGCACAGATGTATTGTGTTGTTGATTCATGTAGTGATACAAACAGAATGATTTTATTGCTTTAAAAACAAATAATTTCTGTAAACAATTAATGGTTCCTGGGCATAAAGATGTTTATTATGATTATGTCAGCAGTGAAAAAGGCTTTTTTTCCTCACTACTTATACTTACTGGGAATAACTTAGACTTTTGTTCTACCAGAGGCCTGGTGGCATCATCTTCAGTGGTACTTTCAAAATGCTTGATAAATTGTGTGCTGGAGCCTAAGGACAGGTGTGTGTTGGCTGTTTCCTCATGGTAATGGGTTTGGCTGCAGCATTTAAGATGCCACAGATATTATTAAAAACTGCAAGCATTTGATTGCCTGATCAAACAATCAAACAATTGTTTCACAATTTACCAATAGCAAAGAGACCCTCATTTTGTGTTTAATTTCAATTTCAGGGTTTTTTGGCACATGAGCCTTGCAAACTCCTGGCCATTTGTGGTCAGAAAGAGAAGTTTACTTCTAGAAAGGCAGTTAGCAAGAGTTTTCACACAGTTGGTTGTGCTGAATTCAAGAAGGCTAGCTGATTTTCTAGATTATTCTAGCCCTGAAAATATGAATCAGTTGATGATTCATGAGCTCAGAATTGTGGCTTTAAGAATTAATAGCCATCATGCTAATAAAGAGTTCATATTTGTGAAAATAAATTAATCTAATTGTATCTTATTTAAATTATTTAATTGTTAACTCTATGATCAATACAATATTTGGTGTATTATAATAAAACTTGTCTCTCTTTTTAATATATTTATATCTAACTAACATCCAAAGTTTTTAATATCTGTAATACATACTAAAGTCAAGTCATTATAATATAAAACACTATTTTCTAAGTTGCATTAAAAAAAGAATTAAAAATAAAAAATATTAGCCTTGAACGCTTTTTTATTTGATTAGCTCAAAAGCAAGAGCTTTATGGATAAAAAACTCAGAGTTCTTGTAAAAAGCTGTAACCACATCAGGTGACATTACAAATTAGCTGGTCTCAATAATATTAAAGAGATCTTCAGTGTTTTGTGGGAGACCTTTCTTCACTTTATTCTTGATTCAACCAAACATCTTCTTGATTGGATTCAGAAATAGGGAATAAGGCAAGTGGAAGAAAAGCCTCATTGGACAATTAGCAAGGCAATGCCTGAAGGTGTGGCTTTTTTGTCTATGAAGAGAACTCAGACACAACCAAATCCACCTTGTAGAGCCTAACATTATCAAGCACAACAATGTTAGTTGTGCTTCAGTAATTAATTCAAAGGTGTTTTTAATGGTTCAGAGAAAATCAAGAAATATTCTGCTGTTGTGAAAACCCTTGATCATCTAGTTTTTTTTCTAAATCACAGGAAATAAAAGGCGCCATCATAAACATGTTTGAGAACAAATGATTGCACAATGTGCTACATCGTTTTTGAACTCCTTTTTAACTCATTTATGCCTTAATCTGAAGAAAAACAATGATTTTTAAATATAGAAGTACTGTATGTTTCCAGTCTGCTTTAGTGTCATATAGGTTTTGGTATAAATGTGGCAATCCTTGATGGTCTTCTTGCTGTTTTTGTTGTACGGAGAAATATCTAATACTTTCCAGGAAAGGCTCAAATCAACCATTGTTTTGTATATGATAATTTTAAAACAGAAAGCACAAACTCTGTGGCTAGCATTAATTAGATAAAAAAACTAAATGACAATCCTTGGCACCCACTGCTTGATTGTGTCAGGAATGACAATTTGGATGCTCCTGAATCCCAAAATAGAGAACCAGAGTCAAACTCTGGACAAAACCCTTTTAAAACTGCCAGACCCATAGGCTTGGAACCTAATAACCCACTACCAATTGATAAAGTTGTTGCCAATCCACCAGGACCCAAACCTTTAACCAACATGCAGGATTCTGCAAGCAAACCGCCAGTGCAAGATGTCGGGAATTTCTTGAGGTGTCAATACCTGACACCAACAGTTTGCTTGGTGAAATGTGTGAGTTTTCCAATAAAAGGTACTCTGAACTCCCCTGAAGCCCATGAAGAGGCATTGGACCTGAAGAGTCACTCAATACCCAAATTGACAAACAGAAGGATTCAAAGTCTTCTCATCCTGAAGTGGCCAGTGGCAAACCGCCAGTGTCAAGCGCCACACTGCCATCTAAGACCCCTGATGCCAAACCGCCCAAGCTTAGAAAATCCAACCAGGAAATGAAGCCTCCAGTGTGGTATAAATACCTGCCAGGGCGAGATCAATCCTCATTGTCATTTTTAAATAAAGGTTATGAGATATTGGTTTCCCCAATTATTGCCGTGTTTTATTATTGTCATCTGCCAATAACTTGGAGATCATCTGACCCTCCTGCTAGCCCACCAGCTACGTACTGCCCACCAGGTGTCCCCTTTGGTTCTTTTCTTTTCACAGAGTACCGCTTAAAGCCTGAGTACAAGGACTACACTGCTGACAACATACTAGCTAGGATCTCTTGACCAGAACTACAGAGTTAACCAGATACAACCAAAAGGGCCCTTGGTACGTTACTGAACCCCGCCTGTTCAGAGATAAATACAACTTCCTTCCTGCCTACCAATTAGACATAGAACTATCTGTCACTCCCAAAACAATGCCTGCCTCTGCCGCCAAGCTTCCACTGGACCATACCAATTAGCTTTTTGGAATTGTATATATTACCCTCACAGGAGTAATAGATACTATTGTCCCCACCTCTGGTCTGTGATTGTGGGTGGGCAATTCAATGTCCTACCTCATTAAGTTAGCGCCAATCCTTTGGTGGGTCCTGCCCATCCAGTCCGCAACCTGCCAATTCCCAAACGCTAGCAAGCCGGCAGATAAGGGTTGATTCCCTGACATTATGACAATCTACTTTAAACCTGGTATCCTGAGCCCCAAGATGTTGATTATTCTTGGGGCATTTTATATATTTTTGTAATGATAATCACTTATTACACATTTATGATGACCAAGAACCTAATTTCTTCCACCTGGAAGAATACAAACATGAACCTGAACAACCCCAAGAAATCTGAATATGCTTCCAAAGCGGCAAAAAGCCCTCCTCTCAGGTTCAGAATGTGATAGTCACCCAATCCCTCACCAAAGTGGAGATTCCCCAGATGAGAAAACTCACTCTTGAGGAGGCCTGTTGCACCATGCCAGTGCTTCAACTACACTTTTAAGTCAATGCCCTGTCCCATTCCAGTGACATCAAAAAGGTGCTTGGAGCAGTCATCATGCTATTGGGAGACGCCCTTGATTGGTTTGGCAAAGCCACTGCCAAAGACGTGGAATTTTTCCTAGATTAACCAAGTTTGAAGCTGAGTTGATGGCCGCGGGGGAGGAATGCAACACCATATATCATGCCCTAAAATCCTTGTTGAAAATCTGGCAGGGCGCCCACCCCATCCAAGTGTACATTGAAAAATTTCTCAAACTAAAGATCCAACCCAACTGAAAGACAAACTGACAGCCATTATCTTCCAAAAGGGAGTCACCCTAGCAATGAAGAACCTGTTGAAGCACCACCTGCCCACCCTCAGCCTAGACAATTGTTGTGATCTGAGGTGTGGCACAGAGTCACAACGGGAATTCCTAACCTTAGGATTAGATTTGTACTAAGTCTTGGTTAGAATAGCAGGGAAGGGTATGAAATTAAATTTTGGCCCTGAATGAATAATATCTGCTAAACATGGCTAGAGAGGCGCCTAAGTACATGGAGACACAAAGACAAAAATGTGAATAGAAATTAAATTTATTGGAAAATAAGGGAATAGATTATATAGTGGTAGATAATACCACAAAACACTACCAGGACGGTAGGATCACTTGCCACAAGCATGAGTGGGGCAATTGAGTTTTGCAAGATCAGGAAACTGAACAATTGTATTTTCCAATTAGGAGCCAGCCTTATTTCAAAGGGCAAAAGCAAAAGAGATATATTTGTCCTCAAAATAACCCAACAAAGGCAAAATCAAAACATGGTGAATGGTGGCATTCATGGCATTACCCCCTCTAGATTGGCCTTAGGGGGGTAGTACTTGCAGAGGAACTTAGCATGCACGCAAGCAAAAGGTTGACCACTAGAGAGTAGTTTTACCATATACTCTGATCCTTGCTTGAAGGCCACTTCTAAGGGCCCAATCCGCAACAAGTCTAGTTTATGAGCTTGTCCTCCTACTCTGTGTTGATAATACAGAACGTGGTCTCTAATGGTAAACTCAGGCAGGGGAGATCTTCTGACATTGTCAAGTGAGAGCTTCAGCAGCTTGGTCTTATAGGCAGACGTGTAGGCAGTAGCCTGTATATCAATAATGCGGTTGACTAGATATTTGATGTGTTTATCAGGGTTCATGGCCTTATCAGAGGAGAGTAGGGGGGCCCCAAGAGCAACGGGGTAGTGGATTCACAATCATACAGCATAGCAAAGGGGGAATACCCTATGACACAATGTTTGCTAAGGTGATAGGCAAAGAGAGCAGCGGGTAAGTATAGATCCCAGTTGGCAGCGTCAGAGTAAGTAAGCTTCC
>QTSX02001992.1:0-10039 GCA_014839935.2 Entomophthora muscae | reverse complement strand
TTGTCCAACAATCCACCCCAAAAGGAAGAGCATCAGACTTAACAATCTCCAAAGAAAATTGCCAGTCCCACAGTTTTTTATCCGCTGGCTTCTGCCTTCTTGCTTAGCTAACTGGGGGCATACTTCTTCCTGGGTTGCTTCAACCCCTTCTTTGGACAATACTGTCTGTTCAGGGAGCTTTTTCACCTAGGAATGATGTCCTTACCTGTGGGATTTTTAGTAACTGGTCTTAATTTATCTGCTATCATTTATCATCTCAGAAGTTTACTTCCAAATGGGTGGGTGCCTGACACTTATATTTCCTTCATTTTCATCCATTTCAGTTATGTTTCTTTCATCTGATGGTTCAATTTTTGGACTTGAACTTTCTTGGATTAATTTTATTTCCCTTTGATCTGATGCATTGGCACATTTCCATATTTCTTCTTAATTGTATGTGTGATTTTTGAAATTCACTTTATAATTATTCCCTTAAAATTTCAGTAAATCTTCTTTGTGTTGCCCATTGACTAACGTCTCTAAACTATTTCTTGAAACTTCCCTTGATTAAAATTTGGGTTTCCCTCACTCCCCAGCTGTCTTGTGATAGTTTCCCTAATTTTTTTCTTGAGTTCTACCACTTTCTGTGGGGTAGCCTCTAATTACTAATAAGGGAAGTGATATTTGACATTTTGACCTTAAAACATTCCAAATAAAGCCTTTATATTACAAATATCAACACAACATCAGTAAATTATTTTTATTGAGCTCTTGTATAAACCAATATTGACAATATTGTAAATAACTTGTGTATATTCAAAAAGAATGTGACATATGGCATAAATAAGAAAATTTACATTAAACTAGTCATTTTATTTATTACATGTTACCTGTTCTATTTACTATATAATAGCATATTATTTAACAAAAATAATCATTCTATTACTATTTTGTATTATGATGCCATTTTTATGTCAAACTTCAACTATAAATGGAATTATTAGTTATCAGGACAATCACATATTATGTATCCTATTCCAATGCATTTTTTAATAAAAAGAGTTTTTATATTGCTAATGCACATTGAAAATTTTGATGGATTGTACCCATATTTATATTAATTGACAATATATCCAATTATGGGTACAGTCCAATTTAAAAATTCACACTGTAAACTAGTGATATAAAGATGTGTTTTATTAAACAAAATAATTGTAATGGGCTTACTGATTCACATGTGAATAATAAAAGATAATTGTATCTTCATATATTCAATGTAATATGTACATCAATAAAGAGTGTAAGTATATAATTATACCAAGCGTTGATGCAGAAAATGCAGTTTGATTTTGTTTAATGTGTAAATAATTTTATTTAATTAAATATATTACTAAATTATTTAATTATAAGGCAGAATACCAAATTTATAAAATCAGTAAGTAGAAGTGATACATTAGTTTTAAAACCCATGGAAACAAGCAAAAATACTTCAGATTTAAATGAATTCAACTCAGATGTAAACAAAAGTAGCTAAATTTGCAAATAAAATTAGAACTCAGTGAATTTATATTGATTTAAAATAATTTGGGTTATATAAATTTTTTCCAGATTATTTGATTTTATTTACATCTCAGTTGAATTCATTTACATCTGAAGTATTTTTGCTTGTTGCCATAGGTTTTAAAACTAATGTTCTTGTTACTAATTTGGAAAGGGTTTTGGGGAGTATGTGTGAAATAAGCATCATCAGGATAGGAATAAATATTAGGGATGGCTTTGGTGATAGTTGAGAAGATTTGGGTAGGGTGTTGGGCTTCTGGGTTAGTAAGTCAATGGTGGTGTCTTGAAGGAGGGGTTGAGAATCTGGGTTGGATTGGTTGACAGGAAAGAAGCAGCAAGAGCAGACTGCTTCAGTTGCTCAACTTTTTCTCCCAGCACATAGGCAGACTTGACATACCAAATGGATGAGCGTAGGGGAGGCAGGGATCTTTTTGTGACTTATAACTATCACTTGCATACAGGATGACAAGATTGGATAAGTCCTGAGAAAATATAGATGGGAAAAGCTCAAACGCCTTCCCAATCTGGGTGTACAGTTCATTGTAGATGGCAGGCTTTAGTACCTGAGAGAAGAACCAGTATTGTATAAACACACATTTCAAGATGCATGGAAGCTTAGTTGATGGGATGGGTCCAGTAGGTATTTTCTGTGGCCATAATTTCCAGGGTAGGCCATTCACACTGCTCCATCTCTGCACTCAGTACTACTGTGTGCACAGATTTTTGTGTATCTCACTCTGCTAGCATGGTCTGGAGCTTCTTCTGGTATACATACCCATCTGCAGGTTTTGATGAAGCAGAGTAATAATTTATACCAACTGGGAAAACTTCCAGTAAAACTCCCAAGGATCTGTACAAAATTGGGCTGTGCTTGTATATGTCAGATCAGATACACTTTCTACAAAGTCTAATATACTTGCAAAAATCTTGGCATATATCAGAAAGATTATGTCATTGCATGTTCTCATTGACCTTCTTTTTATAAACTTGATAATGGTAGAATTTTATAGGCTGGTGTCCATCAAACTGGAATCACTGAGAACTTGATCAGATAAGATTCTAGCAGCCTTCACAACTCTGTGCATCCACAAATTGACTGTCCTCTTATTGGTGAAATGCTGTTGAGTCCTAGTTGGAGAAACACCTGGACCAGGGACATCTGGAGGTTGCGTTCCATGATAGCTATCATGAGATAGTGGG
Organism: Entomophthora muscae; assembly: GCA_014839935.2. Classification (NCBI taxonomy): domain Eukaryota; kingdom Fungi; phylum Entomophthoromycota; class Entomophthoromycetes; order Entomophthorales; family Entomophthoraceae; genus Entomophthora; species Entomophthora muscae. The sequence goes on along the minus strand of QTSX02001992.1, from coordinate 7,300 downwards.
ATTTTTCACCTTCAGTTGACATACAGGCACCATTTGGAGTTTTCTTGGGAGGGAGACCACAGTTAGAATGGGCTTGCAGGGTTCCAACCACAGTAGACTTTGCAAAACCCATTTTGACCACAATTTCCCCAAGGGACATGAGCATCCCTAGCTTTTCAACCATTTCCAGAACAATTTCTGGGGTGATTAGCCTTCTTCTTTGTCTTGCAGGCTAATTATCTGGAGGTGGGATGTGTCTGTCTTGGGAATCAGATGGTGCTATCTGATTGGCTAATTTGGGATTCTGGCTTCCCTGGGTGATCCCTTGGTTAAATTAGATGATTCCAGATGCCAGTGCTGATACATGATTTGGATTAGCAGCTGTCTGTGAGTGATGTGAAAACAGGGCCATTCTGGATGAGGCAGGAGAAAAAACACACTATTGGGTATTTATTGGAGAGGGGTATGTGGGTTGGGAGTTGCCAATGACAGAGGCTTCACCACTGGTAGACCTAAAATAGTTCTGCATGATTCTGTCAAGCCCAAGGAACAACTTGGTGATTGATGTTGGTGAAAGAAGACACAATAATCTTTGATGGAAGCTAAACTTAATAAGTGGGGTGTACAATTTTGTAAATTTTATTGCTAGCATGTCTAGTTTGGCAGATATCTTACATCTAAATCTTAGCCCTCTTAAAATTGAACAATGAGTGTCAGGGCCCAGAATGCCCTGGAAAATCAGCTGGCCTTCCTAGAGGCAAAAAAGCCCACAGCTTTAAAACCCTTATCAAGTATCTCCCAGAGCAAGAAAACCCCCTTTCAACTAATAAATGGCCCAGAATTTGAGAGGCACACAAGCCTCAAATCTATGGCTTTGATTCTATTATAGAATTTGGGCCTCTCAACTATTGGGAAATGGTACATTGGGAGCACAATTGGATGCTTGATTGCTCGTGGGAACTATAAATAACTTTGGCAGCTTGGCATGCTGTAGTTCAAGAAAGTTTCATGTTATACCAACCAATGAGCACCCACCTCCTGGCCCAAGTATGCAAATTCTATTGAAAATTGTAAGTTCAACTGAAATTGATGCCATCAGTTCTCTGGTGGCACAAAAGGCCACAAAATTACCAGTAAGTATAAGTAGTGAGGAGAAGAAGCCCTCCTCACTATTGACATCTTAATAAAACGAGTTTATGCCCAGAAATCATTATCTTATTACAGGAATTGTCTATTTTTGCTTAAATCTAATTATTCTCTTTGCATCTATTTGGGAATTCACAACACAATATAAAACTTTCCTATCCATATCCTCCTGGTTAAACTCCTGCTACCTCAGTCAATCCACCCTGCGCTCTTGACTTGGAGTATTTCCACCCCCATCATCTGGATCTCCCGTCTTCTATGAAGGATATTCCTATAGCTCTCCTCCTACCCAATGCGCCTCCTGCCCAGGACTTCAGTAAGTTAGGGTTTTTTTACATCACTGTATTGGGGCTGACCAACCAAGTTGTGCCCCATACTAGGAGTTGGTGTCCCCTAGCTACTTCAGTTAACTGCTTGGTCCAAATTGCGCCTATTGTGTGCATGGCCTTCCAGGCCAGGCCTCCCCTGTGGGAGTCCAGCCAGACTCTAATATTGTCATGGTAAGCTTCATAATGCCAGTAATTTATTTGGACAAGTAGGAAAGCTCAGAAGCCAGAAAACCTTTTACAAAATTGACCAATTTAACAGATTTGAATCAAATGGTTGATCAAAAATGGGTTACAGCTGCTCCAGTTTGCCAGTTGAATCTGATCTCCCCCATAAGTTGATGTTGATAAATTGACGTAATTTAAGGGTCACCAGATATGAACTTTTTAATCAGCATGGTCATCAGAAGTTGGTCACTCAAAGGCTCTTTGCAACCTGGACTAGATACTCACTTGACAATGTGGAAGGAATAGGAGCCCAGGATCCAGGCAGTATTGCTTAGTCAATTTTTGATATATATTGAATAATTTTCACTGTTTCAACTCTTAAGAGTTGAGTCCTCCCAAAATTTACTCAATAAAAATCACATATTCCCTGGCCTAACTTTACTTTTGAAAATGCATCATGTAGTTGGATTGTTGCGCTACATCCCCTACAATTGAATCCTTAGCCAGATTATTACAGGAAGAATGGAGCCTGCTGCCAGTACTTTTTTGTTGTCACTGTCAAATGTTAATTCAATGCCTGTCAATATTGGAGCTGTTTTTACTCCCATCAAAGCTGAAACTCATGTGCTATCTCAATGTCCTGAATTTCATGCCAAAGATGCTCTGATTCTCTTTCAGGCAATTTATCTAGGGCTTTTCTAGTTGGGGTTAATTATTTTACTTAACCCTAGTATCTCATTTGGAAATTTCATAAAACAGTATCTGAAGCTGCATTAGTTTTTAATCATTAACTCTATGTGGATTTGGTGGGTGATTCCCCACCACAAGGAGACAGCTTCTTATTATCCTGTGATTTCTGTCACATTAATCAACTCTTCCACATCTGAGTTTTTGGAAGCAGTTTGTCATGAGTTTGTGTTTCTTTTCTCCTGCTCCATTGAGATATCTGCTTTCACCATGATTATTTGCATCAGATTTTTTTCTGATTTTTTAGTTTGGACTTTTCTTTAATTTGTGATTTCCATCTCCAGTTACAGTTGTTGAGACAGGACCATCTGTTTCCTATTTCTGCCGCGCCATGTTATTTTGGTGTACAGATTATTTTCCTGCTCCACCCACTCATGAAATTTTGTGTGAAGTTTTTTCAGCCTTATCAATTTATTCCAGCTCTTACCTTAGTCACAAATTGCAAGTTTAACATGTGATGACAAAGGTTTCAGAGGATGCTTGTGAATGGTTGCTGTCCGCGGTGGAGCGCAATCCACATGTTTTAACTGAGAGTGCATCTCTATACCCTTTGTTAAAAAATTCGTGTGTATCTATTGAGGAGCTCAAAGTATATCATAAGCTGTACTCCTTCCATCAGGGTATAACTCCGCTTTTGGTATTCCTTCCTCAGTTTCTTACCTACTGCTGTACAATCAATGTTCCCAAGGTGAACAAACTCTCAGCGTTGTGGTTAGCAGTTGACCAGACTGCCCAGGATCTGGCAATTTGGGATTCCCTGATAACCAAAACTGAGGCCCTGGTAAGCCAAATTCTTTCTCTGGTCTCAAATCTGGTGACTTCCAAACATGGTGTTATGGAAATTGAAGACAACCCTGCTGTTTACTCCTGGTTTTCTGGTAATTGTTCTATGGTGGCTTTGTCTAGTCAGAGTCGTGATTGCTCCCCTTGCGTTTCTTCTCAGCTGAAATTGGCTATATTAAACAAACCTGCTAAGGTAGACAAAGCACCAGTAGTGTCAACCACCGAGAGCTCATTGGCTATGCTGCAACACGTTGTTCTCACAAAGTCTTTGGTAGTCAAGTACGAGGAGTTACCTCTTGTTCCCATCAACCGTGATTGTCCTGTACTCCCTGAAGCCATCCAAGAAATTATTGATTGTTATTTTCAGGAGCACCCTGCCTCCTTAGCCGCTGTTTGTACCACTGAAGAGAAGCAAGATAATGCTGAGACTTCAACTTTTGCGGCAAATAAATTTACTTCTGGTTACTTTTTGATTTATGGTACCATTGATAATGGCCAAAATATCTATGGACAGCCATTTTTTTGGATACTGGTGCATCTGAGAACTTCATGAGTGTTGAGGATGCAGACTTGTTGCAACTCAAGTATCATCCTGGAATGGTAGTTAGGGGCGAAACTGTCAAATGTTTCCTTCTTTCCAGCTCAAGAAGCCAGTAGCATTTGTAGTTATGGGTCTATCTTTTACTTCAAGGTTCTCCATATGCTCTACTCTGATGTATCCAATTATCTTAGGAGTGGGCTGGTGGCAGGACCATAATTTATTGACACTGCTAAAGGAAAATGAGCTACAAGTGGACCACTCTTTGGGCATATACATCTGTATTCCGTTGTAGGTATGTCAGAGTTAGAGAAGTCTTCTCAGACAATCCAGTTGGTTCCTGACCCTACACCCATAAGTTTGGATTTACCAGCATGCCTTCAATTATGGTTAGCGGCATTTGATGCCACTAGGGGTGAGGTTCTTCCCAATCACACTCCGTTTGACTTTGACTTTAAGGTTACTGTTGATCTGATTTGTATTGCATCTCCCATTTACCCTTTGACCTTAAAGGAGGATGCATGCTTGGAAGAGTGGATTCATGACATGTTGGACAAGGGATACATCTTCAAGAAGGCTTCATTGATATGCTCTCCATTGTTGTTTGTCCAATATTCTGATGGGTTGCTTAGACCTTGTGTTGACTATGAAAACTTGAACAGCATAACAATTCCTGACCCCTACCCTTTGCCTCTTGAAGCACAAATTTCTTGGTGTGTTGAGAAGGCAAAGGTATTCTTTAAACTTAAGCTCTTGAATGCATTCAACCAGATTAGGATTGCAGAAGGAATGGAGTGGTTGACGGCATTCAGAACAAAGAAAGGTATCTTTAAGTTCCATGTTATGCCTTTTGAATTGAAGAATGCTCCAGCTTGTTTTCAGCGGTTGATTGACTCAGTTTTGGGAGATCTCCTAGGTGTATGTGCCATTGCGTACATGGACAACATCTTGGTATTCTCTCAGGATGAGGAGTTGCATAAGGCCCATCTGTCAGCAGCCGTAGAGCGTATACTTCAGGCCAATTTGATCATAAAAAGGAGTAAGTGTGAATTCTTTAAACGTAATGTTACCTTTTTGGGTAATATTATCTTTGAGGATGACCACACTATTGCCCCAACAAGGAAGCAGTGGTTTGAGAGCATGCTATGCCTGTGACAATATCACAACCTCTTAGTTTCTTGGTTACCTGTAAATTCTTGAAGAAATTTACCCCTCACTTGTCAGAAGTGGCTGCCCACTTGTATTCAGCAAGCGGGAAGACAACTTTGGTCTGGACACTTGAGTGTGCAAACACATTTGCAGCAGTCAAAGCCCTTCTGTTGTCTTCACCTGTTTTGAGACATGTGGATCCTGAGCTTCCTTTTTTAATTTCTACAGATGCCTAAAAATATGCTGTGGCTGATGTGTTGCTACAAACTGCTGGTAATGGTGTTGAGAGACCTGTAGGATATTTCTCCCAAAAGATGGAGGCTCAGGAATGCAATTACATGATTTACAACCAGGATTGTTGGCAGTTGTGGAATCTTTGAAGCATTGGCATCATCATCTCATGTCGGTGTGCTATCCATTTGTATTAAGGACCAACCATAAAGCCCTCCTGTACTATTGACAACCCCAGGTTTTGTCAGGTTGCCAATCCAGATGATACAGTGATCTGGTAAGGTACAAGTTTTGCTACAAGTTTATCAAAGGAGCCATAATCATTTGGCAGATGCGTTGAGCAGAAATCCTTCCCATCTCCCAGATGTTGGTATGGACATTGAGTTCAATACCCACACTATGACACCAGATGAAGCTGTGGTTCCTTTTGTATTACCTCTGCCTGCTACACTTGCCACCATGTCCTTAACCAAGGGTGCAGACTTAGACTTATATTCTAAAGTGAAGTTTTTGCAGCATCTGTCCAAAGGCTACAATTGGTTATTGGAACTAGCATGTGCACATCCTGTTAGCCAGCAACAGGGTTATCACAAGATAAGACTGATTCTATATCATCAAGGTTGCTTGTGGGTCCCAGAGGGAACTATTTGGGATATAATCATGGAGGCTTATCACACCTGTCCTATGACAGGCTACCCAGGAAAAATAAAACGGTGGAGCTAATCTGCCAACATTTTTCATGGAAAGGTTTGACGGTGCAGGTGGCGGCTTAAGTTTGTGACTGCTTGGTATGTTTTCAGTCTAAGGCAAGCAGTAACAAGACTACTGGGTTTTTGGTTTCTTTACAACCAGCTGCAGGGCCCTGGACGTTGGTGTTGATGGATTTCATTGGAGAACTTCATAATTTTGACAGGTTTAATGCAATCATGGTAATGGTGATTTCTTCACAAAGATGGCACACTTTGTACCTTGTTCAACCACAATTACTTTGATGGAAACAGCTAGGTTATTTGTGAATAGAATCTTCTCCCTGCATGGCATCCCAATAGAGATTATGAGTGACTGCGGGCCCCAATTCATTGCTCAGTTCTGGGAAGCTTTTACTGGAATTCTAGGTATCAAATTGTGTTGTTCTATGGTTTTCCACCCCCAATTCAATGGACAAACGGAGAGGGTAAACCAAAGTTTGGAGTTCTACCTGCGCTGATACACTAATGCGCAACAAGACAACTAATGTGCTAACCTTCCCATGGCAGAGTTCACATGTAATAATGCCCCACACACATCAACTCAGGTTTTGCCATTATATGCCAATGTAGGTTAAAAGCCTTCATCCAACATGGGTCCTTGTCTGGTTAGCCATGTGGAAGCTGCAACTGATCAAGCCGCTGCATTGAAGCGGGTTCATCAAGAACTTCAGGTTACTCTTGCCGCCGCTGTGACAACTTATAAGATATATGCAGATTTCAAGCACCAGGAAGGTCCAACCTACTGGCCAGGTGATCTGGCCATGGTGGATGCCCGTAATATGAAACTGAAGGTCCCTTGCTGCAAATTAGGCCCCAAGCAAGTGGGTCCCTTTCAAAGTTGAACATCAAATTTGTCCATCCGCATATTGACTAGATTTACCCTTGGCTTTTACAATTTTTCACACCTTCCATGAATGCTTACTAACTCCCTTTAAGGGTACTGAGATCCCTTTTTCCCAACCCATTCTTATGGAAGGAGAACCTGAGTAAGAGTTAAATTACATTTTGGCTTCTTGTAAGAATTGACGCCGTCTAGAGTATTTGAAGTTGTGGAAGGGGTATCCTGGCTCTGAAAACTCATAAGTTCCCCACTATGATTGCTCCCATTCCCCAGTTCTTATCCAAGAGCTCTATCATCGCAAACCCACCACCATTGGTCACCCTGAGCATACCTTAGCCGCCATGAAACTTCCTCCTGCCCACAAAAAAATTCTCCTTGTCCCATCTTCTGGATGGTGGTATTTTGCCCCAGGCTAAAGCAGAGGGTAACATTACAATAAGTTCCATAATGCCGGGAATTATTCCGCCGAATAGGAAAGCTCAGAGAGCCAGAAACCCTTTAATAAAACTGACTGATTTACGGGGTTAAATCAAACGGTTGATCAAAAATGGATTATGGCCGCTCCAGCTTGCCGGTCAAATCTGATCCCCCTCCCCGTAAGTTGACGTTGATAAATTGACGTAATTTAAGGGTCACTAGACAT
>QTSX02001991.1:0-10110 GCA_014839935.2 Entomophthora muscae | reverse complement strand
GTAGGTCAAATTGGGGTCTTGTTTATTGTGAATGATGAGGACTTCTACATGTATACATCATAATGTACACGACTACATAGGGTTCATTTACACAGGTAAAATAGGCCTGAAATAGAACATTGTGCCTAGTTTTCTGGCATCACACATTAGGCAATCAAGCACTTGAAATACTGTTATGCTGTGGGGGATCCAGTCCACTCACTAAATTTCAGGGGCCAGAAAGCCCTATACAATCAGCTACCCTCTCTGAAGATAGTACAACCAACTGCATGGAAAGCACTACCAACTGTCTTTCCAGAAGGAAATCCCTAACTTTGGCTGCAAGTAGCCAGGGATTTGCAAGGCCCATGTGTTGAAAACCCCTGGAATTGAGGACAAACAGAAAATTGGGCTTTCTTACTATCAGAAAGTGGTAGATTGACCCAGCACTTTCCCAGCCACTCAACCAGGCAACCTAATGTTTTGGTGTTCTAATAATAGCTGTGGCACCTCAGCATGCTGCAGCCAAACCCATGATTATAAAGAAACAGCCAATGACCTTTCCTCCCCATGTCCCAGTGAGCAATTTTCAAACCATTTCACAAGTATTACTGAAAATGATGCCATCAGGCCTCTGGTGGCACAAAAAGCTAAGTGTTTTTCTGTAAGTATAAGTGGTGAGGAGAAGAAGCCTTTCTCACTATTGACAACTTAAAATAAACAACTTTATGCCCATAATCCATTATTTTTTTTAGGAATTATCTATTTTTGCACCAAAATAATAATTCTGTTTGCATCTCTTTGTGAATCTACTACACAATACACCCATGCCTATCCTTTCACTCCTGGCTCTGCTCTTGTCCTCCTGGTTACACCACCTTGCACCATCGACTTGGAGTTCTTCCACCCTCACTACCTAAATCTTCCTTCTGACCATTCTAGAGGCCTAACTCTGACTATCATGAAGGAGATCCCCTCCACTCCCTCCTTGCCCAGTGTGCTTCCTGCCCAAGACTTCAGTAAGTTGAGGGTTTTCTACATAACAGTATTGGAGCTGGCCAATCAGGTTGTGTTCCATACTGGAAGTTGATGTCCCCTAGCCACTGCTGTGAACTATATTGTCAGGATTGTGCCAACTGTGTACATGGTCTTTCATGCCCAGCCTGCCTCCCAAGTGGGAGTTCAGCCAGACTCTGGTATGGCTGTGACATTAAACTCTGCACTGAAAAACTTGAACCCAACCACCTTAAACCTTCAAGGTCATAGATCTCTATGACAATCATAGGTATCAGCTTAAAGACATCCTAGGTAACACCAAGAAGCTTTATTATAACTATTTGTGCCCCTGTCACACTGTACCTGTCCAGAAACTTTTAATACACAACTTCCTGGAACTATCTCAGATTTTTGTTATGGGTGAGGTCAACACACAGGGGGGAGGGGCATTGCAACTGAGATTGTCACCTTGCCTGCTGATGCATCTTACACCTACAGGGGCTGCTCACATAGCCGCACCATGTCATATCTGAAAGTATGGGGTATCCTGATGCCAAGGCAAAATTGGGCAATAGCCTCAAGTTAAGAGCAAAGCTGATTCTGGACAATGATCCCTTGATAAGTCATTTGCCATCCACACTTTACCTGGATCATGCCACAATACCACCCCTGGGTGGATTAGTGATTTTCTTTTGCAGTATTTCATATGCTGCTTTGTACTGAAGCTAGTATATTCCCTTACTCTCTGCCCTTTCCCTTTGGACTGGCAACCTCCAGAATTAACTCATACAGAATGGAACATCCTCCATATCAACAATTCTCAAAAATATTTTTCTTATTTTCAATATTAAAGATGATTTTTTCTTGATTAAATAATTGACATTGATAATAGAAGCAATGTTTGATTTTTATTTTGAGCTTTTAATTAAAATTTTAAAGATAAAGCAAAAACAATTTTTGAAATTGTTGACATGGAGGATGTTTCATTCTGTATGAGTTAATTCTGGAGGTTGCCTTTGGACTGTTGTATTCCCTAATCTCAATACTGAACTATAATTAGTCTAATTGAAAAATAAACATAAATCTTAGAAGTTAGCAGTTATTGATAACCCTGTCATTCTAAGGGTTCCTGGGTTATCAAATCTGGAAGCTTGGCATGATCTACGGTTCTGGGCCCATTATTGCCTATCCAGCAAGGCACAAGAACACAATCAATCTATTTATCACACGTTGGTGAGAGAAGATATATTTTTTCTTCTTTGAGTGCCTATTGTGCTATACAATCCCTGGTTTCTATTCATTTTGCCTCTAGACTCCTATTTAATTGTTATTAAAGCCCCTCACTATCCTACTGTATATAATTGACTTATATTACAATGAAGAGAATTTTCTACCCATTTAATTATTTTTTCTCTCCACTTGGGTGTCACTGACCTGATACAGGTATAGTGAGTTATAAAAGATCAGGGAAATAACTAATAGGGTTAATAACAACAGTCTAAACCACAATAATGTTGCATCCATTAGTTAGGAGCAGGGATTTTTTAATGCCAGGATGTGGTTTGACTGTTGATCTATTGATATTGATGAGGAAAAACTTTTGGGGAAGCTTTGAATATGGATTTATGAAGAAGAGAAGTATATTTTATTAGATAATACTTTAGAATTATATAGTTTGCACTGTGGCAGGTATTTAAGTTGGATCAAAGGTAAGGGAGTTCATGTGAAGAATGGATTTGAGTTGCTGGATACCTGGATAAGTCATGTGATATTGTTTGTTGCCATTTCCGGCATGTTGGACTGAATATTAGATTGGCATCAAAACGGGCAATGAATGGATGTTAAGTGTGTTAGAAACTGCCAGAATACCAGTACATTCAGCTCCTCAACACACCCCTCCTTTAAGGGGTTACTCAGGTACATCAGGAGGGGGCTTTGTCTTGATGGCTGCCACCTGATGTTCCTGGAGTTTTTTTGCTAGTGGGTACTAGCTGAGTTGAGTGTTCCCCTTTTGTCAGGAAATGCCCTGACACATCTTGTGTTACAGAAATGCCTTGGGAAAACCCTACTGTTTTCCACAATCCTAATGCTAGTTTGATGACTCTCTTAGCTGCTCTAGACAATGAGTTATGGCTTCTTAAAGTTTGGCCGCCAGCTGAACTTCCTAACCAGTGTGAAATGACAAAAATAGGCGACCAAGGCACAAGAATTGATGCAAGTCTTAATTCGAGCATAACTCAACAACCACTGGACAGATTTGGACGTCCAAACACGCATTTTGAAGCCAAACACTAGGGAAGTCGATCTGTGCTATTTATAGACAAAAATACGGATACAAAGCCCAATGTGCGGGATTTTTCAAAGAAACATGAGTCATGCTGTTCAGAAGATGCCCCAAAACCCCAGCCTGATGCCACCAGCAGAGTCCCTAAGACTGTCTAGAAGATTTAGAAAGATTCTAAAGAATCTAATGGAATGGTATATAAAGTTATTGCTCACAATGATCCCCTTGTGATAATTCTAAGTTTAACCCAATAAAATAAAGTTGAATTTAGTTGATTTTGAAAAGTTATATTAAATCTGTGTAAGCTGTTTCCTATGGAAACCTGTCAAGGCCTACTGGGCCCTGACACCTTTACTGAGGCAAAGGCAGGATCTGTGATATTTTTTTGATGATGGGGTCTTTAGCGCCTTAGAGCTTGAATAGGTAGGTATTTCTGTCTGGTCTTTATTTGACAACCCTTCCCAGTTCTCTGTGTACTGAATCCAGCTTCTTTCTGTTTCTGGAAAGGATCCAGACAGGGGATTCAACTGGGAGTGGTTCCTCTGCAGATGTCAACTTTTGTGCTTTGAGTCTCTTGTTTTATGCTATCTTATATTTGAGGTGTATGAGTTGTAGTGCTGGGGCCTGTTCCTCTGTGGGGGGTTTCCCCGGGGGAATCTTCACATATGGTTGCTTATTGCAGGTGACTATCTCTGATTTGTACCTGTATGTTAATTCAAACTGTGAGTAGCCTGACCCTTGGTTGGTGTGTACACAAGATGCTAATAATGAATGCTTCACATATAGTGGCCATATGTCTCTGGATTTACCATCTATTATTTTCTCAAGGGTTATGATAAGACTGCTGTTTAGGCGTTCAACTCTGCCATTGGCTTGTGGCCTGTAAGGCAATGTTGCAGAATGTTTGATATTATTTGATTTTAAGTTATCATTCACTATGTGTCCTGATAGTTCTGTGGCTCCATCAGTTATGATGTAGTCTGGAGTGCTGTAGTTGGCTATGATTGCTTTGTTAATGAATTAGTTTATGGTTTCTTCTTTGTGGTCCTTTGTTGCCCAGCAGATGGGCCAGCGTGTGGCAAAGTTGATAGCTACAATTAAGAAATGTTAGTTTTTTTGTTTCTAGGAAAGGGCCCACTATGTCTAGCCCCCAAACCTTGAATGGTTCAGGGTCTGGTACTGGGTTGGCTGTTGGCTGGGGAGCCTTTGTGCTGGTGTATTTCTTGCACACTGTGCACCTTTTCAGAACATCAATTATATCTTGTTTAAGATTGGGCCACCATACTATTTCTTTTAACATGAGATATAGGTTGTTAGTTTTTGTATGTCCTAGTAGATGGTGATGTCTGAGGATGGTATCTACTCTTTGTGCAAGCGTAATGTAGGGGATGTGTTTGTCTTTGATGATACAGTATACTTCACCATTTGACACATGGAAGTGCTTTTCATTTATTACTAATGTGTCATGAGTTAGCTGATGCTTTGAGGGGTCTTTCTCTTTGGTTTTATACTCAGTGTTATATAGGTTTAGCTAGTTTGGGTCCAGGTGGTCATTATGATCCTCTTTTGGATGGCATAGCCTCAAGAGAGCATCATCTGTGACCAGCTCTGTATCACAGTAAGTTCCATAATACTGGGAATTATTTGGCAAAGTATAAAAGCTCAGAAAGCCGGGAAACCTTTCACAAAGCTGACTGATTTAACAGACTTGAATCAAACAGTTGATTTCAAATGGCTTACAGCTGCTCCAGTTTGCCGTTCAAATTCAATTTCCCCCTGTAAGTTGACATTGATAAATCAATGTAATTTAAGGTCCACCAGATATGGAGTTGTTAATCAGCATGGTCATCAGAAGTTAGTCACTCAAGGGTTCTTTGCAACCTGGACTAGATACTAACTTGACAATGTGGAAGGAATAGGAGCCCAGGATCCAGGCGGTATTGCTTAGTTGATTTTTGATATATATTGAATAATTTTCACTGTTTCAACTCTTAAGAGTTGAGTCCTCCCAAAATTTACTCAATAAACATCACATATTCCCTGGTCTAACTTTAATTTTGAAAATAAATCATGTAGTTGGATTGTTATGCTACATCCCCTAAAATTTAATCCTTAGCCAGTTTATGGGAAGATGAGGGCATGCTGTTGGTACTTTGTTGTTGTTACTACCAAATGTTAATTCAATGCCTGTCAATCTTGGAGCTGTTCCTACTCCTGTCAAAGCTGAAACTCTGGTGCTATCTCAATGTCCTGAATTTTATACTGAAGACACTCTGATTCTCTTGCTGGCCATTTATCTAAGGCTTTTCTATTTGGGGCTAATTATTTTACTTAACCCTAGTATCTCACTTGGAAATTTCACAAAATGGTATCTGAGGCTGCGTTGATGGTTAATCTGTAACTCTATGTATATTTGATGGGTGATTTCACACCACATGGAGACCACTTCTTATTATCCTGTTATTTCTATCACATTATGTCCCTCTTTTGTACTGGATGTACAGTTTAAGCTGATCAAGCAGGGACATTCATTTGGCTTGTTGATGTGTGAGTGCGCTCTGAGTTTTGAAGTAGATTAAGGATTTATGGTCAGTTAGTACTTGTACGTTTAATTTCCCTTCCAGATGACATCTCCATTCTTGAATACATGGTATATTGCTAGCAATTCCTTATTGTGTATAGTGTATCTCTGCTCAGTGTTAGTTTTCTACTTTCCTAACATACTGGCAGAAGTCTTGCTGCCCTGGCTGGCAGATGTTTAGCACTGCACCAATAGCAGTGTTGCTGGCATCTGACTCATGCTCATAGCACCTGTTGTTAATTGGGTATTGCAAGATTGACACTTTGATCAGAGCTTGCTTTAGTAGCTGAAAATTCTTGTCACATTCTGGTGTCCAGATGAATTTCTTTTTGGCATTACCCTTGGTTAGGTCATTAAATGGTGTGGTTAGTTTTCTGTAGTCTTTGATGTATTTCATTAGGTAGGCTATCATTTTGAGAAAACATCTAACTTGTTTGACAGAGGTAGAGAGCTGCATGCTGTTTATGGCTTTGATTTTATCTGGATCTGCTTTGATGCCACCATGAGAGACAATGTGGCCCAAGAACAAGAGTTCCTTTTCCATAAATCAGCACTTGCTAGACTTTGTGTAGATTTTGTGCTTTGCAAGTCAATCAATGTCAGGGATCTATTCCTGAGGTAGGAAGGAACCTAAATAGTGTAAAAGAGCAGTAGGGTGTAAACCCACCAAGGAAGATCCTACAGGAATTTCAACCATCAAGGTATTTACCAAATAACCCCACAGTTTATAGGAACCCAAGAAAGGAGCAAAATGAGTCAATCCATAATATATTGCAATCTAAGTCAAGACATACCAAGGAGCTCCTGGACAAATCACAGGAGGAGGCAAAGGAGGAGGTTTTTATTTATCACATATAGGAGGAAACTGGCGTTTAGTGTAAAGATAACCCTAAGCTGAAGTTTTGGTAGCATCCTTGACCCAGATATTGGAATCAAATTGGCAACCGTCAGCAACAGGATACCGGGAAGCTAGGAAGAAAAGAAACAGAAGGATTTTCTGCTTCCAGCCCATCTGAATGTAAAACTAGAAAGCTAATAATTCACCAAGTAAAAATATAGAGACCAAATTTATTGATTAAGGAAATTGAAGTTGTTAGAGCACTGGATAATTTTCCAGTGCCCCTTGCTAACTACTGGGAAGTTTGGCTTGAGGATGTGGAATAATGTGTGGTAGAAACTTGGGGTGACTGGTTTACCATTAATTTACTCCTGTATGGTCATTTTGGTTTGGCTGCTCCCAGAAAGCTTGCAGGATGCAGCTAGCAGCAGCCAAACCTTCAAGTTGATTTAGAAGTAGTATGTTCTGAACTGTGGTTTGGTAGTTATGTAAAGCTGATGGTATAATAGGCTTCTGCTTTGTGTGGTGGTTGGTTGGTTTTGCAGTTGCCTGATTATTGTGGCTATACATCATAATATTTGACTTATCATTAGTTAAATCCTGTTTGAAAGGCTCCTGATTGGTCATCTGATTGATTATGTGGTTGTTCTTCAAATCTCTTGGCTGTATAGTTGTGATATGGTTTACAGAGCCCGTTTTTGCATTTGACTGGACAGTAAGCTTTTGTTCTTGATTTTAACTAATTTATTATTGTTTTTAAGTGTTTTCAAACGGTACAAAGAAACAGGGTTCAAAACCCCAAGTAAGACTTGTCCTAATGCCAAACTGCAATTATGACCTTGTGGTTTTAAACAATAGTTGAAATTAATATGACAACCAGGATAATTATCAAATAAACTAAGTGTCAAATCTAGAATTGGAGTGGCCCAAGGTAGAGACATGGTCTTAGCCTCATAAAGATGATCCAAAAATCAAGAATTCTATGTTTCCCACCATTCTCTGTGAATAGATTTAGGTTGGAAGAATTTTCAATTATTACAATCAAGTAACTTGCGGACATGCATGATGTGTTTCTCTTTGGTTTTTGAGAATATGATGATATTGTCAGGGTAAAATAATGTATTTGAAAGACTTTTCAGTTCTTGGTTTATCATAGTGAAAAACTTTGAGGGAAAAATGCTCATCCCAAAGTTTATTACCCTACACTCAAAAGAATCCAAATTGTGTGTGGAACACAGTTTTTGGCATGTCACTTTTTTTAATTCTACTTGGATGTAACCTGAGGTGAAGTTGATTTTAGAGAAGAATTTGGCTCCAGAGAGTCTTGCAAACAGATTCTCTATAAGGGAAAGGAGATATTTATTCTTCACTGTGCTTGCATTGAGAACTCTGTAGTCTGTTACCAGACAGAGTGAGCCTCCCTTTTTCTTCACAAAGGAAACTGCTTCCCCCACAGGTAATATGATGGGTGAATAAAACCTTTAGCTAGGTTGTCCTCAATATGTGTTTTGAGGGTTTTTTTCTCCGTGGGGAAGAGTCTGTAAAGAAGTGCAGGTTTGGGCATGGCCTTGCATAAATCAATGCTATGTTTAAACACCTGTTTTGGGGTAGATCTATTAGCTTTTCCTTAAATACATGAGCGTATTCATTTAGGAGTGCTGCAAGTTCTGGAGATTGAATTTTGGATGCTTGCATGTTATTGAATTTGGTGTACTTCATTATGTCTAGAAGACTGTCTTTGGTTAGACTTTCTTAGTTGTCCTGTTTTATGACTTGGACAAAGACTATGTCCCTCAAAATGAGGTTGTTAGGATCTTTGAGGATGTTAAAATTGGCTCCATTGTTTTATGGTGACAGTCTTTGTAGCAGGCATTTACTGGTTCACCCAAGTAATCCCAGCATATGTTGGAAAACAAAGTTGTAATTTATGTTGATCATGAAAAGTCCTTTAAAAGATGTTTGTATGCCTTGGAGGCAATTCTGAAGGAAGTTTTTTTGCCTTCAAGTAGAACTTTTGATTTTTTGCCATTCTGGCATTTTTGAAGTTGGTTTTGACAACTGGATCTTGTACTTGGTACAAATGGTTTTCTTACCATGGTGTGTTGTGCACCAGAGTCAAATAAAATTTTGTGAGTATGTGATTTATAAGTGAATGGATAGAAAAGAAGTTGTAAGTGATCTTTAATTTTTAAACTCATAAAGATAGAAGATTGCAGGGCACCTAAGATGCGAGCAGCAAAGTTTGGGCTTTGGTTCAATTTCTTGTCAGTAGGGGGAAGACAGGGGCACTTGAACCGGTTCTCCCTCATCTTTTCCCTGCTCTTCTTTTTTGAGACCTTCAAGGTCAGAGAATGTGGGGGTCAGATTTGAAGTGGGTTGCTGTTTCAGCATTGTTTACTTTGACAGTATCTTCCTTCTTTGGGCGGGAGCGCTTTGCGCTCTGGCTGTGATTGCTATTGTTTAAATTGAATATGCTGTTTTTTTGAAGTGATTGGTGTTTTGGCGCTTGTTGCCATTGGAATTGTCTCTTCCATTGCTGTTGGAGGAGCAGTTACCGTTGCATGCAGCATATTCCATATTTGCACGTTTTTCTGTGTGTTTAGCTTCTTCAATGAGTGCAGGCATGAAGATATATGTCTCTGGATGGATGAGGGCAGCAACAGAGGGTTTCATTCTGTTGATGAATGAGGCTCTGGTATGTACATTGTCAGCTTTTGCTGGGTTTTGGATTTTGCAATGTATTTCCTTGAATTCATTGGCGTAAGCTGTGATAGTGGTCTTCTGAGGAAGATCACTGAGCTGTATTGCAATGTCTTGGAGGGATTCAGTGACGCGCAAATTGTGTGTGATATCATCTTTGAACTCTTCCCAGTTATCAAGATGGTTGTCAGTTCTTGATCAAACCTAGGTAGCAAACCAGTTAGCTGCGGCCTTTTACAGGCGGTTGCTGGCTATCTGTACCCATTTTTTGTGAGGGATGTGGCTGGCGCAGAGTTTTGCAACTGAGTGATCCAGCCAGTTTATGATGTTTTCTTTGTTTTTAAAAAAGCCTTGTCAATACCAATGTACTTGGTGTTGGTAATTTTGCCTGTGATAGGTGGTTATGTGTTTTTTGTGGTTGGAAAGAGTGACTGTATTGATTTATCTTGGCACATGCTTTGGGCATGACCAGTCCTTTGAATACATTATCCACTAGGTATATCTTTGTTGATACTGTGGGCGCATAAGTATGTTTTCCAGGTATCCTGAGATGTAGCCTGGTTGAGTATGTGAGCAAAGGTGTGCGGGTTCTGTTCAGTAATTTTCTCTTTCATGGGCATGGTCAAAACCTGTAGCTGCTACCAGTGATGAGGAGCAATTTTTGGGGAAGCTTCAAATATGGAATTAAGAAGAAGAGAATTATATTTTATTGGATAATACTTTTGACTTATA
>QTSX02001990.1:0-10157 GCA_014839935.2 Entomophthora muscae | reverse complement strand
AGATGTATTGTTGTCTTTAATACAGCAGTTTTAAAAGCTATGATGACAACCAAAAATACCTCAGATTTAAACAAAATGATTTCAGATTTAAACAAAATTTAAGTTGCGTGAGATTCAGGATTCAATTAATTTATAAAATTTCAGTTAATAAATGAACTGTCAAACAAAAAACAAAATTTCACTAGCCTATTATACAAAATTATATCAAACATCAAGCGGTGTAGTTCAAACCACAAATTAAATGAACTGACACAACAAGTAAAATGGATGAATGCTGTTCTGGAGTATATTATAATCCAATCAGGATTCATATGAGGTGACCAACAGAAGGACTAAAAGGAAACAAAATTTGAGCAATCTAGAAGCGAGATTCCACAAGCACAAAACAAAATGAACTCACACAAGATGTGTAGTATGAGCAGCCTAAAATAGAAAAATAACACGAAAACAGCCAATCAACAGCTTATCCAATTTAGGAACAGAGGCATTTTATTCATTTTCATGGCTCCAGATTTGTATGGAATGGTTTGAGAACCTTCTCTAAATATGGAATTGAGATTACAATAAAAATAAATCATTAAATTTTAAAATTTTTACTTTTAGTGATTTTATCCTATGTTTTTTTCAATATGGCTTCCAACAGCAACATCTTCACCATGCTGCTGTGCAGCCAAGCCAGCTTCAATGGAGGCAAGGCTCAGAATGTGGAGGCACCTGTTTACACCCAAACCTTTGAGGCAGGCAAACAAGAAAGCTGACCTGTACCTGACCACCGACCCCTATGGCTTTGACTTGTTCAGTAATCACATAGTGTCTAGCTCTGCCCCCACCCCCGTACCCACCCCTGCCCAAGCTGCCTACCAACCAACCAATCAGGATGGCAACCTTGATTTGGAACAACTTTCTGCCACCAGCCAACCCGCTCCCCCTACAGCCAATCAGGCTTCAGCTCCTGGCCCAGCGCCCCAAGCAACAAATCATCACCGCCCAAATTCTTCAGAAATTGTGGCGACTGAATCTACAGGGTCTATCCTGGGAACAGATTACCGCCCAGTTGCAATTTACCCAAGCTACTATCATGCGGGAATTTAACAACCTGATAAACAGGAAATCTGATTGGTACAGCCAAGAAGCCCAAGAAGGCTCTCAAGTCACAAATATCTGAGGCATACCCAATCATACTTGACCTCCTCTAGCGGGATCACAAGCTTCCAATGACCCAGGTCCAGAAGCAACTTGTGCACCATAAAATTTGGGTGTCTGAGCACTGGTGCAGCTCTGGATGTATTGAAAGGTGGCTTTCATACGGGTTCTTATCAATTTTGCCGGCAACCAATGAGATGGCCTGAGAATTCCCGTATGACACTGCCATTGAATCAACCCTGGTCTGATGCCTGACTAGTCTAACTGATGATGTCATGTTCATCTTTTATTACAAGCAATCAATAGCTTTTGATGATTTTGGCAGGCAAGGAAGAGCCATCACTCAAAAAGGAAGGAAGAAGGTCAAGAAGGGGACGTTCATTGGTGCATTTCTGGCTGTTTCAGCCAAGAGTTTTGTCTACTATCAGACAAACCCAGATTTCATCAATGGCTACTCATACAGCCACATTCTTAGTGAATTACTCAACTCCTGGGATGGCTCAAATTCCAAGTCCCAGGTTTTCTTGAGCCACCAGATAAAGGGTAGCTCTACCGCCCTTGAGGAGCTATCCAGGGACGCAGGCACCAGGCCTCAGTCTACCCTGCTGGCCATGCAGACATTTATCTGGCTGATATTGTCTTCTTCAACATGAGATCCACATTAAGGAAGTGCCGCCCTCAGGCTTTCAACAACCTCTATCTTGGGGTCCTTGACCACAATTTTCTCTTTGGCTGCCAGATGGTGGCTGACTTATTTGCGCAAATGGTTTTCTGTGTGAACATGGGCAGCTAATTACGTAAGGATAAGCGCCTCTCACCCCGTGTCACAGCCACCTACCAGCCCATCCAGCCAATGACTGATGAGGAGTATGATGAGCGGTATATGGCAGCCATCACACACAATCCTCCTGCTTTCACCCCCTGCCACCAACACCCCCGCTCGTAAACCCAACCCATCCAATCCCAGACTCCCCAGGCCAGCACTGCCTCTATGTCCTCCTTACTGCGCCATTCTGCCTACTAGGCATCACTCTTCCCCACCCCAATAAACCCCCTGTCACCAAACACTTTCTATTTATATTATCTTTTTTTTTGAATTTCAATTGTTCATGTTCTCTTTGTTTATAGTTGGTTTTATTCTTCATGTTCAGCTTATTTCTATAAAATCATACATTTACTAAGGTGTGTATCTAGATTCTGAACATAGTTATTTTTAGCACCCAACCATAGCCCCTTGTGAAAACATTAACAACAATTTGGTGATCAGCTAAATTTGAATTGGAAAATTATAGGTTAACTTTTTTAGATAAAGTTGTTACTGATCCAAATTCAAAACCTTAATGATAAACTTTAAGCCAATCAGGAGCCAAGTGATAAAGTGATTGTTGTGACATAAAGGGTCATTTAATAATTCTTTGATGCATGTGCACTAATTAATATGATTGTCTGGATGTTTTGCCACAGCGGCAATGGCGTGCAATGGCAAAACATCCAGCCAATCATATTAATTAGCACACATGCATCAAGGAATTATTGAATGTCACTTTATGTCACAACAATCACTTTATCACTCAGCTCCTGATTGGCTTAAATTTTATCATTAAGGTTTTGAATTTGGATTAGTAACAATTTATCTAAAAAAAGTTAACCTATAATTTTCTAATTCAAATTTAGCTGATCACCAAATTATTGTTAATGTTTTCACAAGGAGCAATGTCAAGCGCCAAAAAATATGGTAATCAAGGAAACAATGCCAACACAAAGCAAACGACGCATATTGAGATGAGCGTAAAACATATACACAATGGGTAATAAGATGGGATAATGTAGTAAATGAGAAAACAAAAAGGAATAAACAAAGAGGCAACAGTATCAAAATAATACAGAATTTATTGGGGCAAAAGCTATAAAAACATATGAAAAGGTTAGTAAAAAATCAATGAGAGAATTAGAGAAGCTGCTAAAAGACCTCAACTTGGCAATTACCAAAATTAAAGAGATTGGCCGCAAGGTCAAAGCAAGAGTTAAGTCTGCCGTCCTTGAAGAGGACAAAATTGAAAAGGTGTCTGCCAAGGCACTCATGGCCAAGATTCCAGACACCCCCAAAACAACAATTGAACAGCTTTTAAATGTCCAGAAGCACGTTGTAGAAGGCCTTTAATTCAAGTTCTCTGCCCTCTCTACGCCGTCTGTCTGAACAGATGACCCAGAAATGTATGCCCACCTAAAACCTGCAAAACGTACCCAAACAGATGACACTGAGCAGCCAGCACAACTGATTACACCGAGAATAGCAAAGCCTGCCAAGGCTGCGGGCAAGGAGGAGACTGTAGAAGGTAATCTAAAATTATAATTAATAAAAATTTTCAAATACTTACCTTTTTTTTAGAAGAAGTCAATGGTGAACTCTGCTGGGTCCTGGTCCCTTTTGTCCCCGCCACATTTTATGCCAACTACTCCACTCATGTGGCCAAGAAGCTTTTCCTGTCCCCTCTGTCTTCCAGGGGCTTGAAGTCTGTATCCACGGGTCTTTTCTGATGTTGCAGGAGGCATTGGCTGGGCTTACACATGCCAAGGGGCATCCAAGTGGGCAGTTACTGCCTATAAAGATGCCTAACTGGTCTGCCTGGACCCAGTATCACTCAGTGAAGTTTACTGTGTAAACTCTATTGAGCTTGTTTGGGACGTCCTGGTGATGCTCCCATTCAAGAATGTACCAGAGATGGGCCAGGCTCATGCGGCTGCTTGCTTCTGCTTTCCGGTGGAGCACACCCTGTTTTACCTGCTTGAGAACTTTGGGCGCACAATGAGCAAATTGGCTATTGCAGACGCAACAGCCGTAAAGAAGACCAAAATCCTCCTGGCAGACTTCAGGCTAGCCTGGAGTGCCAACAAGACAGGGGTCCCGGCAGCTATGGAGCTGACCTTTGCCAAGACAAAGCACAACAAGAAGATAAGCACGGTTTATAATAAACTGTGCAAGTTTACAGAAGCCTTTGATGGGCAAAGGCTTCATCTTGTTGTTTCCCTGGGGTTTTTATTCTTTGGCAACCTCCAGAATTAACTCATACAGAATTGAACATACTTCATGTTGACAATTTCAAAAATTGTTTTTGCTTTATCTTTTTTAATTCCAATTAAAAGCTCAAAATAACAATCAAACATTGCTTCTATTATCAGTGTCAATTATTTAATCAAGAAAAAAATAATCTTTAATATTGAAAATAAGAAAAATATTTTTGAGAATTGTCAACATAGAGGATGTTCCATTCTGTATGAGTTAATTCTGGAGGTTGCCTTATTCTTCTTTGGGATGAGCGCCAGCGTGGAGGACCTGGACGGGGTCCTTCTGAGGATTGACGAGGCCAGGCTCTCCCTGGATGGGAATAAGGTCCCCCCAGGTACGACTCGGTGGATCACGTCATCCAGGACGCCTTGGTCCTGGCTGGCATCTTCAGGTTTGCAGCCCCACCAGAAAATCTGCTACTTCATTCCCACCTAACAATACTCCCTTTTACCAGCTGCCGTGAATATTTTAACCAGGGTATATCCACTGTCCACAGTGTGGCGGTGAAGGTTGTGCACCACCTCCATTGTGGGGTGGGTACATACTGCCAAACTCACTACAAGTGTTCTTAATAAATTCTCTTCTAATAAACATCTTTATACTCTAAAATATTTTTATTAAAATTAATTTTTTCAAATAATATTTTATCAAACAAGATTTGTAAAATATATTGCGGAAATGGGTTTCAGAAAAGTATAAAATTATACATTAATAAAATAAATTCTAACTTGTACATTTTACGTTTAATTTTTTTAAAATTAATTTTTACATTTATTTGACCAAAGTGATTTAAATATTTTTGCGTAATTTAATACTGAGCGTTTGGGATTACCTCAGATGGCATAATAAAATAATATACAATAAAATAAATAAAATACTTACATCTATTGATGGATTTTCTGAATGTGATTGTGAGCGTAGAAACATCTAAATATAAAATGATAATTAATAAATGTTGAATAATAAATTAGAGAATATAAAAAAATTGGACACACTAAGCCTTTAATTGATTGGCTGTTTGGCTAGGCACGCGGGGATAAACAAATCAGTGTGGCCATAAAATTTGGCCACAGTCTCAGCTGAGAGGGTATGGATCCTGGCCTGCAGCAAATCAAACAGGTCCTCAGTCCCAGTTGGGGTTCCTTGCTTGACAACTTGCTTGAGCCACCCAAAGTCTTCCTTGATAGAATTTAGGAATGGCAAATAAGCAGGGAGGAAGAGAAGGTGCATATTTGCTGTGGCCAATTGCTGGGGGCCCACAGCAATGCTCGTGTCAATTGATGGAAATTCTTCAAGAATATCAGCCACCTTGTGGAGACCAACGTTGTCCAACACAATTACGTTGGTGAAGCCCGGGCTTGTGCGCCTCAGGTGCTCCTGGACCAATTGAAGGAATGACAGGAAGGTCTAGCTATTGTGGAAGCCTAGTATCATTTGGTAGAGCTTGACCCCCTTTGGACCGAGGAGAGCCACCATTGAATAGGCTGTGGCGCGGACTGCAGCACGCCGAGCCACCCCGTCATTGGATCCTCTGGGGACATAGCCATATGCATTGCACATTGACGAGGCAAATGCTGATTTATCAATATAGTAAAATTTGACCGTCTTCTTGGCTTTGAGGGCAGTGTACGCCTCTGTGTAGTTTTTCCGGGTCTCAATATTGGCTGGGCTGTTCTGATTGTATGGGGATACCCCAAGTTTTTTCCAGGAAAATTGCATTTCCTTGACCAGATGGTAGTAAAAGGAAATCAAGGCCTCAATCCCAAAATCAGACTTGATCATAGCCTGTATATTTGCCAGTTCAAGATGGCAGTCCTGGGTGATCCACTGGCGGATTGCTCATTTGTGCTCCTTGGTGAGCATGGTTGACACGCGCAAGGATTTCTCCGCGGCAAGGACATAACCAGTATCAATGAACTTGTTGAAGGCCTTTGAGGCGTACTTGGGATCCACCCCAAAAATGGCTGTGGCTGTCTTTTAATTGCCTGATTCACAATTTAGCTTAAGCAGGATGATGTGTTTGATGTCAGGGATGCGCTTCTGGGCGGGCTTTGTGGGTTCAGACAAGCCAGGATCCTGATTGATGACAGGCTTGAAAGGCTTGAAAGGCATGGGCACCTTGTTGTAGAAGGCTGCAACCTTTTTGAGCACTAGCTGTCTCTCATTGGTTTGGTAGAACTGGGGCTCCTTGTCATCCTCCTGATTGTCATCAATGACGTAGGGCTCATAGGTAGTATCAAGTACAGGCTTCATCTTCTCCAGCATGGCTGACAGGACCAACTCTTGCCGGTACACAACGTCAAACACATACAAAGTAAGTTCTACCTCCTTGTTTCTAACCATTTTGGTAGTGGTGACCTTGGTTGGCTTTCAGGTCAGCTTTGGGACCCAGGGGTTTATGCTCTGCACCCTAGCAGCTTGTGCTCCTTGAACTGGCTGTGTCAGTGCAGCGTCACTATGGAACTCTCCTCTCCCGCCTCCCTCCCTGAGTAGGCACTTGGGTTGCACTAACTCTATTCTTTGACCCGTGGGGACAACTCAACCACAGCGCACAACAGGTGTATTGGTACTCTGGTATTGTGTTCCTTTCATTTTAAAATTTAATAAAATATTAAATAAATTTCATTTAAGTTACTTCCTAATTTTAATTTTTGCTTTTATCTGTTTATGGATATTCAATTAATATTTTTTCCACCCAATATCCCAATTATAGATTTTTTATTTCTTAGTTAGTTGTTTTTGGTTTTACAACGCCCATTTTAGAATACTTAAAAAAAATCCACTCATTTTCCTAGATCTTACTGCAAATTCAAACACCCAACACAATATTTTTAAAATTTATGTTTCAGATCTTGTGTCTTATTTTAGATACCTTGGTATCTTTCATGATTACAATCCATTGCACACATTGCGTGAGTGATTTTGTTTACATTGTGAGTTGCTATTGTGGTTTGTTTTTGGATTGAGTTTTGACACACCTTGCTTGGGTGTATTTTGTCACCAATTCACATAGTAAACATATGTACACCAAAAGTCAACTCATGCCATTTTGTTTGTGAATTGATGTATTTTGTATTATATTTTGAATGGGTTTGCTTTGCGTGTGAGCCTTTTGTTGCTGTGTTGACCCATTTTGCCCATTAACGCCAATAAACCCTGTTAACAGAGTATATATTTTAACCTGAGAGTTGGATTTTGTTTAAATCTGAATAATTTTTGCTTGTTGCCATAGCTTTTAAAACTACTGTATATTATTATGCTTTTATAAAAACTGTTTTTGCAATATATTTTGCAAAACTTGTTTGCTAAAATAAAAATTATAAAAGTTTATTATAATAAAAATAATATAAATTGTAATGAAATTTATTGGGATGATATTTTTTTATTAGGTGCGCCTATAGTGAGTCTTTTGGTATGTACCCACCCAGAAATGGAGGTGGTGCACAACCTTTACTACCACACTGTAGATGGTGGATACACCCTGATTGAAATATTCTTGGTGGCTAGTAAAAGGGAGTATGATGAGGTGGGGAGTTCAGGAGCAGCTTTTCTGCCGGGGCTGCAGTCCCATAAATGCCTGCCAGAACCAGGGTGTCCTGGATTATGTGGTTCACTGAGTTGTACCCAGGGGGACCTTCTTCCTGTCCAATGAGAGCCGGGCCTCATCAATTCCAAGAAGGACCCTGTCTAGGTCTTTTACGCTGGCGCCCATTCCAAAGTAGAATAGATACCTGAGGTAAACAACAAGATGAAGCCTTTGTCCATCAAAGGCTTCTGTAAACTCACAAAGTTTGTTGTATACTGTGCTGATCTTTTTTATGCTTAGTCTTTGCAAAGTACAGCTTCATGGCTGCAAGGAGCCCTGTCTTATTGGCGTTTTAGGCCAACCCAAATTCAGCAAGGAGGATTTTTTCTTCTTTATGGCTGTTGCGTCTGCAACAGCCAATTTCAATACCTCGAGCCCAAAGTTCTCCAACAGTTAAGACAGGGTGTGCTCCAGGAGGTAGCGAAGCAAGCAGCTGCATGGGCCTGGCCCATCTCCGGTATATTTTTGAATGAGAGTGTTGCCAGGACATCTCAAACAATCTCAATGGAGTTTACACAGTAAACTTTATTGAGGGATACTGGGTCCAGGAAGACCAGTTGGGCATCCTTGTAGCAGTAACTTGCCCACTCAGATGCCCCCTCAGCATGTGTAAGCTCAGCCAATGCCTCCCTAGACATTGGGAAAAACCTGTGGATGCTGTCCCCCAGCTCTGCAAGATAGGGGAGACAGAAACAGCTGCCTAGACATATGATTGGTGTTGTTGGCATAGAAGGTGGCAGGGACAAACAGGACCAGAACACTAAAAGATTTTACTGTCTATGGTTTCTAAAAAAAGGTAAGTATTTACAAGTTTTTATTAATTTTATCTTTTTATGTTACCTTTGCGTCTTTCCTCTTTGCTGGCAGCTTTGGCAGGCTTAGCCATTCTTGGCACAAGCAATTGCACTGGAAATTTTTTGTCCTTGGTTTGGGCTCTCGTGGCTGGTTTGAGGTGGGCATACATTTCAGGGTTGTTGACCCAGACAGACAGTGCAGAAAAATTGTATGCCTTAAACTGGAGGCCCTCAACCAATGTCTTCTGAATGTTTAGTTAGCGCTTAATTGTCTTCTCAGGGGTGTCTGGTATTTTTTAATCATAAGGGCCTTTGCGGGACACCTTGTCTATTTTGTCTCCTTCAAGGACGGCAGACTTAACTCTTGCTTGACCTTGGAGTCAATTCCTTTAATCTCTGCAATTGCAGAGTCAAGGTCCTTTCAAAAGCTTCTCCAATTCTCTCATTGATTTTTTACTAACCTTTCCTTATGTTTTTATAGCTTTCACCTCAATAAAATCTGCTTATTCTGATAATATTGCCTCTTTGTTTATCCCTGTTTGTTTTCACATTACTCCAATATCCCATTTTTACCCATTGTGTATATACTTTACGCTCAACTCAATATGTTTGTTTGTTTTGTGTTGACATTGTCCCTTAATTGCCATATTATTTTTAGAACTTGCACAGCCCCTTGTGAAAATATTAACAATGATTTGGTGATCAGCTAAATTTGAATTGGAAAATTATAGGCCAATTGTATTTAGACAAAGTTGTTACTGATCCAAATTCAAAACCTTAATGATAAACTTTGCTAATCAGGAGCCAAGTGATAAAGAGATTGTTGCATAGGTCACCTATCAACCTTGATGGATGTGCTCTTAATTAATATGATTATTGGTTGTTTTTTCATCAACAACTTGCCACAGCAGCAATGGCGCCCAATGGAAAACAACCAGCCAATCATATTAATTAGAGCACATACATCAAAGAATTATTGGGTGACCCTCTTATGTCACAACAATCTTTATCACTTGGCTCCTGATTGGCTTAAATTTTATAATTAAGGTTTTGAATTTGGATCAGTAACAACTTTATCTAAACACAATTAACCTATAATTTTCTAATCCAAATTTCAACAACCACCACATTTTTGTTAATATTTTCACAAGAGACTGTGAAAAGTGCTAAAATTAACTGTGTTCTGGATACATGGCATAGTAAATATATGATTATATAGAAATAAGCTGAACATAAAGAATAAAACCAACTATAAACAAAGAGAACATGAACAATTGAAATTCAGAATAAAGATAATATAAATAGAAAATGTTTGGCAACAGGGAGTTTATTGGGGTGGGAGAGAGTGATGCCTAGTAGGCAAAATAGTGCAGGAAGGAAGATGTAGAGGCAGTGCTGGCCTGGGGGGTCTGTAATTGTGTGGGTGGGGCTAAAAGATGGGGTTAGTAGTGGTGGGGGTAGGGATAGGAGGATTTTGTGTGATGGCTGCCATATACCGCTTGTCATATTCCTTGTCTGACATTGCCTTGATTGACTGGTAGGTGGCTGTGGTACAGGATGGAAGCAC
>QTSX02001989.1:0-10210 GCA_014839935.2 Entomophthora muscae | reverse complement strand
CTTGACGTTTTAAAAATACAGCATGATCAAACAACTCTATCTTATTGTGATACCCAAGTATTGAGGGTAAAACTTTGGTAACATAAGATGGCAGGTTAGGCAGCTCAAAGCCATTCAAGGCGTAGACAATTGGATAGAAGTTTACTGTCTGATGGAAAGCTTTGGCAAGGATGTTGCATTGTCTAAGGCTGACAGCAAGGTACAGTAGCGTAGCTACGGGGATCACATAAGTAGCCAAGTTGGGAGTTGGGCGAGATGACGCCAGAGGTGTCCACGGGTTCAAAACCATTGAGTTGAGGTGAGTTGGCTCATTGTACAATATCTCTTTTGGTCCCTGTGGTTCAGGACCAAACTGAGCATTGGTTGGCTGGTGGCCCCCTATCCCAAGGTAAGCTGTCAAGACAGCTGTGAAGATGATGTAGTTCATCTTCTGACTTGGGGAGGGGTAATGGGTTTAGTAAGGTTACTTGCTTAGCCTGGGTAAAGGATTGATTAATGTGATAATATTGAGGAGGATATTCACTCAATGATAGCACAAACTATCATTGAGGGGTTTGTCTTTATTTATACTAATGGACCTACAAGGCATGATTATTGGAAGGCATAGCATTAAGAAACCAAGAGTCTGAGTTGCATCTGTTATTCTTTTTTCTGGATTGGCTTGGGTGGCTGGCAATTAAGAAGGTTTGGCTGGATCCAAGTTTGCATTGGCATAGTGCAAATTTGGTCTTCTTCATGCATCCAAAATTCATTTACTGAATTTGGTGCATGATTTTTATTGTTGGATAGCCTGTTAGTCCATTCCCCATTTGGTAGGCTCCCAAATTGGGCAGCAGTTCCTCCCAAGTTTGGCTTTGGGGAAATTGCCTTTCCTGATTTCCCGATCTGGCTATTTCCCAAAGGAGTGGATAAGAACTGGCCTGCTGGCATGGGAGGGCAAAGGCTGACAGGCTGGCCCATAGGTGCCTGGTTTGAGGATGGCTTGCAGGTGGGGCTGGCAAGAGTGGTGAGCGCCTGTGCAGTGGCAGTGGGCATCTGCTTAATGGCAGCAAGTGTCTGTGTGTTAGCAGCAGGCAACAGCTTGGTGGTGGCGGGCTTCTGTGTGGTGGCAGTGTGTATCTGCTTGGCAGCAGTGGACGTCTGCTCGGTGGCAGCGGGTGCCTGCACGTTGACAGCGGGCAACAGCTTGGTTGTGACAGGCCTCTGTGTGGTGGCAGCAGGGGCCCGCGCGGTGGCGGTGGACATCTGCTTGGTGGCAGCGGGTGCCTGCACATTGACAGCAGGCGACGGCTTGGTTGTGACAGGCTTCTGCATGGTGGCGGTGGACGTCTGCTTGGTGGCGGCAGGTGCCTGCAAGTTGACAGTGGGTGACGGCTGGGTTGTGACAGGCTTTTGCGTGGTGGCGGCGGGGGCCCGCGCGGTGGCGGTAGACGTCTGCTTGGTGGCGGTGGGGGTTTGCATGGTGGCAGTGTGTATCTGCTTTATGGCGGCAGTTGTCTGCAGGTTGGTGGCAGACGTCTGCTTGGTGACAGCAGATGTCTGCACGTTGACAGCGGACATCTGCTCGGTGGCAGCGGGTGACAGTTTATTGATTACACAACCATAAGTGTCAGGAATATTCCTGACGCTTAGATCCTCCACACATGAAAAACCTAATGAACATATTTCTGCTCAATAACTTTTTTGAAATAAATGTTTTTTTATTCTTTTGCACATTTAAAAACTCTGCTTTTTCTTAACTTTAAGCTGTAGTTGATTTAATTAAGGTTATAATAAAACACAGTGTTTTTGAATTTTTTGATCAACTCCAGGAAAGTTGACAGTGAGAATTCAGCCTTTTCACTCACCAGCAATAGTTTGGGTCCTTTAAGCTGGTTGACAGTGCCAAACTTGACACTTTATATTATTTGGGCAGTTGACCCCTAATAAGACACTTTTTTCAGATAAATTTTTTTTCTTCCATTGTCGTAACTGTGCTATTTTAGCAGAGTTACAAGGGGGAAAATATTTGGAAACTAGTGATAAGGAGCACCTTTTGGGGAAGCTTCAAATATGGAATTGAGAAAGAAGAGAAGTATATTTTATTGGATAATACTTTAGACTTATATAGACTTGGCTGTGGCAGAGATTTAGTTGGATCAAATCTAGGGGTTGGTCATGTGCAGGATTGTTTTATGCCACTGGATACTTGAAAAGGCATGTGATATTGCTTGGTTGCCATTCCTGGTATGTCAAATGGTATATTGGAGGGGCACCAAATTGGGCAATGGCTGGATGTTGAGTAGGTTGGCGGTAGCCAGAATACTTGTACATCCAGATCCTTGACACTAGATAATATTCTTTATTTAGAGATAAGTATTATATAGTCATTGTGAATTGTGGATAACATGAACATGATAGTGTTGATCACACGGTGGGATGATGAAGGGGGTGGCCTGATCCTGGTAATGAGTCAAGCACCAAAACAAGTTACCCACTGTAAGGGATCAGCTTCTGTTCATGTTATTAGATTTGGAAATTCAAGTCAACTTTCCAGTTTGAATTCAAATAACTGGATGGTTGGATTGCAGGTCACAAACCCACTCACTCGGAACCTTGCTGGCGGGTTGAGCCTGGTGTTTTGACACCATGTTTTGTTATCTCTTTAATTCTTTTAATGTTAAAGTAAAATGGTAAGCTACATGATTTGAAATAGCAATGATGATATAATAGACAAATTCTAGGTTATTTGAGAAGCAGAAGAGCAATTGAGAGGAAGGTTTTAACATCTTAGCACCAGTGGTCATGTAACAGAAGATGAAAGTGCAAATTGCCAGTGTGCAAATGATTTGCACGGATAAATTAGAGGAATAATCCGTGAGTGTTGGCATATAGAGGGCAGGCCAATCAGCAGCCAAGGAAGGTGATGGCTGCTTTGACCATTACAGAGGACAATTTTTCAAGTACAGGGGCAAACAGCCCCAGATAAGCAATCATTTTTTTGGGGAATCTTTCTTTATTTGATAGTAAATATCCTATCTAGAGACAAGTTTATAGAGGAGAATGAGAAAAGGTTTTAAGGTAGTTTAGGATGAGAGCAGAGGGGTTTTTAAAGCATCTGATTGGCTGAAAAGAATATTTTCAGCAGTTGAGAGTTCTGCCTTGGAATTTTTATCAATGATGTCACAATTTGAAAAGTTCTAGCAACCAGCAGGCAAAGTGCTACCATCTTTAATTAGTGAATAATACATGATTTTCTTGTCATAATCAATTGTTGAAAAACAGTGCAAAATCAGATTTTCTAGGGATATTTGAGCAACTCCAGATTTAACCCCTTTTATTGATAACAGCATTTAATTCATCTATTTTTCTCAAGGACTTGGTGACAGTTCTTTATTGGTTTTTGGTTCTGAAAGGGCGTACTATCCCTTCTATTTGATTTCCTACTGTAACACATTCTCCAGAATTAGGTATTCAGGATTTAAATTCTTATTTTATTTTCAATTAATTGCTCTTATGCTCTACAACAATGCAAATGCAAGTGCAATTTCAACGCCCTGGATTCCCTTGACAACTTACTTATCAACATCTTCATGAATTCATATAAGCCTGTAATAAAAAACCTCTTGACATAAAACCTGCTCTTAACAAACTTGAATGACCAGGAGTTTGCAAGGCTCACATGCCGCAAAACTCAGAGATCAATGTAAGAGAGGGGTGCCAAACCAACTAAGTTTGACTCTCATCCCGGGGAAAGATCTACCAGGATATCATCCAGTGCAACACTGGGATGGTCACTTAAATGGGGGTCCAGAGAGAGAATGTGAATGATAGTTGCAAAAAGTAGGAATTAAACCCCATCAGATCCATCCCTGCAAGCAACCAGGGGCTACTATGGGTACTATAGCCCTGAGAAAAGGGTGCAGGACAAGAAATGAGTTGTGAATCTTCCTCTGGGAGTGCAAGCAAAGGGGAGTTCTCTTCACACAGAGGTCCGGGAGGTAAGTCAAGAAGGAGTGAATCCAGATCATCACAGGTAAGGATTTTCACCAAGTGTTCACCAGAGATAGAAAGGTCCTGAGCCCAGCCAGGAAGACCTTCCACAAGGTACAAGAAATGAGAGGGTTATCACCCACTTGCAGCACAGAGGATGGAATCATCTCCCAGATATCTGGGGATCTGGACCAGATAAACAAGAGTACCAGGGACAACGTAAAGATCACAAATTTGACAATATACAACAACATTTTCTGGAAAGAAAAAGAGAAGATTTTGATCCTAGAGAATGCAGATCTAAGTACTTAGTTATTCCTATGTAAAAGAGGGAAAATTTTGGGTCCAGGAGAGCAGAAGAAACAACTAGTAACTTTAACTTTAAGATACAAGCTATAAGGCAACTGTCAAGGTAAGCGCAAAGAAACTCAAAATTGAGGTGAAAGCAAGAGAAAACAAGAAAACAATTTAAAATAGGTAATTATATTAATTTATAATCTAAAAAAGTGAATCTGAACTAGGTTTTCAAGTTGAAAGAGGTAAGACTCAACGTTAATAATAACCTTAATAGTAGAGGCTTCAAAAGGAACAGCAGGACCCAGAAGACAATGACAAAGGTAAGTGAAGTTAAACAGCTTTACTAACAACTTTAGATAATCAAAAGGCCAACAAAGAGGCCCAAAAATTAACTCTAAAATTTTTAAGTTTGAGGTCTAAACTTTATTTATAAGAATGAGCAAGCAGGGAACTGAAAGCCCCCTGTCTTACTCTAAGAGTAGAGTTTGAAATTCAAGGTCGCCTGACCCAAGGCTTGGATTTGATTGGCTACAGGAATTTTTTTGCAAAGAAGAATCCAATGAGTTGAAAGGCTTCCAAGTAATTTCTGGCTTCAACTCTGATTGGCTGATGCCTTTGAAATGTTTCAGGGCAGGATTTAATCCAGTTTGAGTGGGGTTTGTTAATTTAGCAGAAGTGCGTCCTGATTGGTTCCACTTCATTTGTTTTAAATGAGGATGAAATCAAGCCAAAAAGTAGTCCAAATTAATCAGGGATTTTTCTCATGTAGGGATAAAAATCAAATCATTGGTGGTTATCACCTGAGAAGAGTATGTCAATTCAAATCTCTTGTCAATTGTGTGAGCTAAATCCTCAAGAAAATTATGGGGCTTAGCTGGCTTCTGAGCAGATTTCTTTGTACGACAAGGAAAGATTCTCCTATCCAAGGCTAAAGGGGAAGTGATTTTAGAATCAAAATCATGTGGAAAACTGGATCTTAATTATATTGAAAAGGATATATTTTACAATCAATTAAGCAATTGTACAATCAGGCAATTTTTTCTCGTGTATTATATAAATAGTTGTGGCACTTTGGCAGGCAGCAGCCAAACATATCATTATGAAGAAGCAACCAGTGTGCAGCCTTTCCTATTCCTCAACATGCAGGTTTTCAAAAAAATTGCCAATGCTGCTGAAGATAATGCCACCAGACACCTGGTGGCTTTAGAAACTAAGATTTTTCCTAGTAAGTATAAGTAATGAGAGAGAGAGAAGTCTTCCTTATTGTTGAAATTATCTGAATAAACGTTTTTATGCCAAGGATTTATTATTTGATTGCAGGAAATATTTATTTTTGCACCAGTATGATTATTCTGATTACATCCTTACATGAATCAACCCAACAGTATTTTCACACCCTCTCATACCCGCCTGGTCCTGCTCTCATTCCTTTGGTTACACCTGCTTGCACTTTTGACTTGTAGTTCTACCGTCCTCACCAGCTGTATCTCCCTCCTAGCTGTTCTAGAGGCCAGATTTCATCAATAATGAAGAAGATTACAGCCACTTCCCTCTAACCAGATAACCTTCCTGTACACAACTTCAGTAAGCTAGGGTTTTTTATATTACAGTGTTGGGGCTAGATGTCATGAATGACATTTCAATACTTGTATTGAAAACCCAAGAGTTGAACCCCAGTTCCCTGAAAGTGGATCAAACTCTCCAGGACAGTCCAGGACCCGCCAATCTGTTAAGTCACAGGCTTGAATTGTTAAATAACTCCGCAACCCGCTGGCCTACTACAGAGGATTCCCTGAATAGTTGCCAGTTTGCCGCCAAAATGGTGCCAACAAAGACCCATACCTACAAAGGAGATGTAACCTGGCTAACAGAGGTTGGGGAAGGACCTACTGCCAACCTGCCAAGAGCTAATACTGGAGTTTCAAAATCAACATTGGAAACCCTGGAATCAAACCCTGACCCTCCAAAGGCTACTTGAGTTACACAAAGTGGACGGGAACCCGCCCACTTGCTAAATTGTAAACCCAAGTTGACGAGTTACTCCGAGGCCCGCCAGTCTCCCAAGGACAATTTCCTGAATGATCACCAGATTGATGCCAACCTTTAGCCACCAAAGATCCAAACCTATTAAGAGATTGTAGCTTGCCTTAAGGATTTTAAAGCAAAACCTATTTTTAACTCTGCCAATGACCACCAGAAACTGCCAGCCTTCCATCCAGAAGGGGTAGTACAATTGAACTACTCAGGTGACATAGTGAACAGTGGCAGCGGAAAGAAGCATTGCCACTTCTATTTGCCAGAGCAGGCACAACCTGGATCTGCTGCCCTTGAGACTCCAAGCCAAGATCTATGCCCCGCCAGTGCCTTGTCTGCAAACCTGAACCCTGCAAAAATCAAAGAAGCAAAGTCCCATGGTATAAAAACCCTGGCGGTATGATGATGACCACATTGTCATTTTCAATAATAAAGTTTTATGAACCTTTGGTTCAAACAAATCTTACCTTATCTAGTCTTAGTGATCTTCCATCTTAACTCTGTTCAAGTAGACCATCAGGCACCCGCTCCCTCTGGAGACCATCCTGCTGATCTCACCCAGGCACTATACCGTCCCCCAGGAGCCCCCTTTGGACCTGTGCATTTTACTGAATACCCACCCAACCTGGCCTATGCAGAGTACAACTTAGAGACCATCCTCATTTCTGAACCCTTGGCCAGGACTAGAGAAACTGAATACATAGGACGTGAAGGAAAGTGGTATGAAAGGCCGCCAAGATTGTTCAAAGACAAGTACAATTATCTGCCTGCCTACCTTGTTCCCATGACTCCGCCCTTAACCCCACAACCTGTCCGCCCAATGAAGACCCTCACTGCTGCAGAGACCACGTCCACTCAACTGTTTGGAGTACTCTATATCACCTTGACAGGAATGGTGGATTTCATGATCCCTACCTCTGGACCCTGGTCCTTACTTGGGCAATCTATGTCTTACATTATCAAGTTAGCACCCATTCTATGGTGAGCTTTACCCGCCGGCTTGGCCCAACCCCATCCTGAGCCGCCCAATGGCTCTATCTATGCCTGGTTTCCTGGCACTAGATAACCATTTTGTGCCCCACACTGGAAGTTGGTGTCCCTGAGCCACTGAAGTCAATTACCTTATCAGAATTGTCCTCATTGTGTACTTGACCTTCTAGGCCTGGCCTACCTCTCAGTGCAAGTCCAGATGGACACTAATATGGTCCGTGATACAGTGAATGACTAGAACAGCTACTTGAAAAAGAGACCAGAGAGAAAAATAAGAGCTGAACTGCAGGAAGAAAGCATCCAGGCTCATAAGAGCCACTTCAGACAGTAGACAAGAAGCAGGGCTGTGAGGAGTCCTGAGAGGGCTGAGTAAAATAAGGTGAATGGAGCACAGCAATACTTTCAAGAGATATTAATAAAGGGACAGAGAGAAAGGCTAAAGGGAAGTTCTCAGAAGTCAGAGCCTGCACCAGGTCACTTTCTTGCAACAGGATACTTTGAAGGTGATAGAGAAAATCCCTTAATCTCTCCACCACCAGGTGGGGGTTGCAGCCACAAAATGCACTGAGAATAAAAGTTATTCCAAAGGATATAAATGGTTACCTGCAGGAGTATCATGGAAGGAAAAATAGCGAGAGCCAAGGATTTGGCCAAAGGGACCAAAATATTTGAATCCTCTGCAAAATTTCACTTAGAAAGACATGAAAAAGCAAAGCAAACAGGAGAAAAAACTAGTGGCTATGGTTCTTTGAAGTATTTTCTGGAGTTCTTTGTGAAACCAGGTGTCGTGAATGCAGCTATTCACAGTATTTTGATTTCGCCTTTGGTGGGCCATTTTGAGGACAAATCTCTTGCTTTCGCTTTTGCTACTTGAAATGAGTTGATGACCGATTCAGGAAGCACAATTGTTTGGTTTCCTGATCCCTGCGTAACTAACTTGCCCCACTAATGCTGGTGGTGAGTGATCCTACCGTCCATTTACTGTTTTGTGGTAAAGCTACACAGTATATATTCACAATTTTTATACCCAATAAATCTTAAGTTCTATTCACATTTTTGTCTTTGTGTCTTCTGTACTTCTGTGTCTCTCTCTAGCCACAACTAGTAGAGATTATTCTTCCAGGGCCGCAAGGTAAACACATTTGCCTTCCCTGTCATCTAACCAAGACTTAGTATGAATCCAATCCTAAGGTTAGGATTTCCCATTTTGTGTCTGTGCCGCGCCTCAGAACACGACACCAGGGACTGCTATAGAAGCTGGGTGGATAAAAGAGCTCTTTACATTAAAATAAAGCGGGTTTGGAGCAGGAACCAAGTCAGAAGCCAGAAAAGTAAGTCTTATAATAAGATTTATACTAATATTTAGCTTCAGCATAAAAACTCAAATTTATAGTTCAGAATAGATAAGCGGGTTTGTTTAACGCGAGCAAACTAATAGGAGCTCCAGGAAGGACTGGGGGCCAGGAGAGGGTTTTAAAATCAATAATTTTTAAGAATTAATTCCAAGTATTTTTTAAGAAAGGGTTTACTCCAAGAGTATACCCCTGAAGTTAAATCTTTATTGAAAAATGAGCAAGCAATGACTCAAACTCCCACTTGCTGACTTTAAAGGGCAGAAATGAAATTTGAGAGGCCACAAGATAGGTGTCATGGCCGGGGCCGTCATGTACCAAGGCATCAAAGGAGAGCTTAAACCATCCGGATAACGGGTAACAAGGGCCCAGTAGAGGAATGGAGCTGATTGGGTTAGGTAAAGCAATCCAGCAGCTATAGGGCGGTAGGCACCAAGGTTGGGAATGACGACTTCAGCCAGACTGAGAATGGTCAGGATGACCATCCCAGCTCTACTTTGGTCGTAAGGCTGAGGGATGAGGGGAGCAGGAGCGTCATAGGGAATGCCAGCCATTCCAAGATCTGTACCTGGCTATTAGTCCATGGGTGTAGGTCTAGGGTGGTACTCTAGTCTTCAGGGCTGGCTTCTGCTCAAGTGGTGTATAAATTGAAAACCTAATAAAGCAAACAAAACTGAAAGATTCATTCACTTTATTTGACGTTTTCTGCACTTGATTTAAGTGGGGGAAAGTTGGTTTTATACCATTTGTCTGGTCTACCTTGGAATACATTACTGCTTAATCCTTGGGGACTTTTGGAGTCCCAACTCTTGGGTACTGGCTTCTGGGAAGTAAGGTGAGGCAGCTTGGGAAGTGAGGATTGCGATCTGAGTGACTTGGTCTGGTCAGGGAAATTCTGCTGGTGGCTGGCAGATAATTGGCTGGTATCATCAATCTGTGGCTTCACTTGGCTGGGGGAAGAAGCTGGAACACTGCTAATAAATTCTGTATGACTGGATCCATTAACTGGTGATCAGTGTTTATAATTATCTTGACCACAATCTGAAATGGTATCTGAACCTTGCAGCTTAATTGAGGTGCTGTGTGGAGCTAATTTATTAGCTGCATCATCAATACCCTTAATTTCTGCAAGGTTATTGAGCAGCACATCTGTGCAGCTGGGTACAGCAACAGCATTGGGGAATTTGATTTTCCCAGATCTGCTGGTTGAATTTTGCAGCAGATCTGTTTGATAGCAGATCTGCTGCAAAACCCAGCATATCTGGTTTAGTTCAGCACTGGGTGCACCCAGCCCAATTGTAACATTGGGACTGGGTGGCCCAATGCCGTTGGGAGCCACAAGCTCCCCCAGGCCAGCATTAAAGCTGGCCCCAGGATGGGACCCGGCTTTGGGTTGCTTCGAACTGCCCAAATAGGCCAGGGCAGTTCGAAGCGGCCCTCGCCGCCCTGGTGGGTGGCTGGGGGTTTGAATCCCCCAGCGGGCTTTCTCAGCCGCCCTCGCTTTTGCTTGGCAGCCAAGTGCGGGGGTTCGAACCCCGTTCCCAGCTTCAGGTTGGCCCTCACAA
>QTSX02001988.1:0-10254 GCA_014839935.2 Entomophthora muscae | reverse complement strand
TTTAGGTAATCATATTTTGCTGACAAAACAGAGCAGCACCAACCAAATTTCTGATCAATAGTTTGATTTAGATATGTTAACTTGGTTAACTGTTTCCCAGATTTCTTGGCTTTTCAGTAAGGACGGATTATACCTGCCATGATGGAAACTACCATGACACCTAGGTTCACCACCTCTCTTGCCTTATACATTACTGTTTAATACATCTTGAATTAATTTGCTGGAAACTTTGGGCATTTTAATATCTATGTAAAGGCATTCTGCTGGTTCATGGCCATATGCCCAATCATCATCTCCCTCATAGGGTTCCAGATATTAATTTTTTCTCATTCACCTGCCCAGCATAATCCTATAAATGCTTGGCAATTGAAGAAATCATGGGCCCTTTTTAGTCTAGCTATAATTTTTTTAAAATAAATGTTTTTATATGTTTTTTTCTTTAAGCATAAGTGCCATTTAAATGTTGGTTTTTCTTAGTTGTGAGGCCTTAAATCGAGATGCTGTATCTACTATTGCTTTTGAGATAGCGAAAATTGAGATGACGTTTTTGAGATGATGCATTGTATCTTTAGTGTAGCTATATATATTGATGGTAAGTATAAAAAAGGTACAGCTTTTCTAAAATATTTAAAATATAATTAATTTGCAAATGTATTTTTTCGTATTGCATCAAGAAATTAAACTTGTATATAACAAAATTATGTTTTACTGACTGTGTGTTTGCTAAGAAAAATCCCCAGAGCTTTAAAGTGTACTTGGCTTCTATTCTTGCCTTCCAAATATTTCTTGTGATGGAGTGGCTATACTCAAGCTTTAAATCATGTAGAATTTATGCTTAGTCGATTCTATAGGATTTGTACCGAATAGGTTAAAGAGATTTGCAGAAGATTGTATTTTGTTAAGAATATATACTCGTATATGACGTCATCGTTTTTAAAACGGTGATTTTTGCTCAGCTTTCCAAATAATTTGAATAAATTTTAGTTAATGATAGTCCTACCATGGAAATTTATTTGTAGAGTTAGTTGAGTAAATGTGTATTCTAACGATGGTATTTAAATCAGCCCATAAAATAAACATTAACAAAGATGCCAGCCTTAACCGGAGGATCAATAGCTATTGCCCTTGCTGCAACCATTTACCTTGTCCTAGGGGGTAGATTAATTAGAAGCATTTACTTATGGAATAATATTGCTAAGATACCTACAGAGAAAGCGACTAAGGCATTGTCGTCCCTTGACATCAACTTTGAACAAGTGAGCTATTACGGAGAGAAACTACACTACGTAAATCCAAGTGGTCTGCTGAATTTCCCTGGCCCTGGTCTATCGGATGAAGTGTGTATATCTTCAAGACACTTGGATAAAGAGATTGAATTATGCTATTGGGTCGAGAAGAGAGAGTTGCAGGTATCTGACCCCTACTACCCTAAGGCACTACCAAAATGTCAAGGAAAAGTCAATTGTCCTTACCAAAAATCTGTCCCTGTGGGAATCCAGGCCAAGTTTTATCCCCAACATGGATTGGCCCCAACCATAATTCCTTCGTCCGTTGATTCCAAGTTGGCTCTGTACAATTCTTCTGAATTGTCTAAGGTCAACTACGAAATAGTGGACTAGGAACGTCTCTGGATCCGATCATTTAA
This sequence comes from Entomophthora muscae, assembly GCA_014839935.2. Classification (NCBI taxonomy): domain Eukaryota; kingdom Fungi; phylum Entomophthoromycota; class Entomophthoromycetes; order Entomophthorales; family Entomophthoraceae; genus Entomophthora; species Entomophthora muscae. The sequence goes on along the minus strand of QTSX02001988.1, from coordinate 8,609 downwards.
TTGGTATTATGAAGGAAGCTATAATATTAGTACACGTCCATTTTCTAAGTTCAACTTCACTTTCCTTTGGCCATCCCTTCTCCCTTCAGGAAAACCGAAATTTATATGTGGTCGCTGCTACAAATTCGAGATTGAAGAGGATATATGTTCTGACGACGCCTTTCTTTAATCCTTATTCAAAAAAGTGTAACTCAGATTGAGACTTTTGATCCTTCACCATTCCTTCAAATAAATATAGGATTTATGATATATTCCAAGCTAAAGAACAATTAAATGGTCAATATTTTACAACCAAGTTAGTTCATCTTGTAAGTGATACAATTTAATAACTAATTATGGCCTCACTACAACATAAACAAAAAACATTACCAGTATTGTATGAAATCAAATCAAGAATGTCGAAAAATGCACTATAACCTAGTCTCAACCCCGATATATTGAAGTCACTAATTTAATAAATCCTTGAGAAGGCGGGCTCAAAATCGCAATTATTGAATAGCTCAAGTGTAAATTTTATTTTTATTAGTTGCCGATCAATAAAATATTAATATGAAACTGACTAAAAGCCCAAGTACAAACCCGATAAAAAAATCAGCATAATAAGTATTTATTATTTATCAAGATTTTGCATCTTTGTTGAGTTGTTTTTATTAGAGAGTCTATTATTTTGGGACACTGTTTAATGGGTGGATTGTATGAAGATAATCGTGCTACCTTACTGGGGGGCAATAAGGGTCTGGCAATTAGACCAGGTGAATAAAAGGCAGCTTCAATCCAGGAGGACACAGTACTGGTAGAAGGCATTTCAAGAGTTTATCACAAGTACTTACAAGAGAGGTCTGGTACTAGGAATGAACAACCAATCAAATAAGGTTCTACTTAGTTAAAATAGTCTAAAAGTTTACCTTTCTACAAAATATGGGAAGGGTTTATATTGAGCTTAGGATGCCCTGAGGCCAATAAAACACCTGAAGCTTCTAACTCTTAATTGGCCTGGCTATCTATACCCAGGCTTCCAATTTCACTCCCAGAGCTAAGCATACACAATTATAAGATACAAGATATTTTTTTTTCTAATCTCATTCTCCATTATTCAAAGTAGGAATTTTTACAGCAGAAAGTTGTAAAAGCTCTGCTGCTTGCTTGCAGCATTCTTGGGGGAAAGGATGAGTTGTTTCCTTAGCAGACTTGATTGCAGCAGATGTGAGATTAGGCTGATGATCACAAATAATCAGTCTAATTGTTGTGATCAGATCCTGCATATTACACACCATATTATCACAATCTTGATATCCCTTAAATATCAATTTTACGCTGTATAATTGCTAGTTTATTATTATTAAATGTTGAAAGTATATAAAAAATAATTGTTTATTTATTAGTATTAAGTACCAATTCCACACTGTATAATCACCCGCTGATCAACCTCTTTGTGGCTACCTTACCCCATGGATATGAACTACATATTGGTTTCATTGCCAATCTAAATGATGTACAAAATAACAATCTGCATCTAAACAGTGTATAACTGTGGTGCTCAAGGGGACTAAAGGTAGGGTTCAGGTAGCTTAGCAGCAAACAGGGGGAACACAACAGGACTAGTATTTTCTTACTCAACAAAACCTCTTTATGCTGGGTTCTGTAAGTAGCTTAAGATTTATAAGTTGATGTTATATTTTTTTGATATATTTATTGAGGTTTTTTGGGGGGCTTTTTATAGTTGGCATAGGAGGGGATGGGGAGGGGTGAGTCATCCTGACCACTAGGGCCTAGACTTGGCATGAATTGAGGTATTTTAAGAGGTTTAAAAATATTAGAGAATATTCAGGAAAAGAAATGGTCCAGATCAGATGTGACAAGAACATCTAAACACATGATTTGGGTCAGGTGGCCACAGCAAGAGAAGGGCCGTTTCTTGGGAGTAAGGGTTTAGACCATGGTCTAGACTGGGGTCTAGATGTCAGGGATCCATTCATGAGGAAGGAGGAAACCTAAGTAATGTAGGAGAGCAGTAGGATGAAAACCCACCAAAGAAGATCCTACAGGGATTCCAACCATCAAGGTGTTCACCACATAACCCCATAATTTATAAGAACCCAAGAAGGGAGCAAAATGAATCAACCCATAGTATAATGCAACATAAGTCAAGACATATCAAGGTGCTCCAGGAAAAATCACTGGAGGAGGCAAAGAAGGCGGAGGAGTGGTTTTATAACAAGTGGGGGGAACTGATGCTTAGTATACAAATAATCCCAAGCCAAAGATTTGGTAGCATCCTTGACTCATATATTGGAATCAAATTTGCAACTTTCAGCAACAGGAATCAATAAAACTAGACAGGGCAGAAGCAGAAGAAGTTTCTGCTTCCAGTTCATTGGAGAGTTAATTTTGAATCTACTAATTTACTAAGTAAAGAATGTAGAAAACCAAATTTATTGATCCAGGAATTGAAGTTGTTAGAGCACTGGATAATTTTCCAATGCCCCTTACTAAATACTGGGAAGTTTGGCATGAGGTTGTGGAATAATGTGTGGTATAATTAGAGATGAATTAGTTACCATTGTTTTGTTGGCTGCTTGGTCATTTTTGGTTTGACTGCTGCCAGCAAGCTTGCAGAATGCAGTTAGCAGCAGCCAAACCTGCAAGTTGATTAAGGGGCAGTAAATTAAGAGCTATGATCTGGTGGTCATTCCAAGGTGATGATGTGATAGGCTTTTCCTCTGCATTTTGGTTGGATGATCTAGCAGTTGCCTGTATGTTGTGGATGCACATCTTTAATTTGGTTGTTTCATTGGCTATTTACTTTCCAAAATGTATCTTATTGGTCTGTTTGTGGCTTACGTGGCTGGTTTTTGGATTGCTTGGCTGTACATGTTCAAACTGCTTTATGGAGCCTGCTTTTGCATTTGAACTTAACTGTAAGCCTTCATTCTTGATTTTAGCTAATTCCTTGTTGTTTTTAGAAGTTTTCAAAAGGTCCAAAGATTTAGGGTTTGATTCCCTAAGTGATGCTTGTCCTAGCATCAAGCTGAATTTAAGAGCCTGTGGTTCCAAACAATTATTAAAATTAATATGGTGACCAAGATAATTTCCAGATAACCCAAGTGTCAAATCTAAAATTTGAGGAGGCCAGTATAAGGAAATTGTTCTAATTTCATAAAGATGGTCTAGTATCCAACAGTTCTGTTCCTTTTTCTCAGTATCCATCAATGTATTTAATTTGGAAGAATTTTCAATACTTACATTAGAATGGGTGCCTTTAGGGAGAGGGTGTACACATTGTTGCAGGAGAAGTGTTGCTAATGGAAAACAATAGGGAAAATTGATGGGTCAACCATCAACACATCTGCACCATGCCACATTTCTCTGATGGGTTGATAATTTTTATATATATTTTTGCCTTTTATTATTCACTAGGTGCCATATAGTTTTAAAGTTTTTATGGGTCAATCTCTGACACATATACGGCTAGCTGCAGATACATTGATTAGTGACTAATGAATAGACAATCCTTGATGTTTGATGATAAACTCTCCAATAAAAAAGCAAAAATGTGAGCAGTTCACCTAGTATTTCCCTTATATGAAAATAAACCAAATTTGGTAATTCCTGCATGTGGCACTCTTTACCACAATAACCCTTCAAAAACCCAACCCAAATAGTAATTACATGCTATGTAATCCTCAATTTGATATCAAATCAAATTGGCTTTTATACACTGTGTTGCAACTGAGTTTCCAGACTTGCTTGCTAACGTATCTTACAATACATAGGGGGCGCTCAATGAGCCGCCCCTTGACGTATCTAACGTTATGGATTAATCTGATGGCAATATTGAATGGCGGGTACTTCATCCTAATTAGGAGTGCTACCAATTCAACTTGCTGATCCCCACACAAGTTATTCCTTGGCCTCAAACCTTACATGGAACTTCCCACTATGCCACCCCCTTGTGGCCTTGTGGCTTTCCCCATATAGTATATTAATCACAATATTCTACAATAAACAATACCTTATTCTTATTATTCTGTCCTTTCTAGTGGACTGTTGTCTTCCCTAATTCCAAATACTGAATCCTCATTGGTTCAGTTGCAACAGTGATAGCAGCGGTAGGTTTACAACCTACCTAAAACAAAATCCCCCCCAGAAAGGACGGAGTACAGGCCATATGGCTACTGTGGTGATCCACATGTGTGCTGTTTTGCAGGCGAGGGTTGATTTGGCTTCAAATAAAGACAATATGCTGAAGAGTGACAATGTGTGGTTAGCTGGCAACACTGTAAACTAGTAGATAACATAGGTCTACTAGGAGAAGTGAGGTGAGCCTAGTAGGTAACATAGTCTACTAGGGTAAGTAAGGCCTGGCTGGTAGGTAACAAAGGGCTACCAGAGGCAGATGTTGCCTCCACCCAGAAGAAGATGTTGGCTGCTTTGGGCTAGAGTTCTTCACCTAGCAGAAAACTGTGGCTCCAAAAGGGTAAAGAATGAGATAGCTAGCAGGTAACTTTGTCTGTTGAGGGTGGAGAAGGTTTTGGACCCCTGGCGGGTAACACGGGCTGCCAGGGAGGAGAAGAGCTCTGAGGGCTCAATGTACCCTAATACACTTACAGGAGGTCTGTGAGCAAGCACCCTACCTAACAGACTGGTAGGGTGTCCTTGTTTATGCCCCTATGGAAGCTTTGGGAAACCCAAGGTGAGCATTGGAGGGTATAGACTTGCTCAGAGGTGTCACCAAAGTGGCTTGCTTGGGGAAGCAAGCTGCAGAACTTGGTATGATCAGGCCTCTGGGAAGTAGAGCTGATTACTCTGCGACTGAAAGCCCAGACTTAATCACCTTGGGTGAGTAAAGATAACACATAGACATTGATCTATGGTTGAATGGTCTAAGTGGACTGCCACTTGCAAGGGCCCAGTCAAACACCAGTTCAATGTAGACTCATGCCTGGGTATACAAGTTCTGGTAATGGGGGCTGAGATAAAGAACTGAGGTGGTTCATGGAATTAACAGAGAAAACTAGCAAGAGGGACTGTTTGGTCACAGTGAAGGCTAGTTGATGGACTGTTAATTCATATTGAATGGAATGGACCAATCTGGTTCAGTGTGTTAAAGGAACAAAGGAGGTTCCTAGTGAGGATTTGGTGAGGAACTGGTTAAGGATAAGCAGAAGGACAAGAAGATATGATAAAGGACTAGCAGATCATAATGAAGGATGGCCAAAGGACCAGAAGTTGATGCTGAAGAACTTAAGAGCTGAGAGGATGAACTAGCTGGACTGGATGCAGAGGCTGGAAGAGCTAGTTTAGTGACTTTTGAGAGGAAATTTAGATATAAAGAAGCAGTTAAAGAATAATTAAATACTGCCTGATTATGATTAAAAAAGGATTGAAAATCATAGAAGTAAAAAGAAAGAGAAAGAAAAATAACCTATAGTTTGTTAGTTTTATATGTTATTTTTAGAAAAGGGATTGGAGAGGAAATGGGCCAGAAAGAAGCTGGAAGAAGAACGGAGAAACTGTGAGGGCAAAAGAGCAAATTTTGCCAAGAACAACTAGGAAAGGCAAAAGGACAAGCAACAGGCAGGCTCAAAGGTGCAAAACGTTGAAAGAAACACGGAGAAACTGGAAAACGTTGAAAAATTGAAGGGTCAAGAATTGCCTAAGTAAACATATGTGGAAGCGCTCGAGATTTGCCAGGGAAACGTGACGGGAATTACGGCAAAACCGTTCAAAACACGGAGCAGTTGTTTACCCGGAGCAAGACAGCTTTGGGTTCAAACCAGGGTCAAGGACGGGTCATCTGGGTAAACTTTTTTAGCAAAACCATTGAAGCAAGGCATATGATTGGCTGCAAACCAGAGTCTACTTGATCAGTTTTTTAAAGGCTTTAACTTAAGAGTTAAAGCCTGAAAAATGAGGAGCAGAAGCAGAAAATTCAGGGCTTTTATTGGCTGAAGTAAGTTTAAAGGTTTAATATACTATAGAAGAAGAAAAACAGGATAGTTTAAGCTTTGAAGAACCAGAGTTCTAAGAGAGGTTTTTGGTCTGAAACAAGGGGCTATAAAAGGGAGAGCTATCTGAGACTCTTGAGGGACTGAATCAAGTGGATTACAAAGGCCACAAAAGCTACAGAAGGAGCAGAAGACCAAGGATAGAAAGCCAGAGCTGGGTCAGACTGCAGGAGCTTAAGAATAAGACGCCAGAGCCCATAACTAAAGTGCAGGAGCCCAAGACCAAGGAGCAGGAGTCAAAGACAAGTACAAGGAGTCCAAGAGATTGTTGAAGGACTCCAAGTATGGGCACAAACCCTTTATTATTCCCTACCCAAGACCATATCTCAGAAGGTTTCTAAGGGGATCTTCCTTCTGACAGTAAATAAAGTGCCTATTACAACCCCTATCCAAATTTCCTGTGTAAAAAGAGAATATAAGTCTCATGAGTCAATTGCCCCATATTTTCTATTGTAGCCCAGGGAATGAGGAATCTTATCTCCTAGAGTGCAGGAAGTTTGCCTCTAGTAAATCTGCCCAGGAGGAGTGGGAGAAGGTGACAAGGCATTTGGAGATGACAAATAGAGGAAGAGAGTTCATTGGGGGAGAGTTTACAAGACTATTACAGGATTGGTATTGTCCTACAGAAGGGCTGGCGCCTGCTTAAGTACAAGTGTGCGGTGGAGACGCTTGCTTGATGATTGGGAAGGTACTGGAGGAGTTTGCCCTTATGCAAGCCAAGTATAAGCTTCTCACCAATCATTCACCCCTGTTGGAGAATGACAACTCCTCCAAGCCGGTCCCTGGCTACAACCCAGGACACACTATGGGGACTGGTGACCAGGAACCCCACAAGTGGGTATTATTGATTACATGCTGTGTAATCTATAAAATCATCATTTATATTATCATTTCACTCTATTGAACGTTGTATCAACTCAGCCCACGCAGCCTGATGGGCATGTTTGATGCATATCAAACAAAGAGATATACAAATGGCTAAGAAATACCAAGTTTGGATCAGCATTACACAGCGTATAATTGGTTCCTTATTGGCTTGGGGTCAGTTTTACATGACGGATAATCTAAGTCACTATTGGATTGAGTTTGCTATTATAACATATAATCCTAATTCAGCTCAATGAATTAGGGATTATATCTATGTCTTAAACTCAAATCCAATAGTGACGTGGATTATCCGCAAAACTGACCCAAACAATAAAGAAACCAATTATGTCTGAACATACTGATCAAACTGGCATTTCTTAGCCATTTGTATCTCTTGTTTGATATGATCAAACATGCCAATCAGACTGCATGGAAGCTGGGGGTTGAATACAACGTTCAATAGATTGAGTAACAATATAAAATTGATGATTTATAGATTTTTTAGCATGTAATCCCTCTAATACCCAGTGAGGGGGTCTGGTTGCCAGATAGTCTGTCCTGGAGTTGTAGCCAGGAGCACAGCGGAAGAGTCATCATTCCAACAGAAGTGGGAGGTTGGTGAGAAACCTGCAACATAAAGAGGAACTCCTCAAATATGCCTTGAGCAACACATTCACACTTGCCAAACTTCAGCAGGCGCAAAAGATCTACTCCCAATGAGCTCTCTTCCTCTGGCCCAATCATGCATCAATTCTCCCAAGTTTGCTGGGGCAAAAACTTCCACCGCCCCCCCTGAGGCCAATAAGATTCATAGTAGATTTAGGATAGAAGTAGCAGGGCGAGTATTTCATGAGACTATATTCTCTTTTACCTGGGGAGCTGGGAAAAGGTGTAATAAATGCTACTGGCCCAGAAGGAGTTTATAAAGCTGCTTCTAGTGCTGCTAAGGTGAGAATAATAAGGAGTTTGATGAGTCAACTGTGTCTCTGGACTCACTTTCTTGGTCTTGACTCCTGCCTTCTTGGTCTTAGGCTCCTGCACTCTCATCCTTCCCAGGCTCAAATCACATCTTAAGCTCCTGAAATCTGGCCAAGCATCTGGCTTCCCTATCATGTGAGTCTTCTTCTGCTTTGTATTTAATCCACTCGGTTGATCACCTTCCAGTTTTCCCACACTTAGCGTTTCAGACCAAAAGCTCTGCTTAAAACTCTGGTTCTTCAAAACTAAACTATCATTTCTTCTTCTTCTATAATATTAAACCTTTAAACTACTTCATGAAAGTCCTAAATTTTCTGCTTCTGCTCCTCATTTTTTTGACTTGCTGCTTAGTTAAAGCCCTTAAAAAAGCTTTGATCAAAAAACAGACTCTGGTTTGCATCTTAATCTGCCTTCTTCAATACTGCCAAAACAATTTGCCCAGATAACCCTGTCTTTATTTACAATAACCTGAAGCAATCTTTATACTGGGTAAACAACTGCTCTGCGTTTCAAGCAGTTTTGCCATATTCCAAATCTGCAGCATTTCTTGAGCCTCACATATGTTTTGCATTTCAATTTTTCAACGTTTCTCTATGTTTTCTTTCCCAGCATTTTTGCACATAAATGCCTGTGCTTGTCCTTTTTTATCTTTCTAGTTGTTCTTGGCAAATATGCTCTTTGCACCCTCGCAATTTCTCTGTTTATTTCTTCCAGCTCTTTTCACAGCCCATTTACTTCTTCAATCCTTCTTTTTAA
>QTSX02001987.1:0-10303 GCA_014839935.2 Entomophthora muscae | reverse complement strand
GTCACACAGTTGGATGGTGAAGGGGGTGGCTTGATCCTGGTAATGAGTCAAGCGCCAAAACAAGGTATAAGTCATAAGGGATCATCATCTGTTCATGTTGATGGATTTAGTAATTTGAGTTGACTTCCTAACCTGGCTTTGGGTGACTGGATAATCAGATTGCAGGTCATAAATCTGCTTTACTCAGAACCTTGCTTATAGTCAAGCCTACTGTTTTGACACCCCCTCTAATTGAAGGTTGGCCTCCTCTGGGGCAGGTTGTCAGGGAGGTTGTTGGGGGGCCCAGGAAAGGCCACTGGACTAACTGTTGTTTGGTGGCAGTTAGGACAGTCTCGTGTTGCTTCTGCTAGGACCCAGAATGCCCTGGACAATCAGCTGGCCTTCTTAGAGGCAAAATCCCACAGCTTGGGAAACTTTACCAAGTATCTCCCAGAGTAAGAAAACCCCTTTCAACTAAAAGAAACCCAGGATTTGAGAGGTACACAAGCTCAAATCCCTGGCTTCAATTCTATTATCAAATTTGGGCCTCTCAACTATTGGAGAAATGGTACATTGGGAGCACAATTGTTTGATTGCTCAATCAGGTGCTTAATTGCTCACAGGATCTATAAATAACAGTGGCATCTTGTCATGCTGCAGTTCAAGAAAGGTCTATGTTATAACCACTAATGAGCATCTACCTCCTGGCCCAAGTACACAAATTTGAGTGAAAATTGTAAGTTCAACTGAAATTGATGCTACTGGTTCTCTGGTGGCACAGAAGGCCACCAAGTTATCAGTGAGTATAAGTTGTGAGGATGAGAAGCCCTCCTCACTATTGACATCTTAATAAAATGACTTTATGCCCAGAAATCATTATCTTATTGCAGGAATTGTCTATTTTTGCTCAATTTAATTACTTTAATTTGCATCTATTTGGGAATTCACAACATAATATAAACTTGCATATCCATATCCTCCTGGTTATACTCCTGTATCTCAGTAAATCCATCCTGTGCTCTTGACTGGGAGTATTTTCACCCCCCATCATATGGATCTTCTGGTCTTCTATGAAGGAGATTCCTACTGCTTCCCCCTCTACCCAATGTGCCCTCTGCCCAGGACTTCTGTAGTTGGGTTTTGTCTAGATCATAGTATTGGGGCTGGCCAAACCAAGTTGTGCCTCATACTGGGAGTTAGCGCCCCCTAGCTACTGCAGTTAACTACCTTATACAAATTGCGCTTGTTGTGTACATGGCCTTCCAGGCTCGGTCTGCCTCCCCTGTGGGAGTCCAGTTAGACTCTGGTATGGGCTGTGCTGGTTCTTTCTTGCCTTGCAGGGTCTCAGGCAATCATGGTGGGAGGACTTTTTTTTTTGTTTACGTTTTCTGAGTCCTTGCACAAGGTAAGTGTTGTTTTTTATTTTCCCTTAGGATGATGGAGGGTCACTTTTTCTGGCTGTAGTTTGCTTTTGTCAGTATTAATGACCCAGACTTTGTTGCCAACCTCATGCCTGTTTTAGATGGGGACAAAGGTCTTTGTAGACGCTTTTATTCTCTTTCTGATTGATTGCTATTGGCCTGTATGACCTGGGGATATGAGTGGGGTGGAAACTTTCTTGGTATTTTCAGCTTAGGTCCTGATAGTGCTTGGATGATATTGGGTTGTGTGCCATAAACTAACTCAAAGGGGCTTTTCCCGGTGGATCTTTTCACATGAGTCCGGCATACAAGTAATGCAGTTGCTAGCTGCTTGTACCAGTCCTCAGGTCTCCCAGTGGTGAGTTTTCCATGTCTTGACAAGGCTTCCATTCAATTACCATACACGTCCATTGGCCTGAGGATAGTAAGATATTTTCATTGTGTGCTGGATCCCATTCTTGGTAAGGTATTGGGTATCTTCAGAGGTCAATTCTTTGCCTCTGTTGGTTTTCAGGAGTGCTGGATTTCCAAACTTGCTAATGATTTCCTTTCCTATGAATTGCCACACACCATTGCCTGGATGTGTCTTTACTGTGTGCGCCACTGGTCATTGCGTGGCAAAGTTTATCGAAGTAATGATGTACTTCTTGTCATTGTGTTTTCCTGGCATGGGGCCCACAATGTCTAGGGTCCACATCTTGAAGGGTAGTTGCGTGCAAATAGGTAGTACTGACTTAGTAAATATTGATTTTTGCAAATCTCTCATATACTCCACATTGGTTCAAGACTTCCCAGATGTCCCAGTATACAGTTGGCCACAATGCTTTGTGGTTAAGGGGAATTTTAGAGGTTGTAGCTTTTTTGTGTGCCCTAGATCTCTATGGTAACATAGGATGGTGTCAACTTGCTGGTGTTTGGGAACATAAGGGATGGTGGTTCTGTCAGACATTTTTTGATGTAAGGTTACATATACGTCTGTGAATAAGTGTTCATTCTTAATGACTGGTTCTTTTGTTATATCTGTGGTGCCAGGGAGGAAGCACTTTTTCCTTTGTCTGGAGCACCAGGAGAGGCCAGTCTGGGTCAAGCCCATTCTTTTCCCTTGTGGCTCTGACGCACAGGTGCAAGAGTGCATCTACCATGGCAAGCTTGGGACAAGTTTTGTACTGTATGAGCATATTGAATCTCTCCAATAGCTCCATCCAGCGGGCTTGGCGGCAATATAGATTTGCTTGGGTTTTGAAGTATATAAACAAATTGTGGTTGGTCAATGCTGTGAACTCCTCCTGTTGTTTTAGATAACAACGCCATTTGACTAGGAAGTGTACAATGGCCAACAACTCTTTATTGTGGATAGGGTATTGACACTTGTTGCCTGTCAGTTTTGTGATTTGTAGGCTACAGCCAAGAAGTCACCATCATCGTTTTTGATTTTTAGTACTCCCCCAATGGATGTGTCTGAGGTGTCGGTTTCCATTTGGTATTCCCCATCATGTTTGGGGTAATATAGGATGGGTACTGTTGTGAGCTTCTCCTTAAGACATCTGAAGCAAAGGTCACGTTGGGGGTCCATACAAACTTAGAATTGGCGCCAGTTATGGCCAACATGGGTGCAGTCAGGATGCCACAGTCAGGTATAAACTGACATACATAGGCAATCATTCCCAAGAATGTGCAGAGTTCTGACTTGTCTTTTGGCGGTGGCATTTTGCAGATGGCAAGGATTTTTCTGGCTGTAAGGTTTAATGTCATATTTTAAGACTATGTGTCCTAGGAAGGGCAACTGCTTGTGGAAGAACTGACATTTGGAGGGCTTAACTAGCAGTTTATGTTGCGCCAGGATAGCAAATTCTGCCTCCAAGTCCTTGTGGTGTTGTTCTACCAAGGGGCTATAGACAATAATGTTGTCCAGGTATACCAAGGCGTGATTGCCAATGTGGTGGCAAACACCTTGTTCATGAAGGTCACAAAGGTTGACAGGGAGTTTTTCATCCTAAAATTGAGTACCACACACTTGTATGAGCCGTATTTAGTGTAGAAGCCTGTTTTGGGGATATCTTCCTCCTTGATACAGATCTGGTTGTAGCCTGCGGTTCAGTCAATCTTGGAAAAGACTGTGGCACTGCCTAGGGCATCAAAGAGGTTGTCAATGAGTGGTAGTAGGTAGCAATTCTTGATGGTAACTTTGTTTAGGGCTCAATAGTCCATGATTAGGCGCAGTGTACCATCTTTCTTGGCTACAAAGAATACCGCAGCACCAAAAGGGGATTGTGAGGGGCATATAAGTCCTTTCTCTAATGCTTCCTTGAGGTAAGAACATAGGGCGTCATCTTTGTTTGGGGTTAGACGGTAGATGGATCACGCCTTAGGTACAGCTCCTTTGAGTTGGATGGAGTGTTGGATATGTTTCTCTGGTGGCAACCCAGGTAGAGCCTCTTTGAAGATTTCTAGATGGCAGGCTAAAATTTTACAATCCTGAAGAGTAGTGGTATCTTGGTGCTCCTTGAAGTGTATGATAATGTACTGGCAGGAGTCCCATTCAATTGCCTTGAAGTTTTACTGTTTGTCAAGGGTCTCTGTGATGCGCAAAAAGACGTGGTTGTGTAGGAGCTGGTCACTGAGTCAGGGTAGATCTGGTGATTAACACCTTTGAATTTGATAATCAGTACTGAGGTTGCCCAGTCTACATGAGGATTGTTCCTTTGCAACCAGTCTAGATCCAGTACAATGTCAAACTTGGTAAAATTGATGACAGGACCTTGGATGATAGAGTGCAGGCTCTCAAGCATGGCAGAGAAGGGATAGTTTCCCTTGTCACAGCAATGTGATGTTCATCAGCTAAAACCACGTTTTAATCCGCAAAGGATTAGTGGTTAGCTTGAAATTATCTACAAAGCTGCTGTTGACTAGGGTTCAATCTGCACCCAAATCCAGGAGTGCTGAACCTGTGTAACTGTAAAAGCGTAAAGGGTAAGACATCAGTTTATTGGGATGTCTGGCAATGGTGTAAAATACCAGGTCCTCTGAGGACACTTGGATCATTGGACACTGGTCCATATCCTTGGGTTGGTATTCATCATTGGGCGAGTCAGGAGTTGTTCAGGGAGAGCTTGGCTTGCTTAGTGCTCTCCCTGGGCTTTTCAATTGTCTTGATTGTCTTGTGTGGCAGTGATACAGAAATGGGTACAGTTTTACTGGCTGTTGTTCCTGTTTCCATGTCCATTTGAGACAGCAGGTTTATGATTCACGTTGTTGCTGTTGTTCCCAGGGGGTAGTCGGTTAGAACACCCGGCTGGGTGAGAGTCCTTGGGTCTCTCTCTTTCCAGTTTGCACCTTATAGAGAGTGTTGGACGTTTGTTTTTCTTTCTCTGCCTTGCAATACAGACTTTGCAAGTTGGTTACTTGATCCAGGTTTATGTGTCTCATTACATGCAACTTGAGTGTGTCATAGTACATGAAGTGGGTAGCTGGAGTGTCAAAGGCCATGTTGGAGGGGGCACATAGTCAAAGTTCCTTGTAGACACAGGTGAGCTCTTTCACTATACCAGTCTGGGTTAGGTTCTTTGCTTGTTATATGATCATAAGTGCAGTGTCCTTTAGCACAAATCTTGCCAAGAAGTCCTGTTTGAAAGTGTCCCAATCCTTCTTGATGTGCTCTTCATGCCAATTGTTGCACCAAGTGCCAGCATCATGTGTTGTTGGATGGAGATTTCTGCAATCCAAAATTGTTGCAGGCATTCCATTTGGGCCAGCTAGCTTTGGATAGATTGGATCCATGCTGCGGTGTTATTGTTGTTGGCTCTAGCAAAAGATTCCAAGGCAGCACTTCAAAGTCTCTGAGCTACGTAGGCTGGCATGGTACTCTTGTCAGTTGCTTGAGGCATGATGGCAGGTGTTTAGAAGAAGCCTTGTGCTGAAAGGACACTGAAGGCAGGAAGAGGTAGCACCATGGTCTGGTAGAGGACAAAACCATCAGGTATCTTGGCATCAGGTGTTTACAGTGTTCAGTCTAGAAGAAGGCCAGACATGATTCTATCAAGGATTTGTTGGCTGTGGCAAGTACAGGCAACATGCAGAATTTTGGAGAATAAAAAGTAGGATAGATAACCTACTTCTGCTACCAATGTTGTAACGGTGCTGTTTTAGTAGAGTTACAAGGCAAAAAATATTTAGAAACTAGACAAAGATCTTTATTGAGAGGTATAGATTATATAGTTATTGTGAATCAATGGATCTCAGGAACATGATTGCATTGATCACACGGTTGGATGGTGAAGGGGGTGGCTTGATCCTGGTAATGAGTCAAGCGCCAAAACAAGGTATCCACTGTAAGGGATCATCATCTGTTAATATTGATGGATTTGGTAATTTGAGTTGACTTCCTAACCTGGCTTTGGGTGACTGAATAATTGGATCACAGGTCACAAACCCACTTACTTGGAACCTTGCTGGCAGGTTGAGACTGCTTTTTCAATACTATGAACTCTAAGCCAACTATCAAGCCCACTGTGAACCCTAAACCAGCCAGTAAGCCCACCAAGAAAACCCCTTGTGTTGTTCCTATGGATGTAGATGACATGGAACAGGACTTTAGTCCTATGGAAATGGCTGAAGTTCAGGCCTCAGCTAAAAAGGCTCCAGGACCCTTCCTCACTAAGAGCAAGTGGAACCTGGAGACCTTCACTATGGCTGATCTATCTCCCAACCTCCCTAACCAACAAACCTCCCTGCTGATACAGCGCCCTCATACCTGTGGGTTGGACAATCAGTTATGAGGATTGCAACTATCAATGTGAAGGGGATTGTAACTTTGAAATTGGGGCAGGAGAAACTACACTATATAAAAGCAAATAATAATATTGACCTGGTGATTATGACAGAGATCCAGGCTCAGCAACTTGCAACATAACCAGAATTCTCACCAGACCCAGCAGCACACACATGAACAAGAGAGAGTAAACTGAACGGACTCTGGACAGATCACACAGCAATTGTGGCCCTGAGAGACAACATTAGAATCAGCTTTGTGGCTATGTACCTAGAGGGCAGAATACTAGTGGTAAAAGTCAGGGATGTTAGAAACAATAAGACACTCACAGTTATTGGTGTATACCTGGAACCTGGTGGGACCCAAGGAAGTAGGGAAGGGTGGCAGATCCTGTTGTCCCTTGACCTCCCTGACCAAACTCTCTACATTGGGAATTTCAACACATGCACTAATAACCAAAGAGACACTTACCCATGTTGACAGCAATTTCATCCATTTGTGCACCTGATGGAGGAGTTTCTGGAAGCACAAAGGGTAGCTGAGAATATTGCCAATGAGGACCTGGACCTAACCCAGCTGACAAGGTGGGGTTATGTGGATGGGTTTTCAATTTCAGGCGCCAGACTGGACCATATCCTAATCCCTGGAGACATTTCAGAGGAATTCACTGGATCCCAGGTTCAGGTAGCCTATATCTCAGACCATCATATTGTGTATACTGATTGGGACTCTGGTATCACCTGATGTGCTACACAATGGTGGTGTGGGGTTCCTGTTCACCAGTCCCCAAAGTGTGTCCTGGGTCATAGCCAGGGACTGGCTTGGAGGAGTTGTCATTCTCCAACAGTGGTAAGTGATTGGTCAGTAGCTTGTAATTGGCCTGCATAAGTACAAACTCTTCCAGTACCTTCCCAATAACTAATCAAGCATCCCCACTATATGCTTGTACTTCAGCGGGTGCTAGCCCTTCTGTGGGCCAATATCAATCCTGTAACAGCCTAGTAAATTCAGTTGCTATAAACTCCCTTCCTCTATATGTCATTTTAAGATGCCTAGTCACCTTCTCCCACTCCTCCTGGGCAGACTTACTGGAGGCAAATCTCCTACAACCTAGGTAATAAGTATCCTCCCCTTGGCTAGGGTAGAAAATGTGGGGTAGTTTACTAATAGAGCTTGTATTTGTTATTCTGGAAAATTTGGGCAGGGGGTGTAATAGGCTTTTATTCACGGTCAGAAGGAAGGTCCCCTTAGAAACCTTCTGATATTATGCCTGATTAGAGGAAATAATAAGGGTTTGTCAATACTTGAAGTCCCTCCAACAATCTCTTGAACTCCTTGTACTTGGTCTTAGGATCCTGCACTTCAGTCTTTGGCTCCTACGCTCTGTTCCAGCTCAGGCTTCCTTTGCTTGGTCTCTGGTTTCTTCTGCAGCTCCTGTAGCCTTTTTTTAATCCATTGATCCAGTCCCTCAAGAGTCTCAGATAGCTCCCCCCTTTTATAGCTCCCTGTTTCAGACCAAAAATCTCTCTTAGAACCCTGGTTTTCAAAAAGCTTAAACTATCCAGTTTTTCTCTCTCTATAGCATGTTAAACTTCAGAACTTACTTCAGTCAATGAAAGCCCTGAATTTTCTGCTTCTGCACCTCGTTTTTTAGGCTTTAACTCTTAAGTTAAGCCCTCAATACACTGATTAAATAGACTCCAGCTTGCAGCCAATCATATGCCTTACTTTCATGGTTTTGCCAAACATTTCACCCAAATGACTTGCTCTTGACTATGGTTCAAATCCAAAGCTGTCTTGCTCTGGGTAAACAACTGCTCTGCATTTCAAATAGTTTTGCTTTAATTCCCACCACGTTTCTATGGCAAATCTTGAGCGCTTTTGTATATGTTTTTCTTAAGTGAATTTTGAACCCTTGATTTTCCAACGTTTCTCTGTGTTTCCCTGTGTTTTTCTTGACATTTTTGACTTCAAACCTGCTTGCTTCTGCCCTCTTGCCTAACCTAGTTGCTCTTGGCAAAATTTGCTCTTTTGCCCTCACAGTTTCTCTGTCCTATTTCTGGCCCCTCTCTGGCTCTTTTCTGGCTTAATTTCAAACCAATAAATTCCTAGCTTTGAATCTTTTGTAAATTATTTTTCTTCTCTTTCTCTTTCTTTTTCCTTGTAGAATGATACAATAATTACTTCTTTTTCCATACTATTATTTTGGCAGCATTAAATCCTTTTTTAACTGCTTCTTTCCTTAACATTTCTTCTTTTTAAAGACACCAAAAACAGCCTCCAACTTCTCTTCCAGTCTAGCTAGTCCTTCTAGGTCCTCTTCTAGTCCCACTCACATCTTCTTGGTTCTTATGCCTGTTCTTCAATAATATCTCTCAACTTATTGGTTTAACGGCAATCAGTCCATCTTATCTCTAGAACAGCTTCTTTCTAGTCTTAAAACAGCCTAACAGTCCTCTACCTACTCTTATCATGACCAGCTACTCCTGCATCATGATAATTGAGCTTCTCAGCTTATCCTCACTGTGAATCACCTTTGTTCCTCCTGCACAAAGATCCATTTTGGTTTCAAAACTTAAATAGGACCAACAGTCCCCAGACTAGTTTTCACTGTGATCAAACAGTCCTTCTTACTAGTCTTCACTGCTAATCCCTTGAACCACCTTGGTTCTTTATCTCAGTCCATGTTACCAGAACCTGTAGACCCAGGCATGATTTTACATTGAACTGGCATTTGATCAGCCCTTGCAAGTTGCAATCCAATTTAGGCCATCCAACCATAGATAAATGTTTATGTGTTGTTTTTACTCACCCAGGTGATTGATTCTGGGCTTTCAGTTGCAAAGTAATCAGCTTTACTTCCAAGAGGTCTGATCACAGCAAGTTTTGCAGCTTGTTTTCCCAAGCAATCCGTCTTAGTGACACCTCTGAGAAACTTTATGCCCTCCAATGCTTACTTTTGGCTCTCCCCAAAGCTCCCATAGAGGCATAAACAAGGACACCCTACCAGTCCGTTAGGTAGGATGCTTGCTCACAGACCCCCTGAAAGTGTATCAGGGTACATAGAGCCCTCAGAGCTCTTCCCTTCCCTGGCAGCCCGCGCTACCTACCAGGGGTGAAAACCTTATAGCCCTGGTAGGCGTCCCCTACCATGCTGGCACAAACTTCTACCCTGGCAGCCCATGTTACCCGCCAGGGTCTAAACATCTTCCAGCCTGATCAGCACATGCTACCCATCAGGCTGGATCACTCCCCACCCCAAGAAGCTAAAAGTTCCCTGCTGAGCTATCTCATTCCTCACCCCTAGCAGCCACAGTTTGCTGATGGGTGAGGACCTTAGCCCACAGCAGCCAATATCTTCTGCTGGGTGGAGACAACCTCTGCCCCTAGTAGTCTTTTCACCTACTAGCCAGGTGTACCTTCCCTAGTAACCATCATTCCCTACTAGGCCTCTACCTGTAATCAACCAACAACGCATTATCAATCTTGAGCATAGTGTCTTTATTTGAAGCCAAATCCACTCTCACCTGCAAAACTGCTTACATGTGGACCATCACAGGTGGGTCATACAACTGTCCACGGTTTGTAACCACAAGTCAAAGGAGATTATTGAGAGAGCCATCCTGGCAATGATCTCCTCCTGGATGAACCTGGTGCAGTCACCCAGTGACACATGGTTGGGCATCAAAAGGGAGATTTGGTCATCCATCATCTCCTTTTAGAGGAGACAGCAAAACAATGAGCTCACAATACTGCATGTTTTGGAGAAAGAATATAAGGAAGTGGCCAAGAAGTATATTCTGAAGTTCAACACTCTCCATTGTCAGATCAAAAAGCTGCAGATGTCCATTGAGAAGAGCCTTTAGACCAACTCTACATACAAATTCCAATGTAGCTTTGGAACATCCACAAAGGATGGACTATGTAACCTTGCTCAGCGTCAGAGGGGATCTCCTTTCACTGAGATTGATAAAGGGTGCAGTCTGAAAACTTAAGAAAAATCTGTTATTAAGCAGAAGATACATGGGTTCTACTACAGTCTGTATGCTCATACAGATGTGGATGAGGATGCCCTCTCTTTACTAATGACGGTGGCTGGTCCAGAGCTCATGCAATGTCTCCCAGCAATGTGTGG
>QTSX02001986.1:0-10344 GCA_014839935.2 Entomophthora muscae | reverse complement strand
GTATGGGAGACTTTGGTGGCAGGCCTTGAGAGTGGCTTCTGTCTGGGATTCAAGCTGCTGTTTCTGGCTTGTGACGCAGGATGTGGTTGGCTGGCACTGGCATATTGAGAGGCCTGTGTATTAGCATTACTCCCTTCAAGTTGTGTTCTAGGTCTATTCTTGGACCCTCTGGGACGCCCTCATGGACAGGCTGCCCCTGAGGCTGGTACATGAGCTGGTTGGGAATGCAATTGTCTGTCCATAAAAATAAAATATATTTATTTTATATTAAATATGTATTTATTTAGATTAATGGTTTTTTGTGGGTTGTTTCCTCTTGATTTAGCCTTGAATAGTAACATAGTTTCTATATCTGTGATTTGAAGTGTATAATATTGTATCATTTCCAGGTTTAGACAATTTTAAATTTTAGTTGTTTTTGTATCTAAAGATGGCTATCAAAATTGCATTTTTCATTTGATTTTAGTCATGGTGGAGCTTCTTGATTTGGGTTGGCATTTCCTAGTATGCTTACTGCACATTAAATTTGGATTCTACTTCCCATAAATATTATGTGAGTTTACTATCTAAATTCAAAAGTGATTTGAAATTCAGTTCATGGATTTGACAATCCTGCAATTCCAAAAAAAATTTAAGCTTAATAAACCCAGTTGATGGATTTGAACACTTCAAATATGATTCCAGTTAATTCATTTTGTCCATTTGAAATATGCTGTTTGACTTGAAATTTGCAAAGTGTCTATGAGTTCCCGCATTTTTAAATATTCAAATAAAAACACAAATGATTCAATTTAATTAAAAAAGGTCATCCTGCAAATGTGATTTGAAATTTGGACCAAGGATTTGACAATCCCAAATTTTTACGTTTAGGTTCTGAATTTACAGTATCAAAATTTAACCTCTGAAATTTGCAAGCTTTAGGTCTGCAGGCATTATTCTAACAGGACTTTTTCATTTGGGGGCTTCACAGGCAGCTAATTCTGGGTTGGCTGGTGTTGGAGAATTGAAGTAGCTACACTTTATTTCCCTGTCTCTATTCTCTGTATCATGTGGCCTGGATAAATACATCATTGATTTGGTGGTGGGGACTGATGCTGATGGGCATTTATTGGAAGGTTTATTTAAGGCTTTAGTCTTAACCTCCTTTAGGCAAGAAACTTTCTCTACATAGTTCTGGATCTTCAGTGGCACATGTTTTACTGGGGTCAATGCTCCATTTGGGAAATTTCCTTGGCTTTGAAGACAGGTTATCATACATTCTTTGGATTTGAGCCCAAAAAACGTGGGCTGCCGGCTTCTTGGCCCTCTTGGCTAACAGCACATATTTTCTGGGGACCAGAATTTGACTATTGGATTTCACTCATGCTTAATATTAGAATAAAATGTCTTTCATGACACACTTGGAGACTAAAATACCATGGTAGCCCATTTGGTATCTGACTTGAGTGAGTTTGATGCCAGTATCATTTTGTAGTAGAGACAGCATGTTAGGATAATTCTCTGTGCACTGTGATGCCTTTTTAGAACATATAGACTTGACTTTGATAGTGTTTCCACGCTTGCATACCCCATCAAAATCTCTCATAATGTTTGCTCAAATGAACCCAAATTGTCTGGAAATTGCCCAAAAGTCTAGCCCCTATGTTTTAAAGGCCATAATCTCCTGGGAAATCAGATTGTTTAAAAAATCTAGCCTTTCTTTGATTCTGTACTCAAGTCTGCTTCCTGATAAATGGAAGATGCTGATTAGATAGACCTATCTGTTGAAACAAGGGTATCATTGGCTGCAGTTGGTTTGGTTTTAAAGTCTTTTTGTACACCAGTTTGGTGATTGCCCTGATCTGTGGTGATCTCCAAGGGGTGTAAAAACATGCATTTTTTAGTTTCACTGCCAGAAACATTCAGCTCTATATCTTCCTACATGTAGTTAAAGTCCTGAGTGCATAAATCCACTGTGTTCTCACCTTGCTCTTTTTTGCTGACTGCCATAAGCTGTGGTACTTAGCGTCAATGATTAAATGGTCACTATCACTTTGAAACCCATCTTAAAAATACAATAGAATCTTACAAAAAAGCAAGATTTATTTATATTTGTGCAACTGACAGAGATGATTTTGTTATAAATTTAATATCTGACATTCAGGTGATCTAATTAGGAAGCTGGGGCTTAAAATGTGATACCCTGATTTCTAAATAAAATGCACTGGATTGGATGAGGATGTTTCTCTTTCTTTTTGGGGCTTGCTTTTTGATGAAAATCAAGTGAAAATAAAATGTTGTTTGTCTGGGGTTTGTTTGCTGTGTGCACTCTTTGTGGGTTTCCTATTTGATAGATATCAATTCTAAACATGCCTTTTCTAAAGAAATAATGTTCATCTGGATGTTGTTTAGGATCTGGTATATCCTTGTTCAAGTTTGATCTGTTATCTTTTTTTTAGGTGTGTATCATCAGCTTTGAGTGTGGCTATGTTTTTACTGGTGCTTGATTTGTTTCTATGTGTTGATTATATACTTCTAGAAAAGTATAATAAAAAATGAGATGAAGGGGAAATTTAAGAAGAGAATGATACATTATTTGTTATGAATATATGGTATTACATAGTATCATGGGGAGCCACATGCTGTCTATGTATGTCATGATGTTCATGGGGGCTTATCTGAGTAATGTTCCTCTTAAGTCACAAGGCTTACTCAAGTTGTGTTGCATTTAGGATCTGGATTGTATGATCCCCGTAATAGATGGCTTGATAGATAGTAGTGCCACTAACTTAGTGATCAGTTGGGGAATCATTTGGTGAGTTGCTTGGGGCATTAATTTCCCAAGAGGGAGTAATTGAAGATATTGGCGACATCTCCCCCTGGGGTGCTGGAAGGCGGAGCCTTGGGAATCTTCCTTTTGGGAGAGTTGGGAATACAAGCTTGGTATTGATCCAATTTGATGTTAGGTTGGCTTTTCTTGGAGGGTGCAGAGGACCAGGCAGACATTTTCCCAGTGTTGTTTTAAGGTTGGGCTTTATAGATGATGTTGTCCAGGTAGATGATTGCATGTTTCCCAATGTGTTCCTTGAAAACCTTGTTCATGAAGGTCACAAAGGTGCTGGGAGCTGTTTGTAATACCAAAATTGGAGGGCAACACATTTGAATGATCTGTACTTGGTTCTAAATGCAGTCTTTGGGATGTCTTCAGGCTTTATACAACTTGGTGGTAGCCTGCTGTCAAATTGATTTTCATGAAGATTTAGACCCCCAGGGCATCAAAAAGGTCATCAATAAGGACAGGGGATACCTGATCTTAATTTTGACCTCATTGAGAGCTCTGTATTCTGTGACAAGGCAGAGTCCTCTGTTTTTCTTGCTACAAAGAAGAAAGCAGCACCAAAAGGCAATTTGAAGGTCAGATTCAGTGTTTCTCAAGGGCTTTGTCCAGATAGGCTTTTTAGGGTGTTGTCTTCTTGGGGTGTGAGCCAATAGATTGGGCATGCTTTTGGCACACTTCCTTTGGAGGTCAATCTCTTGATGTATGCCGCGGTTGAGTGGTAAGCCTGGTAAGGCTTCTTGGAAGACAGAGGTAACTCACTGACCAGCTGTTCTTGGATGTAGTCTTTCTCACGTCTGGTTTCTGTATTATTTAAGTGGATAACTTTGTACGTGCAGGTGTTCCAATTGATTTTGCTAGAATCAGTTTCCCTTCTGTTTCCATGATTTTTACAAACACATGATCTCTCATAAGTGTGTCAAGGTGAGTCAGGTAGATGTGATGGTGTACTTTGCTGCGCTGGATAGTGAGAGTGGCACTGTCCCAATCAATGTGGGGTTTGGTTTTTTGCATCCAATATAGACCTAGTATTACGTCATATTTGGGGATTGGTATGATAGGGCTGCTAATTGTTGTTTGCATGTCCCCAATTTGAGTGCAGAAAGGTTTTAATTCCTTGGTGACTGGTGTGCTTCTGCTTATCTGTTATGACAACTCTCTTGATGTTGCTTTGGATTGTGGTTAGTTTCATGAGGTTGGCAAATTTCTTGTCAACAAGGGATGGGTCTGCTCCGGGTGTCAAATAGTGCTGTGCCTTGGTGTCTGCAAAAACAGAAAGTATAAGTGAGGAGTTTATTTCTGGTTTGGTGCAGCAGTAGAGGATTTTTGGAGGGTATTGAATCATGTGATTGAGTCCACATCTTGGTCCCATAAGTCTTGTAAATTGGGAGAGGGCGGCTCATCTAAGCATTCCCCTGAGCTTTTCCCTCCTTGTTGATATCTTCAGTGCTTACCTGGTTGGCTTGTGCAGTGCCAGATTCCTGTTTTGAGGATGGGTGTTATTGGATTGGTTGTTTTGCTTATTAGGTCCGAGGATCCCTCTTTGTTGTGGGGCTCTCCCTTTTGTTTGTTTGTCACATGTAGATTATCAGATTTCTGCGCTGCACCTTTCCTTCCAAGAGTACATCTTCAAGAATTCTTGCAGCGGGTCACATGTCAAATTGACGTCTAATGTGTGTAGGGAAGGCCATTGTAGAAGTCCAATTGCAGTCCAGACTTGTTGAAGTTGATTATGTTGGGAGCACAGTCATGTAAGCTTTCATATGCTACAATGTAGTCCTTGATTGTTCCTGTCATCTTAAAAGTTCTGAGTTCTGTCATGATCACCACGTTAGAGTCCTTCATGGCAAATCTTTTGAGGAATGCAGCTTTGAACATCTCCCAGTTTTCTTTCTGATCAGGGTGTTGATCAAGCCATTCACTTACAAAGTGTGAGGCAGTTCCCATGATGTGGAGGGCAACTTTGCTGGTCCAGAGTCTACGGGGGTAGTCCACTTGTGTGAACTTGCTTTGGGCGCTGTTGATCCAGAGGTTGGCGTTTTCCTGGTGTAGTCCTACAAAGCCCTAATTTCTGCTGAGCATAGGCATTGGAAGACAATGCTGGGTATCTCAGGCATTTTCAAACTTGTAGAAGTTGTAGGCGGGTTCAGGAGTCTACGGGCGTGGAGAAGGTTATACTGTTTGGTGAGAACAAGGATGTTGTTGTAGATGGCAAAACCGGTGGGGATGTCTTGTCCCTCTTTGTAGTCTCTCCAACCTGCAGGGAGGGCCATTTGTTGGATCCTTTTCTTAGGAGGAATTTTTTTCTTAAAGTTCCATAGGTGTGGATAACCTACCTGTGCTACTACTGTCAAGTATATACTTCTGGGAAGTATAATAAACAAGATAAAGGGTAAAATTAAGAGAATGATAATTTATTGGATATGAATATAGGATAATATATAGTATCATGGGAAGCCACATACTGTCCATGTACGTCATGTAGGTCATGGGGCTTATCTGAGTAATGTTCCTCTTGTGTCACAAGGCTTAATCAAGTTGTGTTCCATTTAGGACCTGGATTGAGTGATCTCTGTCATAGATGGTTGACTGATAATGGTGCCACCAGTTTATTGACTGGCCGGTGAACCATTTGATGAACTACTCGGGGCGTTGATTTCCAGAGAGGGAGTAATCAAAGATGTTACAACATATGTATCACATTTGGATTATTGACAGCTTTTGTCCCAATGTTATCATCAGAAGAAACTTGCACCAGTTAAGTTTTGTTTAATGTACGACTTCAGTTTGCTTTAATCTGACTTTGATGTATTCATCTCAACAGCTGTGAAAAGTACAGCATGATAGATCAAACATGTGGAAATTAGTTTGATCTTCAACCAAAATTCAGTCAATTCCAATCATTGTTCAAATTAAACAGATCATTAGATTTGTTTAATTGTCATATTTGTGAATAGTCTATAGTTGTTTTCAAAGCTGTGGCAATAAGCAAAATCAATTCATCTCAGGACAAATAGAAGTGAACCCAAATCTATTGTTAATTGATATAAATCAATCGTTTCTTAATTTTGTTTGCATATGAATTGATTTTGCTTTTTGTCACAGCTTTGAAAGCTACTGTATCTTCTAGCAGATAACCAATAAATTTATATTCAAATTTTGACATATTATTGGTTCTATATTCCAGTAATTATTAGAGACATCTCAGTATTACAGCCTATATCTGCCATTTATGACTTATAGATGAACCTATAAATTCTAAATATCTGCCGAACCTGGGTATGCAATATGGCTAAACAGGCCAGCTAAATCACACCAGCTTTTTTTTATAAAAAAATCGGAATCCCTAAGTCTAGGGAATCCAATCTTTTTTTGAATTCGGTTTTGCCTTCTAAAAGAAGGCAAAAGTCGAAATCCGGTCCGGAATGGTCCGCCGCAACCTTATTCAAAAGCTTGGGCTGGAGAAAATTCATTGCAGTCTAGGAATTTTCAAGTTGAAGAGCGAGTCTTGACAAAATTTCTTTTGAACCCTTCTAGTTAAAGTATTCTAACTTTACGAAATCTAGTTTTATTCGACATAGTCATAATGGGAAGAATTAAGAAAAAAGGAGAGTCTGGAATCGCTGTCAAGTATATTACTAGAAACAAGGCTGTCAAAAAACTTCAAATCAGTCTTTTTGATTTCAGGTATTAATTGATCATGTGCTGCATACTTATTTTCTTTAAGACGCCTATGTATTCTTAAAGGGATCCATCCTCTATGAGCCAAAAAATAAGAAAAAGGCCCTCAAAGGCTCTACTGCCAACCGCATATTCTACTATGCCAAAGATATTTCTCTAATAAATCATGATCCTATACTGGATAAAATAACGTGAAAAAAGAGCTTTTTACAAAAAAATAAAACGTGCTCTTGCGAAAAAACAGACGGAATACGCTAAGGATCTCAAATCTAGGGCTCCCAAATATACGTTGGATCATCTTGTCAAAGAAAGGTAAAGATCATATAAAATAAGCTAATTTTGGGTAGATATCCCTCTTTTGTTGATGCTCTCCGTGATCTTGATGACGCTCTGAGTATGGTATTTTTGCTTGCAACGATGCCTCCAGCTGGAAAAATGTCCTGCTTCAGTTGTGGCAGAATGCCAGCAACTTAGTCGAGAATTTTCTTCATTTTGTTATTCACTCTCGCGCTTTGCGCAAAGTGTTCTTGTCGAATAAGGGAATCTACTACCAAGCCGAGGCTCGTGGTCAGATTATAACCTGGCTAGTACCTTACCAATTTTGCCAAAAGGTATTCGGTTTAGATCCCTTAGCTTATTTTTAGGCTCCCCCGATGGTAGATTTTAAAGTCATGTCAACCTTCTTAGAGTTTTATCGTGTGCTGCTTGGCTTCGTGAATTTCCGTTTGTTTTCGGATCTCAACCTACAATATCCTCCCGCCCTTGATGAGAATCTGGAGGCAGGTAGTGCCGATCTTGCCGCCATGTTGATTCGTGCAAAGGATTCTCTTCAAGCTGCTCCTTCTAAGCCCAAATCTAAAGTACGTTGTGTTCATTATCATTGTCTAACCTTCAGCCCCTAGATGCCGGCCTTGCTCAAAGGATCAAAGGCTTAAACAAAAAGCTTGGTTCATTAGTTCAGCCCTCTGATATGGGTGAAGAGCAAGAAGCTGTTGAAGAAGAAGAGGCATTTAAAGCCCCTGAGAATGAAGAGGGAGGTGATTCGGACGAAGTTCTTAAGGCTTTCAATGAAAGCTCTGCTCTTACTAGCTTTCAGTCTTTGTTTGCTTATCAATCTTTCTTTCTGTCACGTGAGGTGCCCAGAAACTCCCTTGAATTTGTCATTCGCGCCTTTGGAGGCAAAGTGGGTTGGGATTCTTCTGTAGCTGCTGGTTCGCCTTATGACAGCTCCAGCCCTGCTATCACCTACATCATTACTGATCGGGCCGTGATCCCTGATCGTCGTACTGACTGTATTTACGTCCAGCCTCAGTGGATTTATGATAGCATCAACGCCAAAAAACTCCTCAAAGAGAGTCCTTACTCCCTGGATCACAGCTTCCTCCTCACCTTTCACCTTTTGTCGAATATAAAGACGGCGATTATGTTCCTGATGAAGCCTTCAAGTTCCAAGGAGAAATTGATTCCGCTGAGGTTGCAGCTGAAGCTGAGGCCGAGCAAGAAGAAGAGTCTGATGAAGAGTCTGATGATAGTGCTGATGAAGATGAAACCTACATGGAAGAACTCCATAAGGAGGTAGCTGGTACCAGCTTCTCTGAGTCCAAGCCTGCTCCCAAGCCAGCCACCAAGGCTAACTCCAAGAAACGCCCCCCAATCCAAGCAAGGAAGCAAGCAAAGTAGAAGAGGTTGATGTGAAAGAAATGGGTAAAGTTATGATGACTAAGAAGCAGAAATACTTGGCCGAAAAGTTCCAGAAAAACTCTTCGAAGAAAAGAAGCTGCTGTCAACAAACTCTTAGCCAAAAAAGGAAGCCCTCAAAAAGAAGAAATAGATTTCCCCCAATAGATTTAATCACTTACCTTTCACTCCCTGTCTAACTCAATGCTACAGACCCTCTACAATCTGAGTCATTAGCTAAAAAGATTTAGCCTCCAAGCCATTCTATATTTTTGTTTATCTGTAGCTCTCAACCATAAAAAGCTTTGGTCAATATTCAAAATAGCCTTTCTTTAAAACTTAAATGAATTACATTTAGTGTAGTTGACTTAGCTTTAATTGATATAAGCACTGGTGATTCTTACTTTATTTTTAATCAGCATATTCTTGATTTCAATGTATTTTTTACTAGTGCCTAGCTTGATTACTCACTAGCCTTCACATAAACATATTTGTTTAAGTGTGATCACCTGCTGAATAGACCATAAAGATCACATACATTTGATCAAGAGGATATAAAATAATTCCTTAAGAGCTGTATCGAGATGCTAAATTTAAACCAACATGAAAATGTGACAATTCCAAACTGAAATGAGAACACTGAGCATAATCAAGATGCAACTGCCCACAATATACAAGTATATGTATGAATAAAATATGTAGGGAGGAGTAATGGGCGAAAGGGTGATGAGAAGATTAGGCTATTCAAATAAGATTGCTCATTATATGAATATATGCTGTAGTATCTGAAGTTTGAAGGCAGTATTTTCAGATAATCTTCACACAATGTTACAACATTTATATTACTTACTTGAAAATCATCCCCAACATTATTCCAAAACATCAGTGATAATGTCAATGATTGGATCTAACTGACTCCTCAGAGAACAAAATCTTGGCTTATGATAGCTCTAACAAAAATGGTAAAAATATTTAATTAATCAATTCCATCATGGCAAATACTCCAGGTAACATTCATTTACTTTGTTTATAAAAAAATAAATAAAAAACAACAGATCTAGTCATTAAAGGTTCAATAGGGATGGCTGGCTCAACCCAACTAGCCTTCTTAGCAGCTTTTGGCCTTCACCTCAAACAAATTATAATATATTTAAGCATATTTAAACCAAATCTTTCAAAAAGGAAGAGATCAAAGACAAAAACACAGCCGTGGCTGCCAGAAACTTGACCAAAAAGTAGAAAACCTCTTACTAACAAACTCTTTTGTCCAGGACTAGAATCTAAGCCTCCATCCACAATCTTCTACTTTGTTGATATTTATACCAAACGCTTCTAATTCATTCTTTGTTTCTCTTTTCTATCTTCATGCCATTTATATTTCCAAAGAATACAAGATGTTTCCTTCAGCTGAGTAAGCGTCAGCCAAAACCCTCATAATCCCAACCTAGAATCTTACTCCTGACAATAATACAGTTCAGATCCTATGATTTATTCTTGCTTAAACAGGACCTACTTACCATCTTCTTTAAAATAGAATTGAGTATCAAGGCCCTCCTCTATTATTTCAAACAATTAATATCACATATTTGGGCTCATCAATAAGAACTATTGTCTCAATTGTGGCAGAAATT
The DNA here is from genome assembly GCA_014839935.2 of Entomophthora muscae. Classification (NCBI taxonomy): domain Eukaryota; kingdom Fungi; phylum Entomophthoromycota; class Entomophthoromycetes; order Entomophthorales; family Entomophthoraceae; genus Entomophthora; species Entomophthora muscae. The sequence goes on along the minus strand of QTSX02001986.1, from coordinate 540 downwards.
TTTTATCTTGAAAAAAATAATTATTTAAGGATAAGCCTCAGGCACAGTACCATACCTACAACTTTTTGTTGAAAAATTATGAAGTCTGTAATTTCTCCACAATAAAAATGGGTGGCAATCAGTAAATATATTTCAACATAGAATTTTAACTATCACTATGTAAAAACGGTTCGTTATGCCTTTAAAGTTTAAGAAGACACACTATTCAGACAGCCTACTTTTTAGTAAACCTGACTGTTACTAATGTTGTAACTGTGCTGTATTAACAGTGTTACATGGGAGAAATGTTTGAAAACTAGCTAATGTCTTTATTGGGATAAAGGAAATTATACAGTTGGATTGAATCATTTTAGAAGGAAAAATATGTTTTAAAAGCAATCAATTAGATTGGACAAGGGGGTGGCTTGATCTTGTTAATGAGTGAAGCGCCAAATTGAGCTGTCTGCCAAGCTGGGATTGTCACTAGTTCTTGTTGCTAGATTTAGTAATTTGAGTCAATATCCACATTTGGCTATGGATTGTGGGGAAGTCAGTTTGGGG
>QTSX02001985.1:0-10405 GCA_014839935.2 Entomophthora muscae | reverse complement strand
AGAAACAGAGGCATTTTATCCATTTTCATGGCTCCAGATTTGTATGAAAAGGTTTTGAGACTTCCAAATATAGACTCAAGATTATAATAAAAATAAATCATTAAATCTTAAAATTTCTACTTTTAGTGATTTTATCCTAGGTTTTTTACAATGGTTTTTACTTATACATAAATATAATAAGTTTAAAAATGTGCTTAGTTTAATGAGGAGGTTCAGAGTGAAACAAAATATAACAGAATCAGCACAACAGTCAGAGCACGCCCACTGGCATGTCAAATGGTATATTGGAGAGGCACCAAATTGGGCAATGACTGGATGTTAAGTGTGATGGTGGTCACCAGAATACCCTGCAAAATATCCAGACTCTCAACAAAATTTTAAATTGTAAAGTAGCACAGTTGATAGAAACAGATTAATCTAACAAATAATGACCCATATGTGTGCTGCTCCTAGTTGTGATGACTGTGCATCTTACACTCACTCACCCATGATGTGAAACATGGGTGTATAGCCTATCATTTAACTGGGATGATCCTGACTACTACTGGATGAAAAGTAGTTCAGTCTCTTCTCAGTTCCCTTCCCCATTCCTGCACATTTGTTAATGTGCAGGAATAATAAAAGTATATAATTACTCTCTTTCTTAACAATAAACATATCTTTACCCATACTACTACTGCACTTCAAGCTTGATCTTACTTTCTAATAAGACTCAAGCCTTATACCAGACTCTACCAGACTCTGCTTTCTTGTTGCCTTTGATACTACAGATAACAGGAAGATCTCCCTGCTTTGCTAACAATTTAGAGTTAGTATCCTAAGCCTGATTAAAGTGCACTGTACTGCTTCCTGCCACTGCAGCTCATTACTAGTAGTTCTTTTAGCTTCTCTGGCAGAAGTTTACACAAGGTTCCTTTATCCTAAACACCTATCTTCTGTGAGCATCACACAATGGTGCTCACTACAGGGGGCCAGCCTACAACCTCTTCATCACTGCCAACTTAGCCTCTGTTAGCGGGACGTTCCTGTCTATACCCCCGTACTTCATTAATCAGCACCATGGTGACCTTGAGATCCAGCCACACCTACAGTCCACCAAGTGAACCTTCTCAACCTGCTACTGGAACCAGAGTGGCTCTTCTCCTGCAGTAGACCCAAGTCCTGCCTCAGACCCACCAGGTCAGAGCCAGGCTCCCAAGGAGGAATATCCTCAGAATGAGCAAGCCCCGGGAGCTTCTACCCTAAGACTCTGCTGTTACAGGCCTCAAGGCCGGCCGTACTGGTCAGCAAGCCCGTAACCAGTCAGTCCCACCAAAGCCCCTGTTGAGGCTTGCCAGCAAGCTTCTCCCTGAGCTGCCAAGGCTCACCCCCGCTTGAACTCCACACTGGGCTCCGCAGGAACGCCTTGTGCCCCAACTAATCTTAAGTTGACCCTGTTACCTATAATGGTGGTACTAGTACTACCCTAGTAGGTAATCCAGACCTGTCTGTTCTTCAGGACGGGAATCTTCACTGGGAGCTTCCACCTGTCCACGTGTCATCTCCTGTCTTACAGGAATCTACAGAGACTCCAGAAGGGACGCCTGCACAGCTAGCCAACGTGAGGGGCAATGCTTGATGCTCTCAACCGCGGGCAGCCCCCTGGAGACCACATGATCAACAACCCCAGTAGGCTAGGTTCCTACCTGACTGGGGTAGTTCACCCATTCTAGGGATCTATCTAACAGGTAGCTGACCTGGCTGATTCTCCACTCCCAGGCTGATTCTATCTAGTATGTGAGAAATCACACATCTGTGGCAGTTGCTGACAACAGTTCAGTACTAGAGAGAATTAACCTAGGCTCGCACAAACAGCAGCCCTCTGCCAAGAGGTGCGCGTGAATAGCTCTGTTAGCAGACCAGTCAAATAGGGTTGTCTTGCAGAATTATGAGCCCTTATACCACGCAGTTTGCAAGGTGGTTCAGTTGGCAACTGTGGTAGTTAGACTCTTTTGTGTTTTCCCCTGGTGCTTGACACTTTTTCAAGTACCAGGAGTTGGATGCCATATAAGTGATCTATTAGTATTCTCTGTAGCTGATTTTAAGCTAATTTTTACTAGTAATTTTGGGGTTTGAAACCAAAAACCAGGTTTAAATTCACTCAAATTCAACTCCGTTTAATAATTTGGTTAGCTAAAATACCAATTTAATGGGCAATTTTTAAGTGAATTTACTAATAGAAATTAAAAAACCTGTGTTCAACACTCTAAAACAAAAAGTGATCAGTTCAACACCTTTTAAGAAAATTTTAATTTTATTAATAAAATACATATGCGCTATTTCAAAATTTGTTGATTACCATTATATTTTTATTATTAGTGAGCAATACGTAACTGAACGAAGTACGCACTCCATGCGAAAAATAGCTAAAAACTCTTTCAAGACACTACGTATTGCTTGTACGCCCTGGGTTTGCCTTCCATGCTGTAGCCATTGATTTGTGGGCCCCCTGCCAGCTACCAAAAGTTGCAACAAGTTCATCATTGTGGCTGTTGACCATCTGAATAAATGGGTAGAGGCCGGGGCAATCCCCAACAAATCTGCACTGGTGATAGCCACATTCATCCTGGAGAATATTATATACAACATGGTTACCCCTGGGATTTTGCTAAGGACAATGGTACCAACTTCACCATTTTATCATCCCACACCTCAACCAACTGATGGAAGTTTGTGGGACACTATCCACCCCTATCACCCACAGAAAATGGCATTGTAGAGCGCACTAATGGGGGCCTGGTGCTGATATTCTGAAGCTCAGTCAACAACATGAGACTGAATGCGATATTTTCTTGCCTGCGGCCGCCTTTGCATATAACATTGGGTATAATTTGCCACTGGCAAGCCGTCCTTCCAACTTCTCTACGCCAGCAACCAGGACTTTCCCCTTTACTATATTCCTTGATAAAGCCCAGCCTAGCTGTGTCCCCAGAGGCGTACTTAACAAGCTGGTTCAAACTCTCATTTGCTTGCAATCAGAGGCCTACACTGTAAACTTGAATCTAAGTTGAAGGACCTAGAATGAGCTTCATCCAAACGCCCTGCCTTACCCACTTACCTGGTAGAAGACTCAGCTCTACTTTTTAAGCAATAGAGAGTACCCAACCACAAATCCAAACTTGCCCCCCTTGGCAAGGTCCAGTTCAAGTTATCCAGAAGACTGCCCCCCCAAACTCCTACACCCTTAAGGAGCCCCCATTCTGGCAATTGATCACTAGAGTATACGCTCAGTATATTTATGCTGCTCCTAGTGACCAAGAGTAAGCCCCAATGAGGACAACAACCCAAAAAACAAAAGCCTAATTAAAAAATTCCATGGGTTATTGTCCTGTTTGTGATAGTGTTGCACCAAAGTATGAGGAATAAGAATGAAAGAACAAAGTGTTTATTAGAGACTGAAAAGACTCTTCCAGTACTGTACCAACTGTTCTACCACCTGAATGGTAGCCAGGAAACACAACTGGTTGCCTACAGATCTGCAAAGCAGATGACCAAGGATTGTGCAATGGACCCCCACCAAACAAGACATACAATTGACCCCAATGTCCACAGGAAAGGTGACCCCCCAAGAAGATACAGTCCCACAGAAGACTCTCACAAAGGGCATACTCTACTGGGACCTGAACACCCACCCTGTAGAATACAGACAAGGCCCACACAAGGAAGACTCCCATGTTATCCTCCCGCTTGGTATCACAGTGGTTGGTCCATCAAAGAACAAGGTTGCCAGCCATCACCATTGGTACTATGAGCAGTACCCTTCACTGTGTACGACTTCAACACTTCCTGGAAGGCTTGCCAAAGATGCTGCTCAAAGTTGTCAGAGGTTTTCCAACTAACTGGTTGAGCCTCAGTAACCCCCAGGTGTTGCCCAAGCGCAAAGGACTGACTTGAATATTCTGGATACCATCCCCTGCTGCAAGACTGAGAGCACTTGGCCCTCAAATTGAAAATCCTTTAACTGAGCCTTCAAGTATTCTTCTGCCACTTGCATGGAGAACCACCAATGGATGCTGTTACCCTTTTGCAACCAAGTTCCTGTCACTTCCCTGGGCTCACTTAAGGCTAGGAACAATGTAGTAAATAATGTTTCTGTCCCCACTAAGGCCAGCTGAGGCATCAGTAGCTGATCTAGCTGAATCCCCAAGTCCAGATAGCTGCCATCCCTGTCATGCAAGACTACCTGCTTATTAATGGCCTTATCCTCCTACACATGACCTTGTAGGCCTGTGTCTCTAAGGAATTACTACTTGCACGTTCTTTAAGAATTTTCTTGTGACTCTTCTAGGAGTGACTGTTCACTACTGCCACCGCCACCTTGAGACACCAGCCATTTTTAACCCTGTTGTACAATCCAGTGGAGGGGAAATGTCCTCAGAATCCTGAATGGATTAGACATTAAGTCATCCACCTAGGGATTGAGCAAAATGTACACAATCATGTGATTGCTTTATTGTACCCTGGTTTTTAATAAGGTTAATGACGTTTAAAACGCCCTTAAAACGGGTGTTCAAAGCGCCTTTTGAATGCACTTAAGACACAGGCTTTACTTCCAAAGGTTAATAATAGAACAAAAAAAGTTATTGCCACATGCCTCCATAAGGGAAAGACACATGAAACTGGTTGTTCTCTTGCGTGGGACTTTCTACTGTGCCTTCCTGCTCTCCTCTAATAGGAAAGTCATTCTGTCTGTGCCTCCCATTCCCTGGTGGAACTTCCCCCGCCTCCCACTATATAACTGCAACACTATCATAATAAATACAGTGTTTACATGATACCATTATATTCTTCTTTCCTACCAAAAGGCTGCCACTATACCATCTACAAGTATAGTATTTAGAAATAGGATCCTGACTAACTGTTTTAGAAATAGCAACCCTTGCTGCAACTTTACAACAGAGGCAGTGGAGAAGTAGCATAAGAAAGTGCCCATACACAAAACCAAACAGTTTGAACATGTCTTTCTAAATAGAGGAAGGTGGCCCTAGATGCTACAAACGACATTAGCCATGTAAGTAAATGCTGCACTCTATAGCAGTCAACCCTTGATTTGACTGTTGATCTTCAGGCACAATTAAAAAGGTTTACAGATATAAAAAAATAACAAACAAAACAAAACAAGCAATCAATTGTGCAATTGTTTTTTTTTTGTCCTTAATATAAGTGGACATCATATTGTTTTATCTAACTAGGATCTGCAACGTATAAGTTTGGTCTTGACATGCCAAACTAAGGAGCAAAGGGGGAGCCAGGGGTCTCTTCTTAACCCAACTATCACTTGTATATAAACTCAAACCAATAAATAAGTCTTAGAAAAATAGCAGACAGGAAAAGCTCAAAGTTCAGCTCAATTCTGGTGCACAGTTCATAGTATGTAGAGGTGCCTGAGTGTGGAATCAGTGTTGTATAAGCACAAATCTGCAAGATGCATATCAGCATAATCAGTTGGGTAGGTTCAACAGGGGTACAGTAGTTTTAAAAGCTATGGCAACAACCAAAAATACCTCAAATTTAAACAAAATGATTTCAGATTCAAACAAAATCAAACTCTCGGGTTAAAATATACACTGTGTTAACAGGGTTTATTAGCATTAATGGGCAAAATGAGTCAACATAGCAACAAAGGGCTCACATGCAAAGAAAAACCATTCAAAATACAATCCAAAATAAATTGATTCACACAAAACAAAATGGTGTGAGCTTGACTTTTGGTGTACATATGCTTACTATGTGAATTGATGACAAAATACACCCAAGCAAAGGTGAGTCAAAACTCAAACCAAAAAATGAAACACAATAGCAACTCACTACATAAACAAAATCACTCCCACAATGTGTGCAATGGATTGTAATATGAATTATACAAAGGTATCTAAAATAAGACACAAGATCTGAAACATAAATTTTAAAAAATATTGTATTGGTGTTTCAGATTTGGCAGTAAAAAATTCTAGGAAAATGGGTATAATTTTTGAGTATTCTAAAATGGGCATTGTAAAAACCCAAAAAAAAACTAATTAAGAAATAAAAAATCTATAATTGGGATATTGAAGGTTTGAAAAAATCTAATTAAATATCCATATTCAGATAAAAGCAAAAAATAAATATGGTAGGCTAACTTAATTAAAATTTTATTTAATATTTTAGAAAATTTTAGAAATGGAAGGAACATAACACCAGAGTACCAATACACCCGTTTTGTGCACCGCGGTTGCAATTGCCCCTGCAGATCAAAGAATAGACTTAGTGCAACACAAGTGCCTACTTAGGAGGCGGGAGAGGAGAGTTCTATAGTGACGCTGCACTGACACAGCCAGTTCAAGGAGCACAAGCTGCTAGGGTGTGGAGCATCAACCCTTGGGTCCCAAAGCTGACCTGGAAGCCCACTAAGGTCACCACTACAAAGAAAGTTAGAAACAAGGAGGTAGAACTTACTTTGTATGTGTTAGATGTTGTGTACCGGCAAGAATTGGTCCCACAGCCATGCTAGAGAGGGCGAAACCTGTATGATACTAGCTGCAAGACCTACATCAGTGATGGCAATCAGGAGGAGGACAAGGAGCCCAAGTTCTATCAAACCAGAATGAGGGCAGTTAGTGTTGAAGAAAGTTGCTGTGTTTACACCAAGGTTACCCATGCCCTGTGTTATGCCCAATGTCTTGAGTTAAATTCCCACTCAAAAAGCCTGCTCAGAAGCCATTCCTGACATCAAACAAAATCATCCCTGCTTAAGCTATGTGGAATCAGGCAATTTCAAGGCAGCTGCAGTCTTGTATGGGGCCAGATCCTAAAGAAGTCCAAAACATTCAATAAGTTCATCAATTCTGGCAAGCCCTGCTGCAGAGGAATCTTGCGCGTATTTCACTTGCCACTAAGGAGCACAAATGAGAAATCCGTCAGTAGATAAACCAGATGCCATCTTGAACTGGCAAATACACAGTGGTAAATCTACTTTGGGTTGAGGCCTCAATTTCACTTTACCATCTACTCATGGGAATGTTTTTTGGAAAAAGCTCGGGGTATCTCCCTATAAAGAAACTGCCCAACCAACATCAAGACCCAGAAAAACTATGCAGAGGCTTACACTTCCCTCAAGCCAAGGGGGACAGTCTAATTTTACTATATTGACAAATTGGCATTTGCTTGTCTATTCAGGATACATTGGCTATGTCCCTGAAGGCTCCAATATTGGATGGCTCAGCGTGCTGCAGTCCATACCACAGCCCTCTCAACTGGTGACTCTCCTTGGTCCAAAGGGGTTGAGCTATACAAAAAGATACTTCCTCAACCAACAGCCGTACCTTCCTCCTAATTTCTCCAATTGGTCCAGGAGCACCTGAGGAGCACGAGCCCTGGCTTCACCAATGTCATTGTATTGGACAACGTTGATCTCCACAAAGTGACTACATTTTTGAGAATTCTCAATGATCAACACCAACAGCGCAGTGGGCCCCCAGCAATTGACCAAGAGTAGGAATTGATGGATTTTCTTCCTCCTGTTTATTTGCCATTCCTAAATCCCATCAAGGGAAGTCTTTGGGTGGCTCAAGCAAGCTCTAACAAGAACCCCAACTGGACCAAGAACCTGTTAATTTGCTCAGGGAGCCAGGATCCACACCCTCCTGATAGCCAAGACTGTAATAAAATTATATGGCCACACTGATTTGTTCATCCCCGTGTGCCTAGCCAAACAGCCAAACTTAATTAAAGGCTTAGTGTGTCCAATTTTTTTTTCTTTTCTAATTTACTATTCAAGATTAATTAATTATCATTTTATATTTAGCTGTTTCCAAGTCTGCAATCATGTTCAGTAGGTAATCAATGAAGATTAGTAATTTATTTATTTATAATCATTTTTTATTGTGTCATCTAATGGTATCTCAAACACTTGATACTGGATTACGAACGTAATAAATACATTCACTTTTGCAAATAAATATAATAATCAAAAAAAAGTTAAATGTAAAGTGTATAACTTAGAAGTAGATTTTATTGAAATATATTATTATGCTTTTATTAAGACCTTCTATGTGGATATATTCTGCAAATCTGTTTTGCTAAAATAATTAAAAATTTATTATAATAAAAATAATATGAATTGTAATGAAATTTATTGGAAGAGGGAATTTATTAAGAACATCTGTAGTGAGTTCTTTTGTATGTACCCACCCCGCAATGGAGGTGGCGCATAACCTCTACCGCCACACTGTGGATGGTGAATACACCTTATTGAAGTATTTTTGCCTGCTGGTAAAAGGTAGGATGGTGAGGTGAGGTGAAGGAGCAGCTTTTCTGGCAGGGCTGCAAACCTGTATATCCCAGCCAGGACCAGGGCGTCCTGGATAATATGGTTGATCAAGTTTAACCCGGGGGGACCTTCTTCCTGTCAAGTGAGAGCCGGGCCTTGTCAATTCCCAGAAGGACCCTGTCAACATCCTCCACGCTGGCGCTCATCCCAAAGAAGAAAAGATACCCAAGGTAAAACCACCAAGTGAAGCCTTTGCCCAGCAAAGGCTTCTGTAAACTCACATAATTTATTAAAAACCACACTGATCTTCTTATTGTGCCTGGTCTTTGCAAAGGTAAGATCCATTGCTAATGGGAGCCCTGTCTCATCTGCACTCCAGGCTAGCCCAAAGTCTTCCCAGGAGGATCTTGTTTTCTTGACAGCTGTTGCGTCTGGGGCACAGCCAATTTCCCCACTGCGCGCCCAAAGTTGTCCAGAAGATAAGATAGGTGTACTCCAAGGGATAGCAGAAGCAAGCAGCCACATGATCCCAGCCCATCTCCAGTACATTCTTGAATGGGAGCCTTGCCAGGACACTTAAACAAGCTTAATGGATTTTACACAGTAAACTCCATTAAGGTTAACTGGGTCCAGGCAGCCAGTTGGGCATCCTTTAGGCAAAATTCTGCCCACCATGCCCCTCAACATGTGTAAGTTCAGCTAACGCCTCCTAAAATATAGGAAAGGACCCGTGGATGTGGTCCTCCAGCTCCCGTAAGACAAGCAATACGTAACTGAACGAAGTACATACTCGAAGCAAGACGAAGTTACGTATTGCTGCTGCCTGTTGCAATTGGTTGAAGGAGTAAGCACTAAAGCATAGAGCTGCTGCATAAGTTGTTTTAAACAGAGAAGTAGGCGTTCAGGGCAAGTCTAATTGAGTTTTCCAAGGCTGTTGAACTAGTGAAATTCATGTAGATGTTCCTCTGGACGTACTCAGGGATAGACCTGCACATTTGTTCTATGGAAGTAACCAAGCAATCCTGAGAAGTGATGGGGTCACATTAATTATCAGATACCAAGGAGAACAGGGAGAAACCCACTGCTGGTAAGCAGCGAACTGAACCCAATAATTAGTAGTTGAGTCAAGAGACAAAATCTCTTAGACTCCGAGTTCCAACACCATTTGATGGTGGACTAAGGCAAAGGCCTTTACAGATGACAATAATAGGTGCTCAGCAGAGTCAGCTGTTGAGAGGAGATGTTGCAGGAATTTCAGGGCAACAACAAACTTGTAGTTTTCTGCTTGGTTTAACTGCACTGAAGGCAAGGAATGGCTCCATCATCACCATTACAGAGAGAGAGAGAGAGAGAGAGAGAGAGAGAGAGAGACTTGTCTAAGTTGGGGTTACCATGGGGGTGTTTACTAGGACAGGGACTATTTCCTTAGGTTAAGACAGTGGGGGACAATAGGCAGAATCCAAGATGTCCTCCTCAATAGGAGGACTGGTGATTTAGGTAAGACAGTTCGTATAGTAAAGGTGGAGGCACAGGACCTGAAAACGTGGTGGCAAAAGGGGGGATAACTGAGGGGCTTTAGCCCCTGTAGTGAGAACTATTTTTTATTGTGTCTGGAGGGTGCAGCACAGATATGATACAACAGGAAATCCTAACCTTAGGATTGTATTTTTACTAAGTCTCAGTTATTTGGAAAATAAGGTGATGTAATTAGCCTTGTGGCCCTGAATGAATAATATCTACTAGACATGGCTAGAGAGGCGCCAAAGTACGTGAAGACACAAAGACAAAAATGTGAATATAACTTAATTTTATTGGGAATAAGGGATTGGAATATATATTATTTAGCAAAACCACAAAACAATACTAGACAGTAGGATCACTTGCCACAAGAATGGGTGGGGAAAGTGAGTTGTTCAGAATCAGAAGCCAAACAATTGAATATCCCAGTTTGGAAACAGACTCACTTTGAAGCAGCAAAGGAAAAAGCAAGGATTTTTCCTCAAGCAATACGTAACTGAACGAAGTACACTATTTTTTTTTTCGACACTCCCGTCGTGTCAATGCTGAATTGTTTGGTACCCTACCATCTCATGTGGGTCATCAATATCAGTGCAAGCA
>QTSX02001984.1:0-10460 GCA_014839935.2 Entomophthora muscae | reverse complement strand
TTTGAGAATTTTTTGGAATTTTTTTGGAGTTGAAAAAATCTAAAATTTTAAAACTTGTTTTTTTAGTCAAAATGCCATAAATTGAAATGGTGTTTTTACTAAAAAATTGAGATAGTGTAAATCAAAATGGCGTAATTTGAGATAGCGTTTTTCAAGATGCTGTTTTTGAAATGGTGTGTCCTACCTCAGGAGCACCTGTAGTGGGTTCTTTGGTATGTACCCACCTGGCAATGGAGGTGGCGCACAACCTCCACTGCCACAACGTAGACAGTGGATACACCCTGATTGAAGTACTCCTGCCTGATAGTAAAAGGGAGGATTGTAGGGTGGGATTTTAGTAGTAGCTTTTCTGCTGGGTCTACAGTCCCATAAATCCCTGCCAGGACCAGGGCATCCTGGATTACATGATCCACTGAGCTGTAGCCGGGGAAACCTTCTTGTTGTCCAGGGAGAGCCTAGCCTTGTCAATCCCAAGAAGGACCCCATCCATGTCCTCCATAGACGTGATCATAAATTAGAAAAAGAACCCCAGGTAAACAACCAGATGAAGATTTTGCCCAGTAAAGGCTTCTGTAAATTTGCACAGTTTGTTGTAGACAGCACTAATTTTCTTTTTGTGCTTGGCATTGCCAAAGATAAGATCCATAGCCAGAGAGATCCCTGTCTTGTTGGCACTCCAGGCCAGCCCAAAGTTGCAAGGAGGATTTTGGTCTTCTTGACAGCTGTTGTATCTGTAACAGCCAATTTAATCACCATCTCCCCAAAGTTCTCTAACAGGTAAGACAGGGTGTACTCCACTGGGAAGCAGAATCAAGCAGCCACATGGGCCTGGCCCATCTCTGGTATGTTCTTGAATGGGAGTGTTGTCAAGAAGTCCCAAACAAGCTCAATGGAGTTTACTGTATAAACTCCACTGAGAACCACCAGGTCAAGGCGGATTAATTGGGTATCCTTGTAGGCAGTAACTTCCCACTTGGATGTCCCCTTGCCATGTGTCAGCCCAGCTAATACCTCCCAGGACATTGGGAAGGTACTGTGAATCCTATCCTCAAGATTCCTCAAGACAGGGGGGACAGAAACAGCTTCTTTGCCATTTGAGTGGCATAATTTTCATAAAATGTGGCAGGGATAAAGGGGACCAGGACCTGGCAGATTTTGCTGTCTATGTTTTCTAAAAAAATAGTTAAGAATTATTGAATTTTTTAATTTTCATTATTAGATTACCTTCTTGGATTTCCTCCTTGCCCGCAGTCTTGGCTGGCTTAGCCATTCTTGGTGCAAGCAGTTGTGTGGACAATTTTTATTCTCTGTTCTTGCCTGCTTGGTAGGTAGGTTTCAGGTGGGCATACATTTCAGGGTCATCTGTCCAGACGGACCGTGCAGAGAGGGAAAATGACCTAAACTGGAGGCCCTCAACCACTGTCTTTTGAATGTTCAGTAGGCGCACAATTCTCTTCTCAGGGGTGTCAGGTATTTTGGTCATTAGGGCTTTTGTGGACACCTTGTCTATTTTCTTGCCTTCAAGGAGGGCGGAATTCACTCTGGCTTTGACCTTGCGGTCATTTTTTTGATCTCTGCTCTGAGAGTCAAGGTCTTTATGCAGCTTCTCTAATTCTCTCATTGAGTTTTACTAACCTTTACATTTTTTATAGTCTTCATCCCAATAAAATCTGTATTATTCTGATACTGTTGCCTCTTTGTTTATTCTTTTTTCCTCATTTACTACATAGTCCCGTCTTTTTACCCATTTTGTATGTTTTATGCTCATCTCAATATGTGTTGTTTGCTTTGTGTTGGAATTTTTTCCTTGATTACCATATTATTTTTGGCGCTTTGCACATCCCCTTGTGAAAATATTAACAACAATTTGGTGATCAGCTAAATTTGAATTAGAAAATTATGTGTTAACTGTGTTTAGATAAAGTTGTTACTGATCTGAATTCAAAACCTATATGATAAACTTTAAGCCAATCAGGAGCTGAGTGATAAAGTGATTGTTGTGACATAAAGGGTCATTCAATAATTCTTTGATGCATGTGTGCTAATTAATATTATTGGCTGAATGATTCTTCATTGTGCACTATTGTTGCTGTGGCAAGTTGTTGGTGTACTAGTGCTAACCCATCAAATGATTGGGCACTAGTCCATCAACAACTCACCACAGCAGCAATGGCGTTCAATGGAAAAACATCCAGCCAATCATATTAATTAGCGCACATACATTAAAGAATTATTGAATGTCTAGTTATTTTACAATAATCACTTTATCACTTGGCTCCTGATTGGCTTAAAGTTTATCATTAAGGTTTTGAATTCAGATCAGCAATAACTTTATCTAAACACAATTAACTTATGATTTTACAATTCAAATTTAGCTGATCACCTAATTATTGTTAATATTATCATAAAGGGCTGTGTAAAGAGCTAAAAATAACTGTGTTCTGGATCTAGATACATGGCATAGTAAATATATGCCTTTATATAAATAGTTGAACATAAAGAATAAAACCAACTATAAACAAAGAGAACATAAATAATTGAAATATAAAATAAAGATAATATAAATAGAATATGTTTGGCAACAGGGGGTTTATTGGGGCGGGGAAGAGTGATGCCTAGTAGGCAGAATAGCATGGGAAGAAAGACGTAGAGGCAGTGCTGGCCTGAGGGGTCTGGGATTGGGTGGGTTGGGCTTGTAGGTGAGGGGTGTTGGTGGTGGGGGTAGAGGCAGGAGGATTTTGCGTGATGGCTGCCATATACTGTTACTGGGATTCCTTGTCTATCATTGGCTGGATTGGTTGATAGGTGGCTGTAGCATGGGGTGGGAGGCTCTTATCCTTGAGTGATTAGTTGCTCATATTGACATGGAAAACCATTTGCACAAACAAGTTGGCCACCATTTGCTGATCAAAGAGAGAATCATGGTCAAGGACCCCAAGATAGAGGCTGTTGAAAGCCTGAGGGCGGAGCTCCTGGAGTGTGTCTCCAATGTTGAAGAAGACAACATCACCCAGATGGATGTCTGTGTGGCCAGCTGGGTACACAGAGGCCTGGTGCCTGCATTGCTTGATGGCCTCAAGGGCGGTGGAGCTACCCTCCATCTGGTGGCTCAAGAAAACCTGATGCTTTGAATTGGAGCCATCCCAGGAGTCAAGTAATCCACCAAGGATGTGGCTGTACTTGTAGCCATTGGTAAAATCTGGGTTTGTCTGATAATAGACAAAACCCTTGGCTGAAACAGCCAAAATGCACCAATGAAAGTCACCTTCTTGATCTTTTCCCTCCCTTTTTAGGTGACAGCTCTTCCTTGTGCACCAAAATTGTCAAAAACTATTGATAGCTTGTAATAGGAGATGAAGATGATGTCATCAGACAAACTTTTCAGGAATTGAACCAGGGTTGATTTGATGACCTGATCATATAGGGAATCCTCAGCGCCATTCCATTGGTTGCTGGCAACACTGGTAAGAACCAGGACTGACGCCGCCTTTCCATGCATCCCCAGCTGCACCATACACTCAAAAACCCATATGTTATAGTGTGCAAGTTATTTACAGACCTGGTTCAAGGGAAGCTTGGGGTCCCGCTTCAATAGATTGATCATGATTGGGTATGTATCATTGATCTGGGACTCTGGGGTCTTCTTGGGCTTCTTGGCTGTCCCAAACAGGTTTTCCTTATTCATCAGGTTGTTGAATTCCTTCATTATTGTGGCTCAGGTGAATTGCAACTGGGTTGCAATCTGATCCCAGGCCAGACCCTGCAGGTTCAGTGCCACAAAATTCTGAAGAATTTGGGCAGTGATGATTTGTTGCTTGGAGTGCTGGGCTGTGGGAGCTGAAGCCTGATTGGCTGATGGCAGGAAGTTATTCCAAATTAAGGTTGCCATCCTGATTGGTTGGTTGACAGGCAGCTTGTGTGGGGGTGGCTAAAGGAGCAGGGGCAGAGCTAGACACTAGGTGACTGTTGAACAAGTCAAAGCCATAGGAGTTGGGGGTCAGGTACAGGTCAGCTTCCTTGCTACCTGCCTCAAAGGCTTTGGTGTAAATGGGTACCTCCACGTTCTGAGCCTTGCCTCCATTGAAGCTGGCTTGGCTGCTGCTGGCTTGGTTGCTGGCACTGTTGAAAATGTTATTGCTATTAAAACTATCTTTAAAAAACCTAGGATAAAATCACTAAACAAAGAAATTTTAAAATTTTATGATTTATTTTTATTGTTATCTTGAGTCCATATTTAGAAGGTTCTCAAAATCATTTCATACAAACCAGGAGCCATGAAAATAATTAAAATGCCTCTGTTCCCAAATTGGATAGCTATTGATTGGCTGTTAAACTGTCATACTTTTATTTTAGGCTGCTCATACTACACATCTTGTGTGACTTCATTTTTTTTGTGCTTGTGGAATCTCACTTCCATAGTGATCAAATTTTGTTTCATTTTAGTCCTTCTGTTGGTGCCTCATATGAATCCTGATTGGATTATAATATACCCTGGAACAGCATCCATCCATCTCAATTGCTGTTTCAGTTTGTTTTTTTGTAGTTTAAACTACGCTGCTTGATATTTGCTATAATTTTTTATAATGGGCTATAAATTTTGTTTATTGTTTGACAGTGATTTGTTAACCAAAAATGTTTAAATTATTTGAATCCTGAATCTTGTGCGGCTTGGATCTTGCTTGAATCTGAAATCATTTTGTTTAAATATGAAGTATTTTCAGTTGTTGCCATATCTTTTAAAACTACTGTATATTATTTTTATAATTTGAATGGCAGTCATTTCTGATTTAGTACAGTAGTTTTAAAAGCTATGATAACAAGCAAAAATAATTCAGATTTTAACAAATTTAGCTCATATGTAAACAAAAAATTAACTTAAATCTATTGTAAATTAATATAAATTTGTTTATTTTAATTTTTTTACATCTGAGTTCATTTTGTTTTAATCTGAATTATTTTTGCTTGTTGCCATAGCTTTTAAAACTACTGCAGCATTGTGTATTGCAGAATTTATTCTTTAAAGGTTAATATAAATATGATTGATATTAAAAATAATTTAGTATATATTACTCATATATTCAATGTGAAAATAAGCTAAAAGTGCTTTCAAATTATATTTTTATTAAGTTTAGCATAATAGAGCTAAATTGCATTTTTTAATTTTAGTAGCCAAAAAAGCAATAAGCATAATTTATTGGCTCTAAAGAAGTAGCCTTTTGTTTGATTCCAAAAATATATTCTTTGATCTAAATTTAATAAGTAGGTTTTTAAGATTCAAAAAGCATCCATTTTAAAATTTAATATTTTATTTCTAAAAAATTAAGATATAATTTAAAGTATGAGAATCAAACTAGAAGCTTTATTAGTCGTAAATATTGAGCTTTTTCAGGGAATTTTTAAGAGGAATCTAGCTATTCTTAAAATGATATTTATTAAATTAATTTTACTATACTTTTGATTTTCAGTTTAAAAATAAACATAATTTAGCTGGATATATATTTTATTTAAAATAGCTTAAAGATATGTTTTTAAGCCTGTAATATCTACATTAAAAACTACAAATTGAAATTAATTATAACAGATATTGTTTAAATTTTTCATATTATATAAATTTCTTGCCAATTTAAAAGACATAATAGTAGTTTTAGAATGTTATAAGCTTAATATATCTTAAATTTTAAAGTAAAGCCTACCAAATTATGGCTGGTTAATATATATAATATTCTAATTTTTCTTGGATACTTAATTACTAAGCCTAGCCTATCAAATAAAGTAATTATTATAGTGCAAAATATATTTCTGTTAAATTAATATGTTGGTCTTAAATTAGCTTAATTTAACATAAGATTTACCACTTAAAAAAGCCAAGTTACCTATGATGTAAAGACTTAGAATCAACTTTATGACTATATTTTTATATTTGCAAATGCTTGAATATATTATTCATGATTTGATGCTAAACTTACACTGAATAGTTTTGGCTATATTTACTAAATTTCCGGAGATTCCTAATTTATTTTATTAAATCTAATCAAATTGTAATTATATTTTTATGCTTATCTTTGTTTTAAATATACATTAACGTATGCTTTAGCGTTATAAATACCACGCGCCCTGATTTAGCCTACCCTCTGCTGCTGAATTACATAACTTAATAATTAAGTTGACTTGTTTTTTTGCTTTTTTATTCCAATCAAATGACGAGACTTTTTGTTGGTTCTCTTTCTTTTGACGTTTGTGTTAATACCCTTCAATACGAATTCGGTAAAATTGGTAAAGTATCTGATATTTACATTTCTTGGGATAGAGAAAGAGGTAGTCTTTAACAAAATAATGGTCTAATTTTTAGATTGTTCTCGTGGATTTGGTTTCCTAACATTTGAAAATCCTTCTGAAGCATATGATGCTATTCGGGTCATGGATGGTGCGGAATTAAACGGCAGAAGGATCCAAGTAGAGTTTGCTTCCGAACGACCAAAAAAGCATTTTTACCCTAAGGAAACTAGGAACAACTATTCATATGGACATGCTAATAATTATGTATATAAAAACAGCTTTCAAAAGACGAATATACAGCCTACTGGCTATTTTATAGGATATGGGAGATAAAAAAAGGAACCTTCTTCGCCAAGAGTGCTCGCTCGATAATGCTCGAATAATTTATTACATTTTGCAACTATTTTTAACGCATAATAAAGCACAACTTAATCCTATTTAGTTAAGGGTAAAATTTGTAGCTTTCTCATAAAGTAATATTTAATTAATGGTGTTTAAGCTTTAGATAAGAATAAGTACATTTTAGTATTTTTTTAATCCAAATATATTATTATTCAAAAAAGCATATCAAGAATGGTCATTTTAATATCAGTTATCAAAATAACGATTTTTCAAGATTGCTATTCATCTTGAAAACGGCAATATATAACTTATTTATTTTTAAACCAATGATAGTATGATTTTTAAAAAATATATTCTAATTCAAGTAAATTTCTTTGAATATTAAATGAAAAATTGATTAGTTATCAATCTGCCAGGTGGCAAAAATATTAACTATATAGTTTTACCAGAAATTATAGTACAGTAAATCAGAGAAAAATATTTAATAAAATTTAATATGTCCATTATCAAAAAAAGTGTAATAAAATGAGGATTGATTAATGTATAGTATATACTTATGGGAAGTATAAGAAACATGATCAAAGAGGGGAACTTAATAAGAGTATGATAGTATATTTGATGTAAGTTTAGAGTATTATATAGTATCATGGGAAGCCACATACTGTACATGTACGTCATGGTAGTCATGGGGCTTATCCAAGTAATTGTTCCTCTTAGGTCATGCGGTTTGTCCAAGTAGTGTTCCTCTTAGGACGCAAAATATTTGATCCCTGTAATAGATAGTTGAATGATAACAGCGCCACCAACTTAATGACTAGTTGGGGAATCATTTGGCGAGTCACTTGGGGAATTAGTTTCCCAAGATGGAGTAATTGTAGATGTTGCAAAAATAGGATTAAATTTTATTATTTCCCTTTAAAGGTCTTAAAATAGTAATTTATATTAATATTTAAATAAAAATCAATTAAAAATTGCCTAAAGTTAAAAAAGATTTTTGTTTCTTGATTTTGTTTTTTACATTTAGGGGAAAATTCTAATTCTTAGGATTTTTTTAATTTTGATGTATCAAATATAAAATTGAAGATTTTTTTGCAATTCAATCTTTGTACTTTCAATTTAGTCCCCTATATTTAAATGGGTAAATAAAATCCTTTTTAAAAACCAAATTAAGTTAAGGTGTATTTTAAATGGCATTGAATTGGGCACTTCAAACTTGGTTTTTTATTTTAGCTACTAGTAAAAACATTTAAAAAAAGTCAAATTTTAGATGAATATTAAATTTTTTAAACAATTTACTGAGAAAAAGTACAGGGATCAAAAAATCTGTCATTTTTGATATTTTAATCTTTGCACTTTGACTTAAGGCGCTTGTCTATTTTAAACTTCACCATGAAGATCTTTCACCAGTTTCAGACTGCCCATCATTTTTACTATAAATAAATCTTACACTGGAAGAGTAGGCTTTAAGCTAGAATTCTAAGCAGTTTTCCCAATCAGCTACCTCCTTTAATTTTCTCTTCAGATCATAAACAACTACTTTCCAATTTTGAGCTTAACAATTTACTTAAATTTTATTTCAAATTTTTAAAATATTTGTTAAAATATTTATTTTTGTGACCAAATTTTCACACTTTGAAAAGTATAGGGCAGCTCATATACTTTTAAGCTTCTGGGCACCATGCACTTGTTTCTTATAGCATCATATTTGATGATAGAGTTAGTGCTGTATCAGGAGAACTGAAAAGATAACAAATAAAATTAATTTTAATTTTAATTTTGGCTTCTAATCATCCAGAAGCACTTCTTAAGAAAGAAATATGTATTTACTTTTTGTTGATGTTGTTATTATTGTAACAAATCCAACTGACAAAGTTGAATTCCAAAAACTCTCTTTTAGATAACAGATTTCCCCTTTTCTGTTCTTCATCCAATCAACTCCCTCCTTCCATATTCATTATGGACTTTTTATATTTTTCCCTAAATACCTACCATGATAGCTTCCTGGAAGTTATCTTGGTTTCCTAAATTTATAATAAAATAAGAGTAAAAACAACAAAAACAACCAATCAGCATAAAAATCAACATTTTAAAATTTGATTTTAAATTTTGAAAAATAAATTTTTATGCAGAATTATTTTCCTTGTTGTTTGAGGAAATGTTTCAGCTAAGCTTTTCCCAGATTATGTTACTCTCATTTGCAATTTGTCTGACCTTATGCAATAGTTACCAGAGTATGTGGTTGTCTCCTGCCTGTAACTGGTTCCTGTTGGTTATGGTCTCTGTGGTTTGGGGCCTGACCTGGTCCACCTTGCCAAATGCCTTTGTGGCAAGGTGGAGCACAGGATCTATTCATCACAATTATTATACCCTTCTGGGGGTTGTGTCAGGAAATTGCATTTCTTATTGTTAACTTTGCCCTACTTTAAAAAAATGATTAATGGACAGATAGGACAAACCCCTTATAATATGATGGCTTTCCAAGTCATCAATATAAGAAAGCTTTTGATAGATTGCAATCAAGCTTAATTGATATCAGAAGCTTTTGATAAAATGGATTCAGGTCAATAGATGTAGGCCAACCAGGAGCATCTCAGGCCATCAATTGAGGTTAAATCCTGATCGGCCAAAATTATTTTTGAATTCCTTAGCGCCCCACTGGGTCAGAAGAAAAATAGGTTGGGTATTGAGGCACTAAGATAATGACAAGATTCCCCAATAATAATAAGGATTGGCATTAATTTACACTTGGAGTCCGCCAGTGCCACTGCAAATTCCTGCTGGAAAGGCCATCAAACATCCTCAAGATTATGCACTATAAATAGAAAAATCAATTGGCGGCGCCACTGCTGGCATGCCAATGATTGTGCATAACAATGAAGAAAATAGTACCCAGCACAGGGTGATATCTGGGTGGAGTGGGCAATACCAGCGTGGGCCAGGAGTACTGATTGGAGGAGTTTAGCTGCGCCAACTCCTTGTAGTAATACTTGTCAGGTGGTTTGTTGAATGGCCCATGCTGGTGGTTATATTGGTGGCCCCAATCCCTAGGCAGGCTGTGAGGACAGCTGAGAAGATTAGATGATTTATTTTATGATCCTGGGAAAGGGCAGACAAAGCTTAGTGTCTTGTTTTAACTTCTTGTAGGTAAAGTTTGGATTGATTTATGTGATACTATTGAGGGGTAATTTCACTCAATGATAGCACAAACTATCATAAAGTGATTTGGCTTTATTATATACTATCATCCTTGTGGGGCATGAATAGTGCAAAAACACTGGACAGGGAACCCCAAACACTTGGTGTTGTCTGGAATTCCCTTTTGGGAGGGGAATTAGAAGTGGTGTGCAGGCAATGAATTATTACTTCTGGGCTTGCATTGGTTTGGTGTATCATTGGATGTTTTCATGCATCCAATTTTGAATTCTGCAGTTAATGCAGGAATGGTTATGTTGGGTGGCTTGTCAGCCCCTCCCAGATTTGGTAGATTCCAAATTTGGGCAGCAGTTCCCTTCTTTTGGGTTTGGGAAATTGTCTTTTTTGGTTTCCCCATTGAGCAATTTCACCATTTGGCAGGGGGCAGACAGTCCCACTGTGGAGGTGCGCCATCCCCTGCTGGCTGGCTGGCAGGAGCGGGCATGCGGCCTGCGGGTGGGGTATAAAACCGTCTTCCTTGAAATTACATTTTTTAATTTTCAAATCTTCAGCCCAGTGTTTTGCGGCAGTTTCCCCAATCAGGGGGAACTGCTGCAATTTTTATTTTGCTCTTCCAGCTTGATTGTGGACAAAAGTTTATCCTGACACAAGGTGTTGTCAGGAATATTCCTGACAATTGCCTTTCCTTC
>QTSX02001983.1:0-10513 GCA_014839935.2 Entomophthora muscae | reverse complement strand
GCTGAAATGATGGGCAGGAAGGGCATCTGGCAGGGGAGGAGTGGCTGGTATCTCCTTCATAATTGTTGGAATCCAACCTCTATAACAGCCAGGAGGGAGATCTGGGTGGTGGGGATGGTAGAACTCCAAGTCAAGGGTGCAAGCAGGGATAACCAAATTAATAAGAGCAGAACCAGGAGGGGAGGGCGCGTGGATATTGTATTGCTGATTCACGTAAAGATGCAATCAGAATAGTTATATCAGTGCAAAAATGAACCATTCCTGCAATCAAATCATGGATCCTGGCATAAAGAGCTTAGTAAAATGATGTCAACAGTGAAGAAGGCTTCCCTTCCTCACTGCTTATACATACTGGGAATAACTTAGTCTTTTGTGCCACCAGAGGTCTGGCAACAATATCTTGAGTGACCTTGACAATTTTTTTTGGAAACCTGCGTGTTGGGGCCTAAGGATGGGTGCACATTAGATGCTTCTTCATAATGATGGGATTGGCTGAAGCCTGCCAAGGTACCACAACTATTAATAAAACCTGTGAGCAATCAGTTGCCCAATTAATTGGCTGAGCAATTGCTTGTACAATTTACCATTTCCCAATATAAGAGAGACCCAATTTCATGTTTGATGTTGATCTCAGGGTTTTGCAGCATGTGGGCCTTGCAAAACTCTGGTCATTTGTGGTCAAAAAGGGGGTTTTTCTCTGGAGAGGCAATCAGTAATTGTTTCCATATAGTTTTTTATGCTGTGGTCAGGTATGCTAGGTGTTTTTTTTGGGCATTCTGGAACCAGAAATACACCCTGTTGCTTATTGGGCAAGGCCTTACAGCCCTTTTAGAGCTTTTTAATCAGATATCTTGAAAGATCTGTACTATCATCAAGTATTACAGGTGCAACTTTCAGCTCACCATCTCTTATTGAAGATGGTAGAGCCACCCCCAAATCTTTGGATCCAGGGGTGGCAACCAAGGTCCACACCTTGCCTTACAACACATCTTATCATACCCAGGTGCTATTCAGCAAGTTGGCCCAAGACACATCAAACATAATCCTGCTCTTTGCCTCCAATGGCAAAATATGGGGAGATCCATCCCAATAAGGAGCCAAGCTAACTCCAGCCAAATACTGGTGAGTTGCCCCCGGTTATTTGGCATGAAAAATAGCTTGAGCAAAGATCTTAAATGCATGTGTCTTGAGGGTCTGGCCTTGATATAGCTTTATTGAAACACATGAAGAAGGATCTTCCTAATAGCTAGAAAATAAGTGCTGAAGATCCAATATCAAATAAACAAGTCATGACAAACTTAATTTTATTGCTAGAACACTTAGGTATTCATGGGGGTGCTTGGCCCTAGTAGCCTTGGTGGAGAATCCTTAGTGGCCAGATGCTGGTGAGGATCTGGAAGACTTGTTTATCAATGCTTATATGTATTGGGTTAAATGGAACCCAACCAGCTAAACCTGGAAGGAGCAACTGTTGCACAGCCTGTATTTCAAGTTATCAGACTTGGGCTCAATTAGAACCCCTAGTGAATCTGAACTCACAACATATCCTGCCTCAGGGCCATATCAGGAGATGATTGTCATGAATAAAATTCTTGACATTCTGAACCCCAAGTTTTAGAACAGGTATAAAACTCTGGTCAAACTGGGCTGGGGGCCTCCATCCCTAAAGACCAGGTGCTTTCCCACCCATGTTTTTGGGGGATTAAATCTCCTTTATTTGATCCAAAAATTATTGCAGCTGCAAAGAGCCCCCAAAGTTGCCCCAGGTGTTGTCTTGAAGGGCCCCTGCAGCCACTGGCCTGATGCAGATGAGGAGGCCTCAGCCATTGTCCTTATGAGCCTTGCCTCAACCCAAGAAACCAATGAAACCCCCACAACTAAGATGATAATAGCTATCAGGCTACCCCCAAGGATGCCACTCTGGAACAGAAGGGTCATAAAACCCTTTTACTTGAACCAGCTAATGAAAGCCTGTGATGATCCACATGTGGAGCTGTTTTGCAGATGTGGGCTGATGTTGTCCAAGTAGAGAATGGTTGTTTTAGAAAGGTAAATTTTTTTGTTTTGTTTGATTCACCAGCTGTGGTGAGTTAGTTTTTTTTCAATTGAGGTGGTTAGGGTCTGGTTTTTGTCCTGGGGTGTTAGTAAGGTGGCCCCTTGCTAGTGCTTTAGAAGGATAGAGAATTGGTGTACCCTGAGATGGTTATTTAAAGAGGTATAGGCATCCTGAGGCTAGCTGGGATGAGAATACATCTAGGGTCCTACCCTTGGATAGATGTGCTGAGGTAGTACTGAAAACCTGATCCCAACTGGGGTGAGAATACAGTTATGTAGCTCTACCTAGGATGGTAGTAAATTCTCTCTTTCTATGACTTTAGAGTAGCTCTGAGGAGGTCTTAAAGCTTCTGGGAAAAGCATGGATAGCTCAGAATCATCATTATGGTGGCTTTCCAGAGAAACAGCCACATAACTTAATTATTTGGAGGTTTCTGGGGATTAAATTTGGTTCCTTTGCGCCTGAAAGCTCAAGTTAACCACTTGGGTAAGTAAAAAAGTAGTATTGAATGAAGAATTATTGATTCTGATGACCTGGGTGTTGATCACTAATGGGGGTCAATTCTAGGTTGCTTCACTTGTGGATACCTATTGCCTGAGTCTGAGGAGTTGATTGATGGGGACTATCAGGATATATAAGCCCAGATGGAGGACATCTGTTGAGATCAGAAGAAAGAAGGAGCAGAAAGACTAGATTGAGGTCATCTATAGTGGCTGAAAAGAAAGAAGGAGAAGGAACAAGGAAAAAAGATTTAAAAGATAAAAAGAAACAAGAAATAAATATTAAAGTAAAAAACAGAGAAACATAAAATAAAAAGGAATTAATTAATAAAGGAATAAATAATGGAAAAGGAGAGGAATTAAAAAGAATAAAATAATTAGATAAAAAAAATAAAATAATTGAGATAAATAAAATGAATTTAATAGATGGAATTAATAGAGCAGGAGTGGACAGGAATGGAACAGGGAAACTTTGAAATCAGGGGGAAACATTTTTCCATGGACTATAGCCAGAGCAAGAGCAAGACAGTGGGGACTTCAATTTTTTTCAAGGGGAGAAATGACAGAGAAACATTCAGAAAAATGTAAGGGGGGATTCCTTGTGTTTTACATCAGGAAAAATAAGTGAATCACCACAGGGAAACAACAGAAAACAGGAAACTGTTCAAAATGCGGCTTGGGAATGGACAGAGTTTTGCCAAGAAGCAACAGTGGTCTGTTTGAGAAAGAAGAAGCTCTGGGTAGCTTGGGAGATCAGTTTGGTGTAATTTGTGGATCCAGACCTCTGACTGGCTGAAGTTTAAGGCTTATTTTATCAATTATTTTCATTGATAAAACAAGGGAAAGCCTAATAAATAAGGGGTTTGACAAGGACAAGTATGCCCTGATTGCCCAAGGAAAAAGTTAAAGTTTAATTTATTATAGGGAGAAAAACCAAATAGTTTAAGCCTGGGAAAAATAGGAATCAGAAGGGAAAACATACTGAAACAAGGGGATATCCAGAGCCAGAGGCAAGACAAGGAGTCCAAGACATCAGGGAAGGAATGCAGGACTCAGAGAAAGGCAGAGAGACCAGGAAAGCAGAGCTCAAAGTTATATACAATAATACCAAGGCATTTTGAAAGAAGTCCAATACCAAGAGCAAAGAGTCCAAGACATGTTTCAAGGAGCCTAAGACCAAGTACAGGGAGCCCAAGACTTGGCACCCCAAATCTATTCCTCCAAAAACAGGCTATAATCCAGAAGGTTTCCAAGAGGATCTTTCTTCTGATGCAAATAAATGCCAAGACTGATCCCTATCTCCCTTTTTATGACATAAAAATTCCCTAGAGACAATGATTTTGGAGCTTATTAATAAGATTAGAAGAGTCAGGAACTTAAGTATGTGTAATAATAAAAGCTTTTTGGTTAAGAATGAGTAAAGCAGTTAAAACAACCTTGATATCTGGGATAGTGTATTGCTGGAGGTTATCATGTGAAAGATTCACTAGATGATGGAACTGCTTTGGTAGCCTATCCATTGCTTTGAAATAAATTTCCCCTAGTTATCTATTTCAATTATGATTGAGGGCATGGTGAGTCCCTTTTGAAGTGTTTAAACAGTTCACTTTTTTCTTTTCATAGAACAAGTATCTCTGAGGATGATAGCCCCAACCCAGCTGGTCCCTGGCTTTGATCCAGGACGCACCTTGGTAACCTCCTAGGAGCAGGAGTGCCACAACCTTGCGGTGGCAGAGTTTGGATTTCAAAATCCACTTTTATCCAAAGTCCATATTTTAAATTTTGGTGGTAGTTTTCCCAATGAGGGTAAATTGCTGCTCATATTTTGTATTTTTGTGTTTTTCCAAAGTATTAAAAATTATGTTTTGTTCAATTTTAAGAATATTTCTATTACTCACTCTGAGCAGGGGCTGTTGAGCCCATAGCTGTATCATCATTTTTTCTAAGGTAGTATGTTGATTATATTTTGAATACTAGTCTCTCTAGCAGCAGCAGCTTGTTGGAGAGTGTCATCAATACAGTATTTTTAAAAGCTATGGCAACAAGCAAAAACAATTCAGATTTAAACAAAATGAACTCAGATTTAAGCAGAATTAAAATGAACCTAAATTTTCAAAACCGCAGGCTTGACCCACCAGCAAGGTTCTGAGTAAGCGGGTTTGTGACCCACAATCTGATTATCCTGTCACTCAAAGACAGACTAGGAATTTGACTCAAATTTCCAAATCCATCAACATGAACAGATGATGATCCTTTATGGCAGATACCTCATTTTGGCGCTTGACTCATTATCAGGATTAAGCCACCCCCTTCACCATCCTACTATGTAATTAACACTATCATGTTCCTGTTATCCATGACTCACATTAACTATATAATCATTAACTCAATAAAGAATATTATCTAGTTTCTAAATATTTTCCCCTTGTAACTCTGCTAAAACAGCATAGTTACAACATTGGTAGCAGAAGTAGGGTTTCCATCCTACTCTACCCCCCCCAAAAAAAATTTCCTGTTACCCGTACTTGCTGCAGCCAACAAATCCTCAATAGAATCATGTCTGGCCTCCCAGTAGACTTGACACTGTACGCACCTGGTGCAATATACCTGATGGGTTTGTCCTCTACCAGAACATGGTGATTCCACTCCCCACGTTCAATGCCCTGTCAGCACAATGGTTCTTCCAGGCTCCCTCTGCTATGCCTTGTGCAACTGATGAAAACACTATGCCAGCCTATGTAGCCCAGAGACTTCAAAGTGCTGCCCTGGAATCCTTTGCTGGGGCCAACAATGACAACAACGCTACATGGATCCAATCTTCCCAAAGTAAACTGGCCCAAATGGAATGCCTGTAGCAATTCTGGATTGCAGAGATTTCCATCTGACTGACACATGACGCTGGCACTTGGTGCAACAAGTGGCATGAAGGACACACCAAGAAGGACTGAGACACCTTTAAACAGGACTTCTTGGTAAGATTTGTGATTAAGGACACCACACTTATGATCATACAACAAGTAAAGAACCCAACTCAGACTGGCACTGTGAAGGAACTCACCCGCGCCTATGAGGAACTCCAACTATGTGCCCCCTCCAACATGGCCTTTGACACTCCAGCTACTCACCCCATGTACTATGACGCACTCAAGTTGCATGTAATGAGACACATAAACCTGGACCAAGTGACCAATCTACAAAGTCTGTATTGTGAAGCAGAGAAAGCAGAACAAACGTCTAACACTCTCCACAAGGCGCAAACTGGAAAGCAAGAAAGGCCCAAGGACTCTCACCCAGCCAGGCGCTCCAATCAACCACCCCCTGGGAATAATAACAACAAAAACTCAAACCATAAACCTGCAGGCTCCAATGGACACAGAAACAGGAACAATAGCCAATCAAACTGTACTCATTTTTGTGTCACTACCACACAAGACAACCAAGATGAGGGAAAAGCCCATGGAGAGCATTAAGTAAGCCAAGCTCTCCCTGCACAATTCCTGACTTGCCCAACAACAAGTACTGGCCCAAGGACGTGGACCAGTGTCCAATTATCCAAGTACCCTTAGAGGACCTGGTACTTTACACCATCCCCAGACATCCTAATAAACTGATGACTTATCCTTTCTGCTTTTGCAGTTATACAGGCTCAGCACTCCTGGACTTGGGCACAGACTAAACCCTATTCAACAGCAGCTTTTTGGACAAGTTCAAGCTAACCACTAATCATTTATGGATTAAAAACGTGGTTTTACCTAGTGAACATCACATTACCATGACAAGGAAAACTGCCCCCTTCTCTGTCATACTTGAGAACCTGTATTCCACCATTCAAGGCCCTGTCATTGACTTCCCCAAGTTTGATATTGTACTGGGTCTGGACTGGTTGAAAAAGAACAACCCCCAAATAGACTGGGCAACCTTGGTACTGACCATCAAACACAATGGTGTCAACCACCAGATCTACCCTGACTCAGTGGACCAACTCCTACGCAACCATATCTTTTTACACATCACAGAGACCCTGGACAAAAAGGAGAGCCTCAAGGTAAATGACTGGTGTTGTAACTGTGCTGTTTTAGCAGAGTTACATGGATAGAAATATTTATAAGATAGATAACAATCTTTATTGTGAGATAGTGATTATATAGTTTGTGTGAATCAAGGATAACAGGAACGTGATTGGTGATCACACGGCTGGATGGAAGAAGGGGGTGGCTTGATCCTGGTAATGAGTCAAGCGCCAAAACAAGGTATCCTTCATAAAGGATCATCATCTGTTCATTTTTTTGGATTTGGTAATTTGAGTTGACTTCTTAGTCTATCTTTGAGTGACTGTATAATCAGATTGCAGGTCACAAATCCGCTTGGTTGAAACCTTGCTGGCGGGTCAAGCCTGTGGTTTTGACACTGGGAATCCTGTCAGTACAAGATCATACATTTCAAAGATCACCAGGACACCGCTACTCCTCACTATTGCAAAATTGTAGCCTGCCATCCAGAAATATTCAAGGAGGCTCAACCCGGGTTGCCTCCAGAAAAGCATATCCAGCACTCCATCCAACTCAAAGGAGCTGTACCTAAGGTGCAACCCATCTATTACCTGACACTAAACAAGGACAACACCCTATGTGCTTATCTCAAAGAGGTGTTGGAGAAAGGACTTATCTGCCCCTCACAATCTCCTTATGGGGCTGCCGTATTCTTTGTGGCCAAGAAGGATGGTACCCTGCGCCTAGTCACAGATTATTGAGCCCTAAACAAAGTTACCATTAAGAATTGTTACCCACTACCACTGATTGACGACCTCTTTGATGCTTTGGGAGGAGCCACAGTCTTCTCCAAAATTGATCTAACTGCAGGCTACAATCAGATCTATATCAAAGAGGAAGATATCCCCAAAACGGCCTTCCATACTAAGTATGACTCATACAAGTGTGGGGTGCTCAATTTTGGTATGAAAAACGCCCTGTCAACTTTTTTGACCTTCATGAACAAGTGTTTGCCCCTCACATAGGCAAGCACACCTTAGTCTAACTGGACGACATTATTGTCTATAGTCCCTTGGTAGAGCATCACCACAAAGACCTGGAGGCAATCTTTGCTACCTTGGCACAACACAAGCTGCTAACCAAGCCCTCCAAATGCCAGTTATTCCGTGAGCAGCTGCCCTTCCTAGGACACATAGTCTCAAAAGATGGCATTAAACCCAACAGCCAGAAGATCCAGGCCATTTTCAAAATGCCACCGCCCAAAGACAAGTCAGAACTTTGCAAATTCAAAGGAATGGTTGCCTACATACGTCATTTTATAGCTGACTGTGGCATCCTGACTGCACTAATATCTGTCATAACTGGCGCCAAATCCAAGTTTGTATGGACCCCCCAATGTGACCTTTGCTTTAGATGTCTCAAATAAAAACTCACAACAGCACCTACCCTACAGTTTCCCAAGCACAATGGGGAGTACCAAATGGAAACAGATGCCGCAGACGCATCCATTGGGGGAGTATTACAAATCAAAATCAACAATAGTGACTTCCTGCCTGTAGCCTACAAATCACAGAAACTGACAGGCGGCAAGTGTTGATACCCTATACATGACAAGGAGTTGTTGGCAATTGTACACTGCCTAGTCAAATAGTGTTGTTATCTAGAACAACAGGAAGAATTCACAAAGTTGAATGATCACAAGTTGCTCATATATTTTAAAGCCCAAGCAAATCTATCCTGCTGTCAGGCCCGCTGGATGAAAATCCTGGAGAGATTCAATATGCTCATACAGTACAAGCCTGGTCCAGAATTTGACATGGTGGATGCACTCTTGCGCCTGTACGTTAGAGCCACAAGGGGCAAGAACGAGCTTGACCCAGACTAGCCCCTCCAGGTACTCCAGACAAAGGACAAGGGTTTCCCCCCTGGCACCACAGACATAACAAAGGAAACCATCATTAAGAACAAACACCTATTTTCAGACATGTATGAAGCCCTGTATCAAAAATGTCTAACAGAACCATCATTCTTTATGTTCCCACACATCAGCAAGCCAACACCATCCTATGTTACCATAGAGATCTAGGCCACACAAAAAGCTGCAACTTCTATTAATTACTTAAGCACAAAGCATGGTGGCCAACCCTGTATTGAGACGTCCAGGAAGCCTTGGACCAATGCAAAGTATGTGAGAAATTCTCAAAGAGAAAAACCCCACTTGAGTCAGTACTACCTATCTGCACACAACTACCCTTCAAGGTGTAAGCCCTAGACATTGTGGGCCCCATGCCAGGAAAGCATAATGAAAAGAAGTACATCATTACCGCAAAATACTTTGCCACACAATGGCCAGTGGCACAGGCAGTAAAGACACATACAGGCAATGATGTACGGCAATTCATAGGGAAGGAAATCATCAGCAAGTTTGCAAAGCCAGAACTCCTGATAACCAACGGAGGCAAATAATTGACCTCCAAAGACACCAATGTATACCTCACCAAAAATGGAGCCCAGTACACAGTGACAACACCTTACCATCCTCAGGCCAATGGACGTGTGGAGCAGCTGAATGGCAGCCTAGTACAAGCCTTGGCCAAGATCACTGCCAGGAGACCATAGGACTGGTACAAGCAGCTACCAACTGCATTGTTTGTATGCAGGACCTGTGTGAAAAGATTCACTGGGAAAAGCCCCTTTGAGTTAGTTTATGGCACACAGACCAATACCATCCAAGCACTATCAGGACCTAAGCTTGAAATTCCAAGCAAGGTTCCACCCTATTCAGACCCCCAGGTCATGAAAGCCAACAAAAATCAACCAGAAAGAGAAGAGAAGTGTCTACAAAAGATACTTGTCCCCATCCAGAATAGGTATGAGGTCGGCAACAAGGTTTGGGTCATGAACATCAACAAAAGTAAATTACAACCAGAGAAAGTAGGCCTGGCAATCATCCTAAAGGTAAATGACAACAACACTTACCTTGTGCAAGGACTTGGGAAATGTAAACAAGACAAGATCCTCCACCATGATTTCCTGAGACCCTGCAAAGAAAGACAGAAACAATGTGAGACTGTCTTACCCACCACAGAACAACAGCTAGTCCAGTATGGCGCCCAGGCTCCCAACAACCTCCCTGACTGCCACGGCCCATACTAGAGTCCAGCTGGACTCCCACAGGGGAGGCAGGCCGGGCCTGAAAGGCCATGTACACAATAGGCGCTATGTAGACCAGGTAGTTTAGAGCAGTGGCTAGGGGGCGCTAACTCCCAGTATGGGGCACAACTTGGTCGGCCAGCCCCAATACTGTTATGTAGACAAACCCCAGCTTGCTGAAGTCCTGGGTGGGAGGTGCGTCAGGGAGAGGAGGGGCATTTGGAATATCCTTCATTACTGGTGGTAGATCTAGGTGATGGGGATGAAAATACTCCAGGTCAAGGGTGTGGGGCAGTTTGGCAAGGACAACAGGAGTATGACCGGGAGGATATGGGTATGCAAGTTTGTATTGAGTAGTGGATTCACAAATAGATGCAAAGAGAATAATTAAATTTGAGCAAAAATAGACAATTCCTGCAATAAGATAATGATTTCTAGGCATAAACTTGCTTTATTAAGATGTCAACAGTGAAGAGGGCTTCTTCCCCTCACTACTTATACTTACTGATGATTCTGTGGCCTTTTGTGCCATCAGAGAACTGATGGCATCATTTGGAGTTGCATTTGCAATTTTAACCGGAATTTGCATGCTTGGCCAAGAGGGTGAGATCTCATTGGCTGCTATAACATTAACCTTTTGCAATTTGCAGCATGGCAAGTTGCTACAGTTATTTTTAGCTCCCACAATGAATTGATTGTCTGATTGCGCAATCAAACAATTGCGCTCCCAATGTGCCATTTCCCAATAGGTAGGTGGCCCAAATTTGATAACAGACTTGATGTCAGGGATTTGAGGCTTGTGTGCCTCTAAAATC
>QTSX02001982.1:0-10570 GCA_014839935.2 Entomophthora muscae | reverse complement strand
GCCCAAGCACTTGATGACTTCACAATAATCATGATCTCTGACATCTCCAAATCCTTAGATAGCGCACACTATCAAAAAGGCTACTGTGGGGTTCCTGGTCACCAGTCCCCAAAGTGTGTCCTGGGTCATAGCCAGGGACCAGCTTGGAGGAGTTGTCATTATCCAACAGTGGTGAGTGGTTGGTTAGGAGCTTATAATTGGCCTGCAGAAGAGCAAACTCTTTCAGTACCTTCCCAATCATCAGGCAAGCATCTTCACCATACAATTGTACTTCAGCAGGCACCAGTCCTTCTGTAGGCCAATACCAATCCTGTAATAGTCTAGCAAGCTCTTCCCCAATAAACTCCCTTCCTCTATCTGTCATTTCAAGATGCCTAGTCACCTTTTCACTCCTCCTGGGCAGACTTACAAGAGAAAAACTTTCTGCAACCTAGGCAATAGGATTACTTGTCCCATGGGATAGAGTAGAAAATGTTGAGTAATTGACTCATAGTGCTTATATCCTTTTTTCACGGGAAATTTGGATAGGGGTCATAATAGGCTTTTTATTCACAGCCAGAAGAAAGATCCCCTTAGAAACCTTCTGAAATATGGCCTTGGTATAGGGAACAATGAGGGTTTGTGCCAGTACTTGGAGTCCTTCAACAATCTCTTGGACTCCTTGTACTTGTACTTGGTCTTTGGCTTCTGCTCCTTTGTCTTGGGCTCCTGCACCTTAGTCTTGGGCTCCTGTGGTCTGTTCTATCTCTGGCTTCCTAATTTTGGTATTTTGGTCCTTCTGTAGCTTTTGTGGTCTTTGTAATCCACTTCCCCCAGTCTCTCAAGAGTCTCAGATAGCTCTCCCTTTTATAGCCCCTTGTTTCAGACCAAAAACCTCTCTTAGAACTCTGGTCTTCAAAAGCTTAAACTATCCAGTTTTTCTCCTTTTATAATATAATAAACTTTAAAACTTACTTCAGCCAATGAAAGCCCTGAATTTTCTGCTTCTTTTCCTCTAATTTTTAGGCTTTAACTCTTAAGTTAAAGCCCTTAAAACACTGATCAAATAGACTCCAGCTTGCAGCCAATCATACACCTTGATTCAACAATTTTGACAAAAAGGTTTCCCTGGATGACTTGCTCTTGACCCTGATTTAAACCTGAGGCTGTCTTGCTCCAGGTAAACAACTGCTCTGTGTTTCAACAGTTTTGCTGTGATTCCTATCACGTTTCCCTGGCAAATCTTGAGCGCTTCCACATATGTTTTACTTAGGCAAATTTAGACCCCTCAATTTTACAACGTTTCTCTGTGTTTTTCTGTGTTTTTCTCAACTTTTTGTGACTTTAAACCTGCTTGCTGCTAGTCCTCTTGCCTCTCCTAGTTGTTCTTGGCAAAATTTGCTCTTTTACCCTCACAGTCTCTGTTCTATTTCTGGCCTCTTTCTAGCTCCCTATTTACTCAATTCTCTTCTTTAAATAAATTTACAGTTCTAAAAACTGTATATTATTTTTCCTCCTCTTTCTTTTTTATCATATGATGCTACATCCTTTTTTAATAATAATCAGGCAGAATTTAATTATTATTTAAATGCTTCTTTTTATATATTTTCCTCTCAAAAGACACTAAAATCAGTTCTTCCAGCCTCTGTATACAGTCTGGCTAGTTCCTCCAGGTTATCTCTTGGTCCTGCACTCACACCCTCTTAGCTCTTCAGTCCTGCACCACAATCTTCTGGTCCTTTGGCTATCCTGCATCATTATCAGCTAGTCTTTCATCATAATATTCTGGTCCTTCAGCTTATCCTCAACCAGTTCCTCAACAAATACTCACCAGGAACCTCTTTAGTTCCCTCTGCACACTGAACCATATTAGTTCCCACAACTCAATATGAATTAATAGTCCGTCAACTAGCCTTCACTGTGATCAAACAGTCCCTCTCACTAGTCTTCTCTGTTTCTTCTGTGAACCACCTTGGTTCTTTATCTCAGTCCCTGTTACCAGAACTTGTAGACCCAGGCATGAGTCTATATTGAACTGGCGTTTGACTGGGCCCTTGCAAGTGGCACTCCACTTAGGCCATTTAACCATAGATCAATGTCTATGGGGTTGTCTTTACTCACCCAGGTGATTAAGTTTGGGCTTTCAGTTGCAGAGTAATCAGCTCTACTTCCCAGAGGCCTGATCACACCAAGTTCTGCAGCTGCTTTCCCAAGCAAACCGCCTTGGTGACACCTCCAAGAAAATCTATACCCTCCAATGCTCACTTTGGGTTTTCCCCAAAGCTCTCATAGGGGTATAAACGAGGACACCCTACCAGTCTGTTAGGTAGGATGCTTGCTCACAGACCTCCTGTAAGCGTATTAAGTACATAGAGCCCTCAGAGCTCTTCCCCTCCCTGGCAGCCCGCGTTACCCACCAGGGGTCTAAAACCTTCTCCCCCCCAGACAGACAAAGTTCCCTGCTTGCTATCTCAGTCTTCACCCTTCTGCAGCCACAGTTCCCTGCAAGGTGAAGCACTATAGCCCAAAGCAGCCAATCTCTTCTGCTGGGTGGAGGCAACATCTGCCTCTGGTAGTCCTTTGTTACCTACCAGCCAGGCCTTACTTACCCTAGTAGTCCCATGTTACCTACTAGCTTACAGCGCATCAGCTAACCACACATTGTCACTCTTCAGCATATTGTCTTTATTTGAAGCCAAATCAACCCTTGCCTGCAAAACACCACACATGTGGATCACCACAGCTACTCATTGAAAGGAACGGTATTAATGCTCCACAAAAGGATCTTTTTACCAAAAGGAAACATCAGGACCAAAATCTTGAGAGACTACCACAATTCTGAGATGACTGGACACCCAGGGAGACTTAAGACCCTCCAGAGCATCAGAAGGAACTTTGCTTGGCCGAAAATGAATCAAGAAGTAAGTGTGTATCTGAAGGGATGTGAGACCTGTGGGCGGACCAAAACTTGCAGAAACAAACATGAAAGACTGCTGAGACCCTTGGATATACCTCATGGACCCTAGAGATCTTTTTCCATGGAATAAATTGTGGAACTTCCCTCATTCCTCTCTTTTAATACAATCCTGGTCATGGTAGACTGCTTCACCAAGATGGCATACTTTTTACCAACCACCACCCACTGCACGGCAGCTGAGACAGCCCAACACTTCCATGACCACATCCTCACTCAACATGGAACACCTGAGGAAATCATTGCAGACAGAGGACCCCAATTCACGTCAAACTACTGGACACATGTGATGAAAGACTTGGGAATCAAGCAGTGTGTATCTACCTCCTACCACCCACAGACAGACGGCCAAAATGAACAAGTAAACCAGATCCTTGAACAATACCATCGATGCTATGCTAACATCAACCAGGACAATTGGGCCAACATGCTTCCCATAGCCCAGTTTGCCTACAATAGTAAAGACCACACCTCCACTGGAAAGTCCCCGTTCAAAGCCAACTCTGGGTTTGATCCCACCTGGAATCCCAAGATTGGCGAGAAAGAAACTAACACCACTGAATGTTTCTAGGTTGAGAAGATCCACGACATACAAAAAACATGCTTAACTAATCTGAAACATGCAGGAAAAACCTACAAAGCCTTTGCCAACTGTAAAAAAAACCCAGGCCAACCCTTACAAGTAGGAGATAAAGTATACCTGGACTCCTGGAATTTACCCCTACACATGACCTGTAGGAAGCTAGCTCACAGAAGAAGTGGCCCCCACAAGATCATCAAACTAGTTAGAGAGGTTGCCTTCAAACTGGACCTACCCTCCTCCTGGCAGATTCATGACGTGTTCCACTGCTCCCTGTTATTTAAAAAAGATGGGAAATTGCTCCCAAACCAACAACTCAAGACTAATCTCTAACCCATCCAAACAGGCTGCTCTGAGGAATATGAATTCATATACATACACGGCGACAGGACCCACTACCTAAAACCCCAGTACTACATCAAATGGAGAGGATAGCTGCTAGAGAAAAGTATTTGGGAACCACTGAGCAACCTAGCTAATGCCCAAGAAGCCATCCAGCTCTACCTGAACAAGAAGAACCAAAAGGGAGGGCTCTTGGGGGAAGAAGGGGATGGTGTCAGGATTGACAATTCTTCCTCCCTGGAAACCCAGGCCTGGGAGCTGGATTCAAACCCTGACCCTAGATTCCCTTGGGCCGCCGGCCCTATGGACCAAGGGGCTGCCTGCCCGTGTTTTCCTGAAGCTGAGCCCTTGCAGGCTGATACCAAAAATGCTGGGCCAAATGGTAAAGCAAGCCTAACCAAAAAAATCAGTGCACCAAATGAAGGATCAATCAAAGCGCCTAATGGAGGAAGCAAAATCTTAACTATTAGCTTTATGAGCTTGAATTCTACACTAGCAGCCAATCAAGGGCCATCCCCAGAAGGAGGCACGGGCCTGCAGCCCGACCCCATGACCACAACACTAGAGCAAGATAATCAAGTAGCCAATTTGAGATTTTTGACCAATGAAAGAACTCCTGGCCCAGGCGCCATTTGACCGCCTTTGAACCTGAGTACCCAGATCTCCTGGGCCCATCTTTCCCAATGCCCTGATAAACCCCCATGGAAAATATTAAGTTTGGAAGTGGGGTGCTATATAGCCCAAAGGACCCCACGCTCTAAACTTATTGCCATTTTTTAAATAAAGGTTATGTTATTTTGGCTTACACAGCTACTGCCTTATTTTGTATTTGTCATCTATCAAATTAGCTTCAGATTATCTGGCCCTCCTGCCTGCAGATTTCTGTCCTTCAGGTGTTCCCTTTGGCCATGTCCACTTCACAGAATACCCTTTGAAACCTGAATCTAAAGACTATACCCCAGAAAAGATACTTGAACACAATCCTTTGGCTCATATACAATCAGCAGTTAGATACAACTGTCAAGGCATGTGGATATTCTCAACACCCAAATTGTTTAGAGGAAAAATCAACTACCTTCCTTCTTACAATATCCATATGGAACCGCTTGTGATGCCCAAGCCTATGCTCACTTCCTCACCCAACCTCCCAACTGACCACACTGGCAAGCTACTCAGGATTGTGTACATCACCCTCACAGGGGTGATTGACACTATAATCCCGGCCGCCAGCCTGTGGTCTTGGGTGGGAAAGTCTGTCACCTACCTTTTTAAGTTAGCTCCTCTCTTGTGGTGGGCTTTTCCAGCTAAAACACCAGCCCAAATTACCCTGAAAACAACGGTCCAGCCACCTGAGACTGGATCCCTGACAGATAAGTGCAAACTTAAAGAGGCATCACATAGATTTTCCTACCCAGTACAACTATCCAGAAGCCGGGATTATAGTGTCAATCACCCCAAAAAAGGGTGATGTAAAGTATCAAAAAGCTTATTGAAGTTGTCTAGGGGCAGTTCAGAGGCAGACACAGGTATTGATTTGGGGGTGAGAGGTGGCTCCATGTCTAGTTAGTGACCAGGGAGGAAATTGTATTTATTGTTAAATAGTTGGGGTTCAGTAGTGAACCAAGGGTCACTTCTATTATATCTGATCAACTCTTTAGTTAGGACCAAGAGATCTTGTGCTAGTATGTTCTTTTGAGGTGTATTCTTGATATACAGTATTGCAATCAAGCTTCTATGCTTGCCTGCTAATGTATCTTACAATACACAGGGGGCGCTCAATGAGTTGCCCC
Organism: Entomophthora muscae; assembly: GCA_014839935.2. Taxonomy (NCBI): domain Eukaryota; kingdom Fungi; phylum Entomophthoromycota; class Entomophthoromycetes; order Entomophthorales; family Entomophthoraceae; genus Entomophthora; species Entomophthora muscae. Next base: position 4,905 of record QTSX02001982.1, on the reverse strand, counting down.
TTGACGTATCTAACAACATGAACTAATCTGATGGCAATATTGAATGATGGTACTTCATCATAATTAGGAGCGCTACCAATTTGACTTGCTGATCCCCGCACAAGTTATTTCTTGGCTTTGAACCTTACATGGAACTTCTCACTATGCCACCCCATTGTGGCCTTGTGGCTTTCCCCATATGGTATATTAATCACAATATCCTACAATAAACAATACCTTATTCTTATTATTATGTCCTTTCTATTGGACTGTTGTCTTCCCCAATTCCAAATATTGAATCCTCATTGGTTCAGTTGCAACAGTGGTAGCAGCGGTAGGTTTACGTTATACCTAAAACAAAATTCCCCCAAGAAAGGACAGAGTACGGGCCATATGGCTACTCCCCAGCAAGAGAACTTCCTGCCAATCCCCAAGGGGGACATCCCTGATGGATATGTCATCTATCAAGACCAGTTATTTCTCATCAGTGTGTACAATTGGCTCTGCCTCAGGCAGTGCAATACTAGTGTCACCCTGCACCAGTCAGACCTGTCACAATGCATGCTCAACCTTCAGCTAGAATCCTTTGCTGGTGGCGTTGAAGGGGCCAATATTGTCAGTTGGCTCCAATCTACTGAAACCCACCTTTGCATCTGTCAGGTCCCTGAGCCCATGTGGGTCGCCACTGTGTTGGTTTCCTCACAGGGCCCGCTGCTGTGTGGTTCACCAACTGGGTCAGCCAAGAAATGAATACCCCTTGGGCGTTGTTCAGGGACGCCACAATGTCCTGCTACAGTGAAACCTTTTCACCATTGTTGTGGGAACTCCTCTTCTAGCAATTAAACAAACTGGTTACGTTCCTGAGTACCTTGCTGCCTGGCAACAAGCTCTTGCTGCCGCTCCCAAAGCCGTGACCAACAGAAATGCAATGCTACTCACTCTCATCATCAATGAGTTAAAACCCCATATCTGCAAGTGGGTTCCTGTAGGTTGCTGCACCTCCATTGAAGACTTCTACAAGGCCATTGTGGAGGCTAACAACCAGGCCTCAATGTGCTTCTGCTGTACCAGTGACGCTCCATCCCAACCACATACCACACCTGGCAATGGCCACAATCAAGTAGGCTGCCGCCAGCCCCGTCAGCAGAATAATGGGACTAAACACCCCCTTAAGGGGAAGCTTAAGCTAGCGCAGATTGAGGATAAGGGAAAAGCCTGGGGTTTGTAGCAACAAGAGGCTTTGTAACCCCACCTGACCCATCCTCTCAGTCCCTGCTAGCAAAAAAAAACCTGTAACTACAACATTCACAAAGTTGAAACCCTGGATGTCTTTCAAGTCCACAGTGATGACACCGTATTGCAAGCAAGCTACTCCTCAAATAAAGTAACACACTTGTTCTATCCCTTCTGTTTCCATGGGAACATCCATAAATTACTGATAGATACCAGGGCCAACCACACTATGGTGGACCAGGCGTTCACCAACTCTCAGCAATTAGACCAAGTGCCCAGCAGGTTCAAAGCAGTGCAAGTAGCTGACTCCTACAGAGTTGCCATCACCCACAAGACAGTACCCTTCTCTGTGAGAATGGGGAACATCCAGGTTAAGCTCTCTGGGCCAATCATGGCAGGGCTCAGCCACAAAGTAATTGCTGGTCTTGACTGGCTTTGGCACAACTGTCCCTACGTTGAATGGGATACCTCTGTCATCACCCTCAACAGAAATGGGGTGGGGTTCCAGATCTACCCAGTGGAAATGAGCAAGTTACTCCATGATACTGTGTTTGTCAGAATAACAGAGACAGGCTCGTAAAATTTCAAGGGGGGAACTAGACTTCAACCAATGTTCAGTCAAAGTTATCCGTGCTGAACCACCAGCAGTCCCTCCCTTGTCATCATCACCACCATCAGCGCTTGCCACACTCCTTGAGGAGTACAAGGACATATTCAGTGAGACACTTGATCAACTACCTCCTCCCTGGGAGAACCAGCACACTGTACAACTTCAAGGGTCCTTACCCAAGGCACAACCATTATACTGCCTCACACCAAAGGAAGATGAGCCCCTCTGCCAGCACCTTGTGGTCGTGCTTGATAAGGGCTTTATTTGCCCCTTGCTCTCCCCATACGGGGTGGTTGTCTTCTTTGTAGCTAAGAAAGACAGGTCCCTTTGCCTGGTCACAGACTACTGCGCCCTAAATGAGGTGATTGTTAAGAACAAGTACCCCCTGCCGCTGATTGACGACCTGTTTGATACACTTTCAGGTGTGAAGGTCTTTAGAAAGATTGATCTCACTGTGGGGTACAACCAGGTCCGCATTGCACCAGGGGATGAGGCAAAAACTGCCTTCTGCATGCGCTACAGGTTGTTTGAGTGTTGCATCATGAACTTCGGAATGAACAGCGCTCCCTCTACCTTTGCCATGTTGATGAACAAAGATTTGATGGACTGATTGGGGAATGTGTGGTTGTGTACCTTGACAACATTGTTGTCTTCATTCAAGATCAAACCACACACCTCCAACATCTCTGTGCTGTCCTCAACACCCTTCAGAAAAACCAGCTAAAAGCCAAACCTCCAAATGCAAGTTTCTCAAGTCAGAGCTGTTATTCATTGGGCACACCATCTCTGCTCAAGGGATAAAGCCCAACCCTGCCAAAATCAAGGCAATCACCAGAATGCTGCCCCCACTGATGTGGGCCAGGTGCGGACATTCATAGGCATGGTTTCCTACGTACACAAGTTCATTCCCAATTTCAGGGAACTAATTGCATCTCTCACTGAGCTTCTAAACACTAAGCAGTGCTTCCATTGGACCCCCATCAGAGATTGAGCCTTCAAGACGTTGAAGAAAAGGCTCAAAACAGCACCAGTACTGCAGTTCCCTAATCAAAACCAACAATACAAACTTGAAACCAATGCCTCTGACAGGGCCATAGGGGGTGTGCTAAGGGTAGAAACTGATGATGGCGTCTTCCTCCCCGTGGCATATGAGTCCAGAAAACTTAATGACTAGGAACAATGCTACCTCTCCCCTGATAAAGAATTGGCAGCCATTTTACACTGCGTTGAGAAGTGGAACTGCTACCTGGAAGGAGATACCTTCCCACCCCGCGTTCTGATGTACCACAAGTTGCTCCAGTACTTCAACACACAGTCCCACTTGGCACGCCGCCAAGCAAAATGGGTCAAGTTTCTATCCCCCTACCAGTTGCACATTGAGTACAAGCCTGGAAAGGAACTTGTCACAGCTGATGCTCTTTTGAAACTCTATGTAGCGTCTATCACCAGGGACAATGGTTTGGATCCAGATTGGCCCATGCTTTACCTCCGCCCTGAGGCAAATTGCTAAAAAGGCCTTAACTCAGTAACCATCTCCAAGTTGAAGGACAACAAAAGTCAGTTCACCACCAATGCTGGTAATGTCTGCCGCCGGGAGAAGACTGGTGAGAAGACGCCTTTCATTCCCACCACGCAACAAGTTGAACACAATATTGCACTATTACCAAACCCTGGGTCACATCAGAGGACATAACCTCTTTGAGATCATGAAACAGAAGGTTTGGTGGCCGTTCATCCGTCAAGACATCTTGGACCTCCTTAAAATGTGCGTGTTGTGTGAAAAGAACATGTCCAAACCTGCACCCCCCAAGTCTGTCCTGCCCATCAAGGCCATGGAACCCTTCAAGCAGTTCCCTGAAGACAGACTGGGGAAGAATTACATTATCACTGCCATCAACTACTTCACTTTCTGACCAGTGGCCTGAGCAACAACTAACCACAGTGCCACCACCATCACCTGCTTTATTGGCAAGGAAATTGTGGCCTGCTCTGGGTGACCCAAGCATCTCATCACAGATGGCGGCCCCAAACTTGTTGGGCATGTCATGAAGGCATACTGCGCCAAGAACGCGCTCCAACATATAGTTACAACTTCCTATCATCCTCAAGACAATGGACGCGTGGAACAGCTAAATGGCTCACTGGTTCAATTGATTGCCAAGCTCTCACAAGAGCACCCTAACACCGCATGGACTGATCACCTGCCCACCACTCTACTTATCCTGCAAACAAGAATCAACAGGGGCACAGGGTTCAGCCCCAGTACCCTGGCCATTGGGACACCTGACAGTCTGACAGGGGTTGAACAGGGAAAGCTGCAGTCCAAGGTTCCCAACAAGCCTCCCCTATTAACAACTCTATTGCTAGACCAATGGCGTGCCAAAGCCTGGGAAATCAAACACAAGCAGATTGCAGGAGGTACAAAGCACCTCAAAGCTAGATAAACTGTAGGTGACCCCATCTATACCCTCAATCCCAATTCTGCCAAGTTGAAGCCCAACCACCTAGGGCCCTTCAAGATAGCTGCCGTCTATGACAATCACACTTATCAACTTGAAGATGCCCAAGGAAACACCAAGAAGCTTCACCATGATTGCTTGCGCCCCTGCCGCGCCATCCCCACACAAAAGCTGTTTGTGCAGACCTTCACAGACCTTCCACAGACTCCAGTCTTGGTGTCTGACAATGAGCAGGGGGCAAGGGGGGTGTTGGAACTGAGCTTCCAGACTTGCCTGCTAATGTATCTTACAATACACAGGGGGCACTCAATGAGTTGCCCCTTGACGTATCTAATGTTATGAGTCAATCTGATGGAAATATCAAATGGTGGGTACTTCATCCTAATTAGGAGCTCTACCAATTCAACTTGCTGATCCACGCACAAGTAATTCCTTGGCTTTAAATCTTACATGGAACTTTCCACTATGTCACCCCCTTGTGGCCTTGTGGCTTTTCCCATATGGTATATTAATCACAATATCCTACAATAAACAATACCTTATTCTTATTATTCTGTCCTTTCTATTGGAATGTTGTCTTCCCCAATTCCAAATACTGAATCCTCATTGTTTCAGTTGCAACAA
>QTSX02001981.1:0-10618 GCA_014839935.2 Entomophthora muscae | reverse complement strand
AGCCCACCAAGGTGTGTCCTGAGTCAAAGAAAGGGTCCAGCTGGGTTGGGTACCATACTTCAGGTGAGAAAGTTTTGTAAAAAGGACATTGTGCTGTACTTGTAGGTGTGTTAACTCTTCTAGAGGTTTACTAATGAGCATTCTTGCATCTGCTGCATAAACTATAGGCCTTTCATATGAAGTTTTTTTTGTGGTTAATAAAGCTCTTGATAAGATATGTAAATTCTCCTTGGAGAAACTCATTTTCCTCTTGAAAAAGGCTTCACATTATTTGTTACCTTGAAGCTGTCAATATCCACTGATTGACTATGGTTAAGAAGCCTGTGGTTTCTTCTTAACTGCTCAACCCGCTCAGGGTTAGGGTTAGAGTAGGAAATTATGGGGAAATTCTCTATTGTTTTAAAGGAAAAACTTTTTAAGGGCTGTGAGCAATCTTTATTAAGCCATAGAAGGAGAACCCTTTAGAAACCTTATATCTCAGTGTTTCATACTAAGGTCATGTTGCTCAATAGTTGTACTGTGATATGGTTTTGTAGTCCTTGCTTGCTTCTTGTGATCTTCTTCCTCTCTTTTGATTGGCTTCTTATATGTAGCCCCTTGTTTAAACCATTTCCTTTCTAAGACATTTTTTAAAAGTTTAAACTATTTCTCTCAAATCTTTTCTAATCATAACTTTAGCTTTATAACCTACCTCTTAAAGAACTTATCTTATTTCTGATTTTTTTCCTTGCTTTATTATTAACCTTACAATTCTTTACCAATGGCCTCAGTATGTATAATAAACCTTAAACTTAACTGATGTCTATCTGTGTTGTCATAGTTAAAGCGCCTTGCTTTCTCTCTGAAGAATTTTACCAACTTCAAAGTTTCACCATCAAGGTATGTTTGTTTTATCAATAATTAACAATTTTTGATGCATATTTCTCCAAATTTCTATCATAAAAAACAAATTAGGGAAATATTTCAAGTGTTCTCTCAACATTTTCCCAGGAGGCCAAGAGCTCTCTTAACAACAAACAATGGCATGTTGCATGATTTTCAATCACAAAATAAGTTCATAGGGGATCCCTCCATCTACTCCTCACATGCACTGATACATCTAGTAGTTCATTGCCCTTTATCACCCCAAGTGGTGAGCCTGGGCTTTAATTTCAGAGTAATTACAGTAGTTTTCAAAGCTATGGTGCTAATAAAAAACACATCTCTAAGCAAAAATAACTCATATGCAAACAAAATCAATTCATCTGTAAACAAAAAAAGAAAATACAGACAAAATAAAAATAATGGATATATACTAAATTAAAATAGATTTGGATTTGCTTCTTTTTTTCTGAGATGCTTTAGTTTTTTTGAATCTTAGTTGGTTTTGTTTGCAGATGAATTAATTTTACTCAGAGATGCGTTTTTTTGCTTAGTGCCAAGGATTTGAAAACTACTGTATCTCCCCTTACTAATCACTCCAATTCATTGAGTTTAGTAGCTATTTCAATGAATATCTGTAGCAATGGTGGTCTTAGGCTTCTCATTATTATATATTACTAATAAAGGTGTCTTTCTTAAAATATGCATAAAATAGATTGTGTAGGATCCAGGACATTTCTGCCCCACTTATCATCACTGATGCCTGGTAAATCCTTACTGTTTGATGATTTCTGCTGAAAAACTTTGTAAACTTTAGTCTCTAATTACAAAATCTTTTGGCTTGAAATGTTAGTGTTCTCCCTCCATTTTCAAGCAATTTCAAGCTCTTGGCCTCTCTCATTCCAAATATCTACATTTCTCTGTTGACAGCTTGCTTTATTTGAACCTAAATTTCATCAAAATCACACAGAAAAATCAGAAAGTCTCGCAAAAACACCCTTTTTCTTATAGCACTAACTACTTTATTTGCAAATTAGTTGGCATATAGTTCCTCAAATCCATCCTTTATCTCTGTCAAAGAGCCACTTGGAAAATGACTTTGCCACTTTCAGGCTCTCTCAAGAGCTTCTCACAGAACCATCAGGAATCTCTTTCTTTAGCACAACAGTATCCACATTAGAAATACAAAACTTGGTCCTCTCAAAAGTAAAAGAATCAGACATGAAAAACTGAAAAAAATGAGGAAAACACAACAATCTTCAACAAGGCTATTTTATTTGCTATATTAGCTTACATTTATAAACAGTAGCTTTATAACCTGCTGAGATAAAAAACCATATAAGTCTAAAAACCAAAATTAAAAGCCAATGAATTTATATTGAATTATAATAGATTTGGATTCACTTTGATTTTTTAGACTGAAATGATTTTTATTATCTCAATAGGTTATAAAACTATTGTATCATTTGGGGTACATCTGGCTTAAACTCCTCCAGTTCTAGAATCATGCCTGTATTTCTAACATGTGATCTATGATATATAAGTGTTATCCAATCAAGTTTTTACCAAAAAGATCTACATGATATTTTTCCTATAATGTCAGAGAGCCAGCCTGTGGCAGGTTCAGGAGATCTGGTGAGCAGGCAGCCTGCAGGCACAGTGGAGAGGGCCCATCACAGGATGGGAGCTAACTTTACAATGTAGGAGAGAGATTTTCTGAGCAAGGCCCAAGGTCTATTGGTGGGTACCATGGAATCAAACATGTGACAGAGATTGACAAATAATAAGAAGAGGTCTCTATGTGGTGGGGAATAACCACCCAAATCCATAGGGAGTTGAGGATTAGCTATCTCTGAAGCTTCAGATACCGTTTAGTAAAATGACCAAAAGAAACATTGGGGTTCAACAGAATGATTAAACCCAACCAAAGGAGTCCCATATAAATTTCCTGCAAAATAATTAATGTGTCTTCAGCATAGAACTCTGGACATTGAGAGGTTACAACTGTCTCAGATTCAAACTCTTCAGGAAAAACGCCAATGTTAGAAGGCATTGGAGTAACATTGGGTGTCACCAATAACAAACCCAGAGTAGGGCCCCATCTTCCAGCAATAATACAGCTTAGGATCAAATTATATGGAATGTAGCGGAGTAGAATTACTACTGGATGTATTTTTTAAAATAAAGTTAGACCAGGAGATAATTTGGTTTATCAAGTAACTTAGGGAGGACTCAACTCTTAGAGTTGAACAGTGAAAAATTTCCAATATATATCAAATTTAACAACTAAGCAATATCACCTGGATCCATGGCTCCTATTCCATTTCCATTATTCAAAGCATACCTTGTCCAGCACACAAACAACCCTTGAGTGATTAATTTCTGTCAACCATTCTGATAAGCAAGGTTATATCAAGCAACTCCCAGATTACTTCTTTTTATTGGTGTCAGTTTGGTGGGGGTAATCCAATCCTGCTGATAAACTAGAGCGGCAGTGACCCATTTATGATCAATGGTTTGGTTTAAATCTGTCAACTCAGTTAACCTGGCTAACTGTCTACCAAACTTCCTGGCTTTGAGATTTAGACAATAAATACCAGGCATTATGGAAACTACTGTGACAGACCAGGCCTACAAGTGTTATATAAAGGACACCAAACAGTTGGTTGGAGGTTGATTCAGCAGTGGCCACTGTTTCTTGCAGGCAGTTGGACCAGGGGGTCAGGGGGGAGTCATGGGTACTAAGTACACGGGCAGGTGGTTGTATTTGTTGTGGAATAATAGTGGCTGATTAATATACTAGGTGCCTTCACTCCAATAAGTTCAGGCTCTATGGTTCTGGCTTTGGGGTTGTAAATTAGAATTTCTTCTAATGTAAACTTAGAGTAAGCAGTATTTGGGGGATATTATGTAAAATGTACTGGGCCAAAGGGTGCTCCTGGTAGACATATGACTTGGGTGGCTTGTCTGCTGTTTCTTGAGGTTACTTGGGAGGGGGACAGAGCCACAGGAATTGATCTGAAAATAAAAAAGTGCTAAAATTAGGTATATGATGTCCTGAGTGAATCAATAGCTAATAACACTTTCTTGCAAAAATGACAATGGGCAACTTTCTGGCGTCCCAAGGGTTCAGGGTTTAAACCCAACAATGGGATTCCAACTTGAGAATCAGTAGTAAACTACTGTCACTTGTGACATATAATAACACACCCAAGTACATCCCAGAATTGCCTGTTTTCTTTTGTGGATATTTAGTTTTGAGGCTTGAAGTATTCTGGATCTCCAGCACTAAAACCCAATGGAACATTTGTATCCTTGATACCAACTTCTGTAGTTCTAACTTGGAACCAGCTGATTAATCCGTAATATATAGACACTATTGTCTTCATCTGACAATTTTTGTACTAAGTAGTCATTTACTTTAATGCCCAACAAAATGGTTTAAAATGCAAGTCAGGTGCCGCTGTGATGCCCAGGAATACCCCAGGTGGCGCTCTGGCATCTCAGCTCCTGAAACATTCACTGGGTGGTGCCTTGATGCTTTACCAACTGGTTAGGTGGTGCTTCCAATCCAATAATTTTGACAGCTTGGTGTTTTGAACCACTATTTGGGAGTTGACTTTAGGTAAGTCCTAACATTTTATCTTGACACTGTCAAGGGCATCAAATCCCTATAATTAAATTCACATTGCTTATATTCCTGGGTACAGTAGTTTTAAAAGCTATGGCAACAAGCAAAAACAATTCAGATTTAAACAAAATGAACTCAGCTTTAAACAAAATTGAAATGAATCCAAATCTATTGTAAATCAATATAAATTCATTTAAAATTAATTCTGTTTAAATCTGAGTTCATTTTGTTTAAATCTGAATTGTTTTTGCTTGTTGCCATAGCTTTTAAACCTACTTTACATGTTAATTAACATTCTCAGCTAATTAAACAATTTTCCAGATACCTAGTCTCCAAGCCTGATTCAGCCAGCCTTACCTTGATCCCATTAATTAGCTTGACATAATTACCTTCTAGAGCTTTATCATCCATTTTATAAAGATACCAAGATTATCCAAGAACTCTTAACTGGAGATTGCCATACCTACCCTACAGAATCCATGATATGGTCAACCAACATAATATATATTGGCAAGCTTATTTGGCCAAACATCCTGAGTGACTGGTGTGCAGCCATAGCCCTCAAGCATGGTCATTCTGGGTGGCTCTGGGGAGATACCATACTCATTGTTGAAATTGTTGACCAGGTACACTAGGAAGTTATGACAGAGACCAATGTATAGATTGTCTATACTTGCCCCATAAGAATTGTGCTACAGAGAAACACTGGTTTTGGATCAAAAGGCGGGACATAGGACCACTGTGGCATAGCCATTAGTTTACATGTGTTGCCATACTACCTATCAAAGCCTTAATGTGCTGAAGTTCTGGCTCAGATTGATCATACATACTGGGATGGCGCCCAGCTCAAAATTTGAGCCATTCAATTAATCCTTGGGGAAACCCCTTTAACTAGATACAAGACTCATAATTAAAAAGAAAGGGGTGCTCCTAAACAACCATCACATATCACACTAGCAAAGGCCACCTGTGCTAGGTGAGCGGTAAATAATCCTATCCTCCCCTGTAGTGTAAGAGAGAAACCTGTAATATGAACAGCCGTAAAAAGCGGTGCAATATAATGGCCTAGAAAGTGTTGCTAGCAGTCTGGGTGTAGCACAAATAAGGGTATATGATGAAAATAGGACTATACAGGATCTTTTAGAAAATTTCCTCTCCCTGTTGGTATGGGAGCAATAAAAATTAAGTCTATTAACCCAGACTTCAAGAAGGCCATTATTTCATGATAGTGAAATGTTTGGCAGGGATTGATTGCCCAATGAGAAAACATTGTACAGAAAAGAAAGTTACAAACCTTTGAGCCAGCTGATGAACTAAGTTTGGTGATGTGTATATAATTCTTGGAAGTATATAAACAAAATAAATGGGGGAATTAAGAAGAAAATGGTGATTTATTTGATATGGAGATATGAGTAATATAGTACTGTGATAAGCCACATGCTGTACATGTATACCATGGCATCCTGGAGCTTTCCCAAGTAGTGTTCCTATCAGGATTCAAATGGTTAGTCTGTGTACAGCTTGATAGTGTGGCAGGAGTGTCACTGATTATTTTTAGATGGTCAATTCTTTAGGGAATAGTTTCCCAAGAGAGCAGCTGTAGATGTTGCAAAACTAGTAATTGATAAAAAGTGGTTGGTGGCTGTAGTGAAATAGCTATGAGCTATGACACTATTTACCAGCTTCTATTGACCAGACTAGGCTATAGGCCTTATCTGTTATCCATATAAAGCTTTAGGCTTTATCTGTCAGCCATAGAAGTCCATGGGCCATACCTGTTGGCCATAGAAGTCCACGGGCCATACCTGTTGGCCACAGAAGGCTATGGGCCATACCTGTTGGTCATAAGAGTCTATAGGCCTCATCTATCGGCCATAAGATGCTATAGGCATTTCCTGTTGATCATAGGAGTCTATAGGCATTTTCTGTTGATCATAGGAGTCTATAGGCCTTATCTTTTGGCCATAAGATGCTATAGACATTTCCTGTTGGTCATAGGAGTATATAGGCCTTATCTGTTGGCCATAAGATGCTATAGGTATTTCCTGTTGGTCATAGGAGTCTATAGGCCTTATCTGTTGGCCATAAGATGATATAGGCTTCATCTGTTGGCCATACAATGCTATAGGCATTTTCTGTCATCCATACAAAGCTTTAGGCTTTTGTCTGTTGGCCAGACAAGTCTAAGGATCAAAGATGTTGGCCAGACCATTCAACATGTCACATCTGTTGCTCAGATGAATTACAAGTGATCTGTTAAACTGTCTGTTCCATAATCTGTCCAGATTATGCCCAATTTGCCACAATTGCCTTTGTAACAACCAGTTGCTAACTGAAGCTGATGATCTAACTTACAACCACTCTTGTCAGTTGTAATCTCCACATGAAACTGTAGCAACTAACTTGATTGATCATCATTATTCCATATTGTTGATCAACATTTCAGTTGGCTATCATCTCAAAAATGCCTATATAATCTTCAATTGACTTATGTAATAAATTAGAGACCTTTTATTGTAAACCAAATACTGCTGTTTCTCCTTTAACTTGGATAATTTACTTGTCAACTGCCTTTGCAGAGGTGCAGACCTTGGGTCTATACAACCATGATAGCTCCTGTAAGCTATAAAAAGATGTTGAGCTCGTGTTTTCAGCACTGTTAATATAGAGACACCTAGGAATCATAAGTCTGCTGTAAGCCACTTATCAATTCTGAATCCTCTCTTTCCCCTTCCCCAGTATCCCTTGTCTGTCTGGATTCCAACTGATTAACATACACCCATTCCTCCACCAGCCCTGTTCTGATTCCGTTGTCTTGTTGCCAACCAACAACTGAATCCTTCCCAAAGTATATATTGTCTATCTGGTATCTGACTGACTATTATACACTGACTCTGTATCCTGTACTGTTGCTCTGTTGCCGGCCAACTCCTGAACCTCTTCTGCTATTGTTAATACTATGATCTTCATATATTGACCATAGTTAGCATCTCCTCAGTTTTATGCTGGCAAGGCATATTCTGTTGTACTCCACCTTGCCTGGTACTCACATATACAAGTACTGCTTAAGCCCAACAACCTGTTAGAGCAGTCACCACAGTGGCCACCCCTGTGAAAGATCTTTCTTTACTTTGCTATTTTCTCCAAAATTTGCCGCCTCTAAAATGAGATATGTACACCCTCTCATTAATGGCAGTCTACTGGTCAGTTACCCAGAGAGCCCAAGCTATGAAATCATAATTGAGGATGATGAAAATTTATCAGAGGGAGTAAAAGTATTTCTCTCCAGCCAATCCAAAGCTAGCATAAATTTGAAGGCCCCTTCTTAACAGTCTTTCTTTACTAACTGAAAACTTGTTTTTGGTTTTTTTCATCTAGCTACAATCAAGATTGGCACTAACCTAGATAAACTATCACTATGGTCTAGCATCTAGAACCCTAGGGACTTCTTTACTCCCACTTGATATTGGCATGGATTTGATGAGGATTGCCTTTTAGGGAAGCTTCAAATATGGAATTGAGAAAGAAGAGAAGTATATTTTATTAGATAATACTTTAGATTTATATAGCTTTAGCTGTGGCAGAGATTTAGTTGGATTGAACCTAGGGGTTGGTCATGTGCAGGATGAGTTCAAGTCACTAGATACTTGGAAAGTCATGTGATATTGCTTGGTTGCCATTTCTGGTATATTGAACTGTATATTGGGAGGGCACCAAATTGGGTGATGACTGGATGTTAAGTGGGTTGGCAGTAGCCAGAATACTTTTACATCCAGATCCTTGACACCTCCCCTTAAGCAGTTAATCTGGTACATCAGGAGGGGGCTTTGTCTTGACAGCTGTTGTCTGATGTTCCTGGAGTTGTTTGCTAGTTGGTACCAGTTGGGTCAAGTGTTCTCCTTTGCTAAGGCAAAGGCAGGTTCTGTGGTATTTCTTGACAACAGGGTCTTTGGCACCTTGGAATTTCACTAGATAAGTGTTGTGGTCTGGTCTGTACTTGATGATTATTCCTGGTCCCCTGTGTACTAAGTCTAGTTTCTTTCTGTTTCCAGCCAGGACCCAGACAAGGGAGTTGATGGGGAGTGGTTCCTCTATAGATGTTACCTTTTGTGTTTTGCGCCTATTTATTTCTGCTGTTTTAGCTTTGAGGTGTATGTGTTGTAGAGTTGGTACTTGTTCTACTGTGGGGGGTTTCCCTGGGGGAATCTTTACATATGGTTGATTGTTTTAGGTAACTATCTCTGGTTTGTATCTGTATGTTAATTCAAATGGTGAGTAGCCTGTCCCTTGATTGGTGCGGACCCAGGATACTAATAATTCATGTTTCACGTATAGTGGCCATGTGTCTTTGACTTTGCCATCCATTATTTTCTTGAGGGTTCTGATAAGGCTGCTGTTTAGGCGTTCAACTCTGCTGTTGGCCTATGGCCTGTAGGAAGAGGTTGTAGAATGTTTGATGTTTTTGGATTTTAAATTGTTGTTTACTATGTGAACTGATAACTCTGTTGCTCTATCAGTTATGATGTATTCTGAAGTGCTGTAGTCAGCTATGATTGCTTTGTTAATTAATCAGTTTATTGTTTCTTCTTTGTGATCCTTTGTTGCCCAGCAGATGGGCCAGTGTGTAGCAAATCCAATGGCTACAATTAGGAAATGTTGATTTGTCTTAGTTTCTGGGAAGGGGCCAACTACATCCAGTCCCCAAACCTTGAATGGTTCAGGGTCAGGTACTGGTTTAATTGTTGGTTGGGGAGCCTTGGTGATGGTGCATTTCTCGCACACTGTAAACTTTTTCAGAACATCAATTATATCTTGTTTAAGATTAGGCCACCATACTATCTCTTTTAAAGTGAGGTATAGATTGTTAGTTTTTGTATGTCCTAGTAAATGGTGATGTGTTAATCTGGTGTCAACTCTTTGTGTGAGTGGGATGTAGGGAACATGTTTGTCATTAATGATTTGATATACAGTACCATTTGATATTGATAAAGAGCGCCTTTTTGGGAAAGCTTCAGATATGCAATTAAGAAAGAAGAGAAGTATATTTTATTGGCTAATACTTTAGACTTATATAGACTTGGCTGTGGCAGCAATTTAGTTGGATTAAACCTAGGAGTTGGTCATGTGCGGGATGGGTTCAAGCCACTGGATACTTGGACAGTCATGTGATATTGCTTGGTTGCCATTTCTGATATGTCAAACTGTATATTGGGAGGGCACCAAATCAGGCAATGACTGGATATTGAGTAGGTTAGCGGTAGCAAGAATACTTGTACATCCAGATCCTAGGTTGTTGGGCTTAAGCTATATATGTGGTGCCAGAGCAGGTGAATTACGAAGCAAGTGCCTTGCCAGCATAAAACTGAGGAGATGCTAACTATGAGTCATGAGATCATATTAACAATAGCAGAGAATTCAGGGATTGGCCATAGCAAACAACAGTACAGAATGGAAGTCAGTGTATAATAGTCAGTCGAACAGATAGACAATATAGCCTGCTGGGAAGGATCTGTTGGTTAACTGGCGCGGGGAATCAAGGGCAGAGGCTGAATGGAGTGTATGTTAATCCCGGTTGGAATCCAGACGGGGCAAGGGATTGCTGGGGAGAAGAGAAGGATTCAGAGATTGAGTGGCTTGCAACTAGACTTATGATTTCACAGATTATCTCTATATTAACAGTGAGCAACACGAGCTCAAGCATCTTTTATAGCTTACGAAATTTATCATGGTTAATATAGACAAGGTCTGCACCTCTGCAAGACGTTGACAAATAAATTATCAAATTAAAGGAAACAGCAGTATTTGAGTTTACGAAAAGATCTCTAATTTATTACATAAGTCAATTGAATTTTATATAGGCATTTTGGAGATGATATTAACCAAAATGTTGATCAACAATATAGATAATGATGATCAATCCAAGTTAGTGCTACAGTTTCATGTGGAGATTTTGGCCCCGACGGTGGTTATGGGATTAGATCATCAGCTTCAGTTAGCAACTAATTACAAGGCAATTGTGGCAAATTAGGCATAATGGACCGAGATTATGGAACAGACAACAGATCACTTGTAATTCATCTGAGCATGATGTGACTGATCCTTAGACACTGTCTGGCCAACAGACAA
>QTSX02001980.1:0-10656 GCA_014839935.2 Entomophthora muscae | reverse complement strand
GATATTTGATCCCAAAACCTCTAATATTTCTGCCTTCCTGACAATTTACAAAACTGCAATGTGTAGTACTACTGACAAGCTTAAAAAGGAGCATATTCTTACCTGCCTGCATCCTACGTGCCAAGAAGTTGTAGTCCCCAAGCTCCCTTCCATTGTTACTTGGGAGGATATGAAACACCTCCTGATTGAGGAATTCAGAGGAGATCTCAGCTTGGAGGTCAAGAAAGATGCATTTAAGCACATTGCCTTTAAGCCCAAGGAAACCCTGGCTGAGTTTGCTGACTGCTTCTATATTGAAGGACAACAGTTAATCACCAGTTGTCAGTTAACCCCTGTGAAGCTTACACAGCATGTTCAAATGCTTTGAAGGTGAATCAGCTCCTGCACCTTCACTTTAAGGCGCACAAAGCCTCTCTTACGTCCATGAAGAGTATTAAGACCCTCTTGCAAGACATGCATTTGACCCACGGGGGTACAGTGGTTTGTGAAAATAAGGCCAACAACACTGGAACCACCTCCTGTACTCCGCACATTATGACCCTGGGCTCAAGTAGACAGCCTAAGAGACAAGGATGTCAAAATTGTAGTCAAATAGGACACCACTCACGCACTTGCACTAATCCCCAAGTGGAAGGTTGCAATCCCAAGGAACAGGCGGGAAAAAAGAGGTCAGCTTAGAAACGGAGACGCTCTCTGCTGACCAATCTCCCCTGTCTCTGCCTGATCCTCCCTCTGAAAAGAAGTCTTTCCCTTCAGCTGGCCCAACAATTCTCACCTGTTCCACAATCTTTCTAGTGATTCTGAACCTCAAGATTCTGAATTTGATGAATCAGATAGTTGTGGCTACTCTGTGTTGGCTGTCCCTGAGCTTCTATGTAGTCCTTCCAAAATTCTGGCAGGGAGAACCCCAACTACCACTTTTCCATCTTTTAGAGTGAAGCCAAGGCCCTGTGGCTCGTCCTTACCTAGCCCAGGCTCATTACAGCCTCCTGTCCCGGTAGACTCTTTTGAAAGGAGCTGCAGAGCTAGCTCAGAAGCCCTCTTCAGAATGTCCCTGTATCTCTCCCTTTGGAACTGTGTATAAGGGAATCCCTCTTATACAATGCATGTTATTGAAATGGGAGAAAAATTTAAAGCTGTAAAAAAATAATTGGCTGTCTTACCCCCTTTGGAAAGATACTACCCATGTGGAAGTTTTAATCCAAAAGGTTAATATCAAAGCAGATTCGGATGTGGGTTCTCTAGTAAATATGAGTATCATCCAAGCTAATAAAAGCTTCGCTGGCACCTGACCCTCAGCTTCACTTAATCATACAGTACTGCTGGCATAGCTCCGACTGAAGCCATTCTTTCCTCTCTGCCATACCCACAAGGTTTGGAAAGCTTCTCATTTGCTTCCCCTGCTGTTTGTCCTCGAAAGGAGCAAAAGCTGCAAGATCTCCTAGTTGGTACAGAATTCCTCCTAGAATATGGCTGGATTAACAAGCCTTTTGGAAGTGTGTATACCCCTGTGGTCTTGAGATACAAGGTCCTTACAATCTTTGAGATACCCCCACAACTTCTAGCCCGCCACATTCAGGCTGTGTGCTCAAGTATCCCATAGGCATCTTCTTGCTCAAGTACAGAACTTATTCCTCCAGCATGTGTCCTCCCTCCTTCAGTCTTGCAGAAAAAATTGTGCCTCTCCTTACCCCTGTGGCTGTCAACATACCTCCAGGCTCCCAAGTGGTTATAGACTCTCAGATCTCTTACAGCTTCCTGAAAAGCTTTTCTCGGGCTATACTCTCACTGAATCTTTAAACCACAAGGAGCCTCGGTTGTGCCTGGGGATCTTGGTATCAGCTCATAAGGAACTTGTACAGTTGTTGCTAACTGACCTGACTGCTTTGCCTATGAATGTGTCTTGGGGCCAGTCGTGGGGCACGGTCGCATATTAGGGCAGAGTGGAGTGGTGTCCCTCTACCCTTTTGAAACCTTCAGCAACTTTAATCTACCTGAGGAAAACCTTCAGGTTCTCTCCTTGTTCACCACTGCTGATTTTCTCCCCAACTGTCACCCATCCAACAAAGGGAATGTTGCTGAGAACTGCTCGTCTGTTTAACAATATCTTTGCCTCTGGGCCTACAGACTATGGCATAGCCAAGGGGTCATACATAGATATACTGCTGATGTACACCCCTTGTGCCAGCCTTACTGCCCACAGTAGGGTAGAAAATGTCCAGGTTTCTAAGGAGCTCAAGCAAGCTATGAAAGCGCTGGTTCTTGCCATTATAAGTCCATTTTGTACCTCCTCAAGAAGAAGGACAGAGTCACTGCATTGTAGTGGATTACCACAGTCTAGTTTTCTCACAAAAAATTATACCTGTTCATCTAGGATTTAATGTCATATCAGACAACTTGGAGACTCAAATTACTTACTCACGCTATGGATCTAGCTTCTGGGTATTGGCGGGTTGTTGTCTCCAGAAGACCGGAAAAGGCTGCCCTTATCACTTTGTAAGGTCTCTATGAACTCCCTTGCTGCCCCAGGCTCTACAACGCCCTGGCTGTGTTTCCAAGGGCTGGACTCTCTTCTACAGGATCCCAGAGCTCTCCTGTGTTCTTTGTATAAAGCCAGTATGCTCACTTCTTCAGCTCCACCCTTACTGTCCATTTGGATCACCTCTGGCTATCACCCTCAGGAATTCCAGAAGCTGGGCTTCGGAAAACCAAGCCCTCTGAGTGCTTCTGCTGCAAAGAAAGCTTAGTTTTGGATATAGAGGTCATGGAACTGGAATGCACCCACAGAATAGTAGGAGTGGAAGCCAGCTGGCCAATATCTGCCTCCTAGCAATCTGGGGGTCAAAGGTTTACAACAGCATGATGGGGATACTACTGCCAGTTCAAATAAGACATGAATTGAGCCCGGCCCTTTTTCAACCTATTTACACCTTGTTCCCTTTGAGTGGAATGACAGCCGACAGCGATCCTTTGAAGCGCTTAAGGCCAAGCACAAAGAGGCTTTCATCCTAGTCTATCCTGATTATGATACGGAGTTCATCTTTTACACTGACGCTAGTGGAGTAGCTGTCGGTGCCATTTTAGACCAGCTTGACAATGGGGGCGTGGGTTGATCTGCGCGCTATTCCTTTACAAGTCCTCAACAAACACAAGAGGAACTATAGTGTCACCAAAAGGAATACCTAGCAGTGGTACATGCAGTGAAACAGTTTTGACACTACATTACAGAACTCACTTTACTTAGCCACTGACCATTCATTCATTAAGCAGCTGCAGCAACTAAAGGAGCCTGAAGGTCAATTAGCATGTTGGGCTCTGCACTTACAAGGATGAATTTCACTGTGGTTCACTGTCCTGGTGCGCAACATCAAAACACTGATGGATTGTCAAGGATGCCTATCTAGCTATCCATCCTGCAGACGCTGATTGCCTATATGAATTAATAGGGTACCCTGACTCCTGGATCACTGAGCCAGAAGACATCTAAATGGCACTCCAGGCTCTATCAAAAGATACTATGATTTGGGATAGACAACTCTTCAAGAAAGTCAACAACACCTATCTGCCTACGTTTGTCCTAGTATGAGAATAGCCATTATCCTCCAAGCCCACATTAATACTGGACATGGGGGTATAACAAAAACCCATGAATGACTGTGCGAAAACTTCTATTGAGAAAACATGCACCTCTTAATCCCTGACGTCCTTGCCTCCTGTCATTCTTTCAGCTACAACAACTCTGACCTTCCCAACATTAATTCAAGCTCATCCCCCCTTAAGCATGCCTTCCACACTGTGAGCATTGATGCTGTGGGACCTCTTACTTGTTCTAGGTCTGTATTTTGCTTCATCTTGGTAGCAGTAGACCATTTTAGAAAATAGGTTGAAGCCAGAGCTACAAAAGATGTAACTTCCAAGACCAGGCTAATTTCTTGTTGCAAGATATCTTCTACTGTAATGGCTGCCCTCAAGTCCTGCTTTCCAACAATGGCACCAACTTTATTGCTTGCCTCATATGGTCTATTGTAGAGGCTATGGGCACTCACCAATCCTTCTCTTTGCTGTATAAACGGTTAACCAATGGAACTGTTGAACGAGCAAATTCCTTTCTTGTGTCCATCATGAGGAAACTCACCCTCTCTGATGCCGCCAATTGGGATATGTTCCTCCCTGCTGCTCTCTTTGTGTATCAACTCAGTAGACACTGAGTGACTGGCCAATCTCCCTTTTCCATGCTTTATGGGTGTGAAGCCACAACTCCCTCCATCTTGGGACCCCCTTTTATCAAAGTTGATGTGTCTGCCAATCCTGAAGCTCATGTCAAAGACTTGACTAATTGCATCATTGACATTCAGGCAACAGCATATCAACTGCCTATAAAGTCAAGGCCTTGGAGCTCTTGCCTTCCAATGCTTCTAGAGCCCCCTCCCTTAGTACCAAGTTTGTGATCTCTTCCTCTACTATTAGAATTGTACTGGAGGTAGAGCCCATAATTTTGAATCCCTCTGGGTTGGACCTTGTGAAGTCACCTTCAAGAAGTGTGTCAAGTATACTGTGAAGCTGCTGTCATCTGGCCGTCTTTTTTCCCAAGTTCATTCCAAATTTCTCCGCAAATATCAACTCTCTATGTCTAATCTTGAGGGGGGAGATGTTGTAAATTGCGCCATTAATACTATTTCAATATGACATTCAAATAGTGATATGTGCAAAGATTTGGTTGGTTTTGCGTTTGACTTTGGAAATTCCTTACCTTCCGTAAATGGGTCTGATACAATCCCCACCCATTCCAGAATATCATACCTGCCTTTGTCTGATCCTGGTATGACCTCACCTTAACGTGACCCCCTCTCGCCACTCTATCTATCTAATGAGTGATTATCAGCCCTTGTCTACTATTTAAGTAGAATCAACTCTCCTAATAAAGACAAGTTTATCCACATTTGTGTTGGCTTTAATATTCTTCAAGCTTTTTCCTTTCCTTTTTGCCAAAATAAATTCATCATATTATATTCCAGGAAATTAAGGTACATGCTGTTGAAACAGCAGGCTTGACCTGCCAGCAATGTTCCAAGTAAGCAGGTTGTGACCCACAATCTGATTACCCAGTCACTCAAAGCCAGACTAAGAAGTCAACTCAAATTGCCAAATCCAACAACATGAACAAATGCTGATCCCCTACAGTGAATACCCTGTTTTGGCGCTTGACTCATTACCAGGATCAAGCTACCCCCTTCACCATTCAACCATGTGATCAACGCTATCATGTTCCTGTTATCCATGATCCACACCAACTATATAATCATTATCTCTCAATAAATAATATTATCTAGTTTCTAAATATTTTTCCCTTGTAACTCTGCTAAACCAGCACAGTTACAAAAATGCCCTTAATTTTTCCCTGAGTGTCAGGGCCCAGATTGCCCTGGACAGTCAGCTGGCATTCCTAGAGTTGAGAAAACCCACAGTGTGAGAACCCACACAAAGTATCTTCCAGGGCAAGAAACCCCTTTTGACTAGCAAATGGCCTGGGATTTGAGAGGCACACAAGCCTAAAATCCCTGGCTTTGAGCCTATTATCAAATTTGGGCCACTCACCTATCAGGAAATGGTACATTGGGAGCACAATTGTTTGATTGCGCAATTGGGCGCTGAATCACTTGCAAGTTCTATAAATAACTGTGGCACCTCAGCATGCTGCAGTTCAAGAAAGGATCATGTTATAGCAACCAATGAGTTTCACCCCTTGCCCAAGCATGCAAATTCTGGTAAAAATTGTAAATTCAACTCAAATTGATGCCATCAGTTCTCTGATGGCACAAAAGGCCACAGAATCTCCAGTAAGTATAAGTAGTGAGGGGGAGAAGCCCTCCCTCACTGTTGACATCTTAATAAAGCAATTTTATGCCCAGAAATCATTACCTTGTTGTAGGAATTGTCTATTTTTGCTCAAATGTAATCTTTCTCTTTGCATCTATTTTGGAATACACAACACAATACAAACTTGCATATCCTTATCCTCCTGGTTACACTCCTGCTGCTCCAGTCAATCCACCCTGCGCTCTTGACTTGGAGTACTTTCATCCCCATCATCTGGATCTGCTGCCTACTATGAAGGAGATTCCTTCTACTCCTCTTCTTCCCAACGCGCCTCCTGCTCAGGATTTCATTAAGTTGGGGTTTGTCTATATCACAGTATTGGGGCTGGCCAACCAAGTTGTGCCCCATACTGGGAGTTGGCGCCCCCTAGCCACTGCTCTCAACTACCTGGTCCATATTATACCTATTGTGTACATGGCCTTCCAGTCCCAGCCTTCCTTCCCCGCAGGAGTTCAGTCAGACTATGGAATGGGCCATGACAGTATGTCAACCATATCTAAACTAGTAACCCCAGGCCCCTATTATTCTTTGATTATAGGGGCATCTTGTATGCTTTTATTTTTGAACTCAGCTTACTACCTAAGGCAGTATTTGACCAAGAAACAAGAAAAGAACAAATGCCAAGAAGAAATTTTTCCCAAGCTATCCCAGGTCCAGACTGTGATCATCTCCACCTCAAACCAGAATACTGCTGCCCCCACAACCTTTACTGACCTGCCAAAAATGTACTTGGCTGGCTTCAGAAAAGGAATGATCATGATAAACACCTTGTTCTGTGCCCACCCCAAGAGCTTCAGAGACAACACTCAGAAGGTTATGATGATGGCCGCCCAATTGATGGATGATGCCATAGAAACCTTCTTGACCAGCCTTGAGGAAGACAAAGACCTCATACTCTCCTACAACCAATTCCTGGAGAGAATGAACTCTGCAACTACCCCTGCTGGGGCCAAGATCCAAGCCTACAAGGGTCTCATCTGCCTGACCCAAGGAAGGGACAACCTGGAGACCTACATACAACAATTCCTACGCCTGGCAGAGGCAGCCAAAATTCTTGATGACATATCAGGTCTGCATTTCAGAAACAGTTTGAACCCACACCATGCCAGCCTAATGAGACACCACTGATCCAACCTCTCCAAAGACAAGCTCCTGGCTATTGCCAGAGGCATGGACTTCAGCCAACCACAAGGATACCACACTGACCAACCCTGGAACAACCAAAACCCTGGTGCAAGTAGGCCCTGTATGAACATGTCCCCCAAAGAGTACCAACGCCACGTCAGAAGTGGGCTATGCTTCTATTGCCACCAGAGTGGCCATTTATCCAAGGATTGCACTAGACACTCCAACGGAACCCAAGGAGCTACCATCTCAGCAATAAACAATGCTTCCCAGTCTTATCCTATCATTGACACTACTTTATGTTATCATTACCATGAGGTGAACAATGTAGCCCTCCTAGACAGTGGGGCAACCCTCTACTACATTGAACGTAGCCTAGCTGAGAAAATGGGTATACCAATCCAAGGAAGCTCCCAACTGGTAACCTTGGGTAACAAAGACAACAGACCTGTCCCACAAATTTGAAGAGTTTGTATCCCTGAAGTTAAATAAGAGACTCCTGCCCACCAGATTCCATGTCATGGAGAAGCTTCCCAAATCTGTAATGATAGGTTTTGAATGGTGAGTTGACCACCAATTGAACTTGGACTACAAGAACCATCAAGTGACTTTTTTTCATGAGAACTAAACCTTAGAGGTCCCCTGCCTGAACCCCCCATCAGACCCCTGAGTTAAACAACATCACCATGAAATCCTGAAAAGCTGATATCCCAAAATGTTTGAAGCCTTGGGAGACCGTCTTCTCAGAAGAAGAAGCCACCACTTTGCCTAAACACAGTCAGTTTGACCACACCATTGACCTCCTCCCTGGAACCCAGCCTAAGCATGGACCAGTCTATAGTTGTAACATGAAGGAACAAGCCGCCTTAAGAGAGTACTTGGACAAGATGTTAAAGAAGGGATATATACGTGTCTCTGAATCTCCTTGTTTGTCCCCTTTATTGTTTGTTAAAAAGAAGGGTGGTAATCTACGTCCTTGTGTCAACTATCAGGGCCTAAACAGCATCACAGTAAAAAACAGATACTCTGTACCCAATGCTGAAGACCTCTCAGACCAGCTTTCAGGAGCCAAAATCTTCTCAAAGGTTGATTTGAGGGATGCTTTTCACCAGATCTGGATCAGGCCTGGCAACAAATGGAAGACCACCTTCAAGACTAGGCAAGGTCTCTTCAAATACTTGGTTATGCCGTTTGGGTTGTGCAACGCGCCCAGCACCTTTAAAACTATGATTTACGTGGTCTTGGGAGGACTCAAGAGCCAGTGTTGTGTAGCCTACTTAGATGACATCCTCATCTACAGTTGCACCCCTGAGGAACATGATGAACACCTTCAAGCTGTCCTAAAAAGCTTCAAGAAACACAGACTCTTTTTTAAACTCCAGAAATGTGAGTTCTTCCAAGAGGAAGTAGAGTTCCTGAGGTACAATGTACTAAAAGGGGGGTTTTGCAATGACACCTGATAAAATAGAGGCCGTGATGTCATGGCCTGAACCTAAGAACCACAAGGAGGTCAGAAGTTTCCTGGGCCTGGCAAACTTCTGCCGGGAATTTGTCCAAAATTTTTCTATCTGCTTGCCCTTGACCCGCCTTACCTCTGAGAAACATCCCTTTGTGTGGGATGACGTTGCCAGATCCGCCTTTGAGTTGCTAAAGAACGCCTTTTTTCCGCCCCCGTCTTGGCAATGCCAGTTTACAATAAGCCCTTTATTGTGGAAACAGACGCCTCTGACTTTGCATTGGGAGGGGTGTTGCTTCAGGAGGGGCATGATAGTAAGCTGCACCCTGTAGCTTACAACTTGAGGAAGTTCACTCTGCCTGAGTTGAACTACCCCATTTACAATAAAGAGATGATTTCTATCATTCAGTCTTTGAAACATTGTAGAAGATAATTGTGTGATGCCAACCACCCTATGAGAATCATGCCTAATCACAAGAACCTGGCATACTTCTTCAAACCACAACAACTTAATCAGCAACAAGCTAGATGGGCCTTATTCCTAGCAGATTACAACTTATCAATCAGCTACAAGCCTGGAAAAATCAACATTGTACCAGATGCCTTAAGCCAAAGAGTTGACCTTTTTCCTAGTGCAAAGAGATTGAAGAATTCAACACTAAATTCTTACTGGCTCCCAACATGATTGAACCAATTCTCCTATTCCTAGGACTAGCCAGTAAAAGAGAAGAAATCCAACTATCTCAGACTTTAGACAAACACTGCATCTCCATCATGGAAGATTTAAGGAAAGATAACAACATTCAATACTACCAAAAAGTTACTTCTTACATGGAAACACCCCTGCAGCTACACAGACGCACCTACATACCAGAGGATCCACTTCACTTATAGATACTGAAGGAATACCATGACTCCCCCATGTCAGGACACCCTGGGCGTATAAAGACACTCAAAGAAGTCCAGAGAACTTACATGTGGCCCAGGATGAAGCCAGAAATTGAAGGATACCTCAGTGGTTGAGAGACATGTGGATGTACCAAGCCTAAGCAAGGAAATCCAGAAGGATTACTACAACCTCTTCAGATTTCAGAAGGCCCTTGGAAGTCAGTTTCCATGGACTACATTGTGGAGCTACCCAATTCAAAAGGATTCAACGTCATCCTTGTAATTGTTGACTGTTTCACCAAGATGGCTCACTTCATTCCAACAACAACCAAAGTAACAGCAAAGAAAAATGCCACTCTATTCCAGAACCAAGTATTCATGAACCACAGACTCCCACAATAAGTGGTCTCAGACAGGGGCTCACAATTCACCTCCAAGTTTTTGGGCCCAAATCCTAAAGGACTTGGAAATAAAAAGATTGTTATCTACTGTATATCACCCCCAGAGCAACAGACAGACCAGGAGAGTAAACCAGGTCCTCAAACAGTACTTATGATGCTATGTTAACTTGAAACAGAACAATTGGGTAAACCACCTACCAATGGCTCAATTTTTGTACAGCAACCAAGACCACAGCTCCGCTGTTATTTCCCCCTTCAAAGCCAACTACAGATTCAACCCCACATGGGATGCCCCCCCACAGAAAAAGCCAACAAGCCCAAAGGATGAGACTGGGTCAGCAACATCCACGCGTGCCAAGAAGAATGTGCCAAGAACCTGAGAAGAGCAGTACAAGTATACAAGGGTTTTGCCAACAAGAAACAAAGCCCTGGCCCCCCAATTAAAGTAGGAGACCCTTGTGTATATCAGCGCAAAAAACATCAAGACCACTGCCCCGCTAGCTTGAGCCCCCAACAAAGAGGCCCTTACAAAGTCTTACAACGCATTGGTACTGTAGCCTACCAACTAAAACTGCCCCCAGATGGAAGACTAACAACGTATTCCACCTCTACCTGTTATCAAAAAAAGAAAGGACCTTATCTCCTACACCAGATAGTGAGAACAACTCCCCCACCCATCAAAATAGGAAGCTTCATGGAACACAAGGTTGAAGCCATCCTGGGACACAAACTCTGATACCAAACCTCACTTCCTGATCAAATGAAAAGGATACCCTATGAAGAGAATACTTGGGAACCACAATCCAACCTGGAGAATGCTGCCACCTTGCTGAAGGAATATAATTCTTGGAATAAAGAGTTGTTCTCTGCAAGCTCAACTATGGTATAAGATGATGTCAGGGCCCAGAT
>QTSX02001979.1:0-10685 GCA_014839935.2 Entomophthora muscae | reverse complement strand
TAAGAAGGACTAGCATAAATGAATACAGGTATAGGATGCTTGTTTTGGACTCTTGGAAGTGTAGATGTTTATAAAAAAAGAAGCAGTAAAAGAATTAATTAATGCTGCCAAAAGATATGATATAAAGATGGAATTAATTATCATATAAATAAAAGAAAGGAAAATAAAAAGTAAGTTGCAGTGTTTGCACTGTAGATTTATTGGAAGCTGATTGAGTGGAATGGTGCCAGAATAATGGACCAGTTAACGCTTTGGTGCGCAAAGTGATGTTGATGAGAGGTTTGATCAGTGAAAATTGCTTTCCTAGTTGGATCCCGGTGGAACTTAAGAAATGGTCTATTTTTGCGCTCTGAATTCATTGATTGAGTTTGGAAGGTTTCTTGATGAATATGATTGGTTAGAGCCAAAGCTTAAAAAGTATAAGTGAGAAAACAGTGAATCAACCTTAAGCTTTTGAGAAAGTAAGTATGTAAGCTTAAGTTATTGTAGGAAAAAGTGAGTGACAATGGTTTAAGCTTTGAAGAAAGCCATTTTGAAGGCGGAACTGTTGGGAAAAGGACACTAAAAGAAGGGGAGCTAGCTGGAAGTTACATGGTCTTTTTTGGGTCTTTGACTTGGTTTTTTCAGATCTTTTGAGTTTCTGCCAAAAGGTTTTTGGAAGCCTTTTGATCGCCAGCAGGAGCTTGGTTTGACTTATACAAGTGGAATAACAAGGCCACTAGAGCTATAAATAGAGCTGAAGCCCAAGATAACGGAGCAGGAGTCCAAGAATAAGGAGCTGGATCCTAAGCGCGGAGCAGGAGTCTAATTCTAAGGAGCAGAAGCCCAAGTCTAAGGAGCAGAAGTCCAAGACTAAGGTGAAGGAGTCTAAGACAAGTCCACAAGGAGTCCAAGATATTGTTGGAGGACTCCAAGTAGTGGAACCATATTGTTTCCCTGGCCCCCCAGGTCAAACCAGAAGGTTTCCAAGGGGATCTTCCTTCTGAGGGTGAACAAAGCCCATTTTTACCCCAAATACTTCTGAGATACATTTTCCTTTCTTTACTATAAAATGACATCCTCTTTCTAGCTGGTCCCTGGCTATAACCCAGGACACACTCCGGGACGTGTGAACAGGAACCCCACACTCACCTAGCACAAACTCCTGGCCAAACCTTCCAAGTGTCAGTTCTATCAAGAGAAACTACTCTTACTAGGGCATGTGATGTCTAAGGACACACCTCAAGCCTGAAAAACAGAAATTTGAGGCTATTTGAAAATACCACCACCTAAGGATAAAAAGAAGAGCTCAGTTCTTTCTTTGAATGATAGCTCACGTTTGAAAATTTACCCAGACTGTGGCATACTCACAGCACTGTTATTGTCCATCACTGGGTCCAAGTCCAAGTTTGTATGTACCCCACATTAAGACTTTTGTTTCCGCCAACTAAAGGAAAAACTGGTATCCACACCCATATTACAGTACCCCAAGTTAGACAAGGACTACCAAATGG
The DNA here is from genome assembly GCA_014839935.2 of Entomophthora muscae. Lineage (NCBI taxonomy): Eukaryota > Fungi > Entomophthoromycota > Entomophthoromycetes > Entomophthorales > Entomophthoraceae > Entomophthora > Entomophthora muscae. The sequence continues at coordinate 9,192 of QTSX02001979.1, read as the reverse complement.
AGACATATACCTCTGACACATCTAATGGGGGAGTCATACACATCAAAACTGACTCAGGCAATTTCTACCAGTAGCATACAAATCCAGGAAACTAAATGATGGGAAATGTTGCTACCCCTCCAAAATTGGAATTTTAGGCCATCATGCACTGCCTGGTCATAGCACTGCTACTTAGAAAGACAGGAGGGGCTTACGGCTCTGAAAGACCACAAATCCCTAATTTACTTTAAGATGCAAGCTAATCTCTCCTGATGTCAAGCCTGCTGGATAGTACTCCTGGAAAGTTTTAACATGAGCATTCAGTACAAACCAGGACCAGAACTAGCCATCACCAATGCCCTCTTGTGCCTATACTGTAGAGCTTTGAGGGGAGAAGATAGTCTGGACCTGATTGTCCTCTACTAGTACTCCACACCAAAGACAAGGGTTTTCCCCCTGGTACAAACAATATCACCCAAGACACAATAGTAAAGCACAAACACCTATTTGAAGATGTCTATGAACCCTTCATTGCAAAATGTTGAACAGGATAACCATTACATACATCCCCACTCATCAAAGGGTTGACACCATCCTACAGTACCAATAAAATTTCTAGGCCACTCTAAGAGCTGTAGCCTATATTAATTACTTAAGCTTAAGGCCTGGTGACTCAAGTTATACTGCAACATACAGGAATTACTGGACTAGTATAAAATATGTGAAAAGTTTTCCAAAAGAGACACACCGTCTAAGTCTGTACTGCCCATTTGCACTCAACTACCCTCAAAGTATGGGCACTAAACATTGTGGGTCCCATGCCAGGAAAACATAATGACAAGAAATACATCATCACTGCCATTGGCTTTGCAACAAGATGGCCTGTGGTGCAGGTCATCAAGGCCTATACTGGCAACAATGTACAACATTCATAGGCAAATAAATCATTAGTAAGTTTGGAAAGCCATAACTCTTGATTACCTATGGAGGCAAGGAATTGACCTCCAAAAACACCAATGTCTACCTTGACAAATAAGGCATCAAACACACCGTAATCACACCATATCATCATCAGGCTAATGGAAGAGGGAAGTGCCTAAATGGTAACCTAATGTAGGCACTTGCCAAACTCACCCCTGGCGCATCTGAGGACTGGTAAAAACAACTAGCAACTGCACTTCTAGTGTGTTGAAACCATGTGAACAAATCCACCGGGAAAAGCCTTTTTGAACTAGTGTATGGTTCCCAACCTAATGTTGTAACTGTGCTGTTTTAGCTGAGCTACAGGGGGAAAATATTTAGAAACTAGATAATTATCTTTATTGAGAGATAGGGATTATATAGTTGCACTGATTCATCATAAGAGGAACATGATTATGTAGATAACTTGGTTGGATGGTGAAGGGGTGGCTTGATCCTGGTAATGAGTCAAGCTCTAAATCAAGTCTTCCACCATGTGGGATCATTGTTTGTTCATGTTGCTGATTCTGGGGAGTTTTTAGTCAACTTCTTTGTTTGGCTTCAGGTCACTGGTAAGTCAGATTGCAGGTCTTGAACCTGCTTGTTTGGAACCTTGTTGGCAGGTTGACCCTGCTGTTTCAACATTAAGTGCACTATTGTTATTTTTATTTTCACTGTTTTAGTTTTATTATTAAAAATAAGTTAGGCTTAAAAGTTTCAATATTGACACTTTTGAGTTATGAAAAACAACTTTATAAAAAATAAGTTTTTATTAGTAAAATTAAAGGGAAAATTGGGTTAAATCAAATTTTTTATTAAGATTAATATTAAATTGTGTCAAAATGGCCACAATTTTGTCGTGTTTTCTGGATTTGCACCCCTGAGCACTTTAAAAAACAGGGATTAAGCTAGTGTGACTAGCAAAAAAACTTAGTATAACTTATGAATTGAGTCAACAGTGACCACTGTTGACATGTGCGTTGTTGTCGTAAAATATGCACTCTTTTAACAGGGATTTTGGGTGTTAATAGACAAAATAAGTCAACACAGCAACAAAGTGCTCAAAATACAAACAAAAACATTCAAAATACAAACCAAAATACATGGATTCACAAAAAAGTGGTTTGAGTTGACCCTTAGTGTACATATGTTTACTATGTAAATTGATGACAAAATACACTCAAGAGCGGTGATTCAAAACCCAAACAAAAAACAGAATAGCAACTCATAATGTAAACAAAAACACTCAGTTGTTGTATGAAATTGATTTTAAACAAGAATGATATCCTTGTATCTAAAATAAGGCATTAGATCTGAAACATAAATTATAAAAACTTTGTTCTGAGTGTTTAAATATGACATAAAATCTGGGAAAAGGGTGGAAATTATTTCAGGTATTCTAAAATGGGTGTTGTAAAACCAAAAACAACTACTTAAGAAATAAAAATACATAATCAGGATATTGGGTGGGGTAAATTCTAGTTAAATAACAATATTCAGATAAAAAGCAAAAAGCAAAATCAGGGTGTAACTTAATTGAGTTTTATTTAGTATTTTATTAAATTTTTAAAATGAAACAAATACAACAACAGAGTAGCAATGTAGCCGCAGTGCGCTGTTGTCAGAGACATACCTGTGGGTCAAAAAATTAGTAAGTGCAATACAAGTGCCAACTCAGGAAGGAGACAGGAGAGGAGAGAATAATGGCAAGGCTGCACTGACACAACCAGCTCAAGGGAAACAGAGTGCAAGGACACAGAGCATAAATCCCAGGGTCCAGAAGCTGACCAGAAAGTACATCAAGACCTTCACCACCAAAACAACCAATGAGGTCACTACTGAGAGGGTGTCTTTTGTATACAATCCTTTCTACCACCAGGAGTTGGTCCTATCATCCATGATGGAGAAGGTGAAGCCTATGCTTGACATTAGCTATGAGCCCTACGTCAGTGATGGCAACCAGGAAGACAATGACAAGCCCAAGTTATATAGGACTATAGAGGGGCAGCTAGTGCTCAAGAAGGTTGTAGCCTTATATAATAAGGTTCCCATGCCTTGTGTACCTGTCCCTGAGCAGGATCCAGATTCAATTACTCCTGCTAAGGCCACCTGAAAGCTCATTCCTGAAATAAAGTACATTATCCTTCTCAGGCTTATGTCATAATCTGGTAATTATAAGACAGCTGTGGCTCTTGTTGGGGTGGATCCCAAATACACCAGTAAACCATTTAACAAACTCATCAATACTGTCCAAGTTCTTGTTGCAGAGAAATCCTTGTGTGTATCCACCATGATCACTAAGGAGCACAAACGGACAATCTGCCAGTGGATAAGCCAAGACTGTCATCTTCAACTGGAAAATATAAAGTCAATGGTCAAGTCCACTTTTGTGATTGAGGTTTACATTTTCTTTTACTACCATGTGGACAAATGTCTGTTTTTTCCTGGAAAAAACTCAGGGTATCTCCCTATAATATAAACAGCTCAACCAATGTCAAAACCTGGAAAAAATACACTGAGGTGTACACTTCCCTCAAAGCCAAGGAAACAGTCAAATTCTATTAGATTGACAAATTAGCATTTGCCTCGTATATGTGGGATGCATATGGCTATGTCCCCAAAGGCTCCAATAACAGGATGGCTTGGCGTGCTGCAGTCTGGGCCACAAGTTTACTTGATGATGGCTCTCCTCAGTCCAAAGGGGGATTGAGCTCTATCAAATGGTATTAGAATCCCCAAAAGTTGGACCTTCCTATTGTTTCTCCAATTGGTCCAGGAGCACTGAGGCGCACAAGCCTGTGTTTCACCAATTTTATCACATAATGGATAACATCAGACTCCACAAGGTGCAGATATCCTTGAAGAATTTTCAACAATCAACACCAGTATTTCAGTGCCCTCACCAATTCCACGCAAAGTGCTTCCTATTTCTCCCCTGCCTATCTCCCATTCCTAAACCCTATCAAAGAGGCTGTGGGTGGCTCAAGAAAGTTCTTAAGTGGGGACACCAAGGGGACTGAGAACCTCTTTAATTTTCTGCAGGCCAGGATCCACACCCCTTCCAGCCAAGCAATGACCAAAATATTTGGCCACACTGATTCATTTCTCCCTGCATGACTTGCCAAAAACAGCCAATCAACTAAAGGCTTAGAAATTCAAACTATTTTTTATATTCTTGATTTCCCTTTTAGATTTATGATTACTATTTTATATTTTGAAGCTTCCAAGCCCGCAATAATATAGAATGGCACCACTATTGTAGATGCTTGATTTTGTATTAAAATCTCTCTTTTTTCTCCTATTCTGTGTAGCTATCTTAAATATTTAAAATACAATATGATAATTATACAGAAACTTTCACTTCTGTCAAATACATATAAAAAAGTAACTTAAAAAGTTAAAGGTAAAGCTCTCAAAGTATTTGTGATTTTATTAACAGATATTATTACACATGTATAAAGACCTTTCATAAGATTTTTGTCTAAGTAATAGTTCACTAAAAAAAGTTATTTAAAAAATTAATTAAGCTATAAAAAATTAAAAGTGTAGAATTACATTTGAGGGAAAGAGATTTTATTAGTTGCGCCAATAATGGGCTTTGTGGTATGTACTCACCCAGTGATTGAGGTGGTTCACAACCTCTACTGCCATATCATGCACTGTAGATACTCCTCTTTCAAAATATTTTTGCCTGCTAGTAAAAGGAAGGATATTCAAGTGGGAGTTCAGGAGCAGCTTTTTGGGCAGGGCTGCAAATCTGTAGATACCAGCCAGGACCAGTGTGTCCTGTATCACATGATCAACTGAGTTGTATCAAGGGGGCCTTCTTCTCATCCAGGGAGAGTCTGGCCTTGTCAATCCCAAGAAAGACCCTGTCTAGGTCCTCAACGTTGACCCTCATACCAAAGTAGAAAAGGAACCCAAGGTAAATCACAAGATGAAATCTTTGTCTACAAAGGCTTCAGTAAACTCACACAGCTTGTTGAATACCACACTGATTTTCTTCTTGTGTTTTTTCTTGGCAAAGGTAAGCTCCATTGCCAAAAGGAGCCATTTCTTGTTGGCACTCCAGACCAGCCCAAAGTCTTCCAGGAGAATCTTAGTTTTCTTGACAGCCGTTGCGTTGGTAACAGCCAATTTTCCCACTATGCACCCAAAGTTCTCTAGGAGGTAAGAGATATTGTTCTCTATTGGGAAGCAGACACAATCAGCCTCATGAGACCAGCCTATCTCTGGTATATTCTTTAATGGGAGTGTCTCCAGGACGTCCCAAACAAGCTTAATGGAGTTTACACAGTAAACTCCACTGAAAACCACTGGTTCCAGGCAGATCAATTGGGCATCCTTGTAGGCAGTAACTGCCCACTTGGATGCCCCTTCAGCATGCAAAAACCCCATCAGTGTGTCCCTGGACATTGGAAAGGTACCATGTATTTTATCCTTGAGTTTACGCACAACAGGAGGAGATATGGCCAGCTGCTTTGCTACATGGTTGCCAACATTGGCGTAAAACATTGCCAGAACGTATGGGATCAGAGCTTTTTGAACTACACCATCAGTTACTTCAAAAAACACATAAGGATTTTAGAATTTTTACTAATTTTTTGTCACCTTCTTCTGCAGCTTCCTTGCCGTCAGCTTCTGTGGGTTTGGCTATCTTTGGCGCAACCAGTTGTGCTGACTGCTCAATGTCTTCTACTCTGGTGTGGTTGGCGGGTTTGAGATATGTATAAATCTCAGGGTCATTGACCCAGACAAGCAGTGTGGAAAGGAAAGACATTCTTAATTGAAGGCCCTTGACCACAGTCTTTTGAACGTTGAGCAGACGCTCAACGGCCTTCTCAGATGTGTCTGACATCTTGGTCATCAAGGCCTTTGCAGACACCTAGTTGATTTTATTGCCTGTTAGGACAGCATCCTTCACTTTTTCTTTAACCTTGTGATTGATTTTCTTTATCTCAGTGATTACCAAGTCCAGATCCTTCAAAAGCTTATCCAATTCTCTCATATGGTTTTTACTAACCTTTGCATATGTTTTTACTTTCACTCCAATAAACTCTATGTTATTCTGATAATATTGCCTCTTTTTATCCTTGTTTTTTTCCATTTACTACAATGCCCCATCCTTTTGCCTATTGTTTATATGTCTTTAAGTTTGTCTCAATATGTGTTTTTTGTGTTTTGTTTTTCCATTCTTCCACAATTGCTGTATTATTTTAACTTTAAACATCCGTGTTTAAAAGAAAATTAAAATTTAGCAATCAGCTAAAAATTTAAATTAGAAAATTATATATTTATTGCGTTTGTGGGGTTTTTTGTTGAAAATTAAAACTCAATGATAAACTTTAAGCCAATCGGAAAGCCATGTGAGAAGTGATTGTTGTGCCATAAGAGTCATTCAATAATTATTGATACTTGTGCTAATTAATCTGATTGGCTGGTTTTTTGCCATTATGCGCCATTGCTGCTGTGACACACAATGAAAAAAACAGCCAATCAGATTAATTAGCGCACAAACATCAAAGAATTATTGAATGACTCCTTTATGGCACAACAATCACTTTCAACACGGCTCCTGATTGGCTTAAAGTTTATCATTGAGGTTTTGAATTTGAATTAGCAACAACTTCTGCCAAACACAATAAATATATAATTTTCTAATTTAAATTTGGGTGGCTGATCACCAAATTGTTGTTAATTCTTTTATAAGGGGCTGTTTAATGAGTTAAAAACAACTGTGTTCTGAATCTAGATACACAGAGTAGTAAACCTATGGTTTTATAGAAATAAGCTGAACATAAAGAATACAACCAAATAAAACAAAGTGAAAAAAATAATTGAAATTGCAGATAAAAATAATATAAATAAAAATTTGGGCAATAAGGAGTTTATTTGGGACAGGAAGAGTGATGCCTAAGAGGAAGAATAGGGCAGTAGAGAAGGCGTTTAGGTGGTAATGGCCTGGGAGGTCTGGGATTAGGCAAGAGGTTGGCAGGTGGGGGCAATGATATCAGGGGTTAAACCAATCAGATTAATTATGATGGCCACAGAGAAACACTTGTTATATTTCTTATCTACCATTGGCTTGATTGGCTGGTAGGCAGCTGTGGCCTGAGATAGGAGACAAAAATCCTTGTGTGATTGGTTGCCCATATTCATGTGCAAGACAATCTGGGAAAACATGTCAGCTACCATCTGCCAACCAAAGAGAGAATTATGTCCTAAGGACATCAAGATAAAGATCATTAAATGCCTGTGGGCAGTGCTCCTGGACTGTGTCCCCAATTTTAAAGAACACAACATTGGACAAATAGATGTCTGCATGGCTGGCTGGGTAGATTGAGGCCTGATGCCTTCATCCTTGGATTAACTTGATGGGGTGGGCCTACTCTCTATCTGATGGCTCAATAAACCCCAATAAGAGGAATTTGAGCTGTCCCAATAGTCCAGCAATTTGCTGTGGATGTGGCTATACTGATAGCCATTGGTGTAATTAGGGTTTGTCTAATACTAGAAAAACTCCTGGCTGAAACAGCCAAAATGCACCAATGAATGTTCTCTTCTGACCTTCTTCCTTCTATTTTTCTGGTGGCTTTTTTCTTGCTCTCCAAAATTATCAAAAGAATGGAAAATTTGTGACATGAGATTAACATGATATCATCAGACAATGGTGGATTTGACGACAGGATCATATGGGGAATCATCACTGTCATCTCATTGGTCACTGCTGAAATTGATTAAGACCATTACCAAGGCCACTTTCCTGCACATCCAGAGCCACCATACACTCATAAACCCATATGCCATGGTGTGAAGTTGTTTTCAACCTGGATCAGGGGAAGTTTGGGGTCCTGCTGCATGAGATCAAGCATAGCTGGATATGTTGTGGATGTGGGATTTGGTTCAGGATTATTCTTTTCTTTGTTACTGATGCTAGTATTTCTTTCAAGGAATATTCATTTTAATCTATCCTTATCCTTGGTTTTGAAACCAACAATTCATTTCCAAAAGCTTCCCCTTTTCATTCCCTGGTTTCTACTGTTCAATTTAATCTATATTAATGGTTAGCTTCTACTTTCAAAGTTACCTTTTTAGCCTCAGGACAATTTTTTGAACCCATGACCTTTACGCTAAGGTTAATATCAATCAAGCCCAAACTTGTTACTTTTTGCTTTTTACCTTGGCTTACGCCAGCAGTTCAGATTCAATTTTTCTGTCTTCCCGCTCTTTTTTTGCTCAATCTCTACTCCTGAAGCAAAGCTGCTGTTCCCTGTCTTTCCCTTTACCATTTGGCTTAACTTTTAAAGGTTAAGTCACCAAAGACATGTGCTTGTTTGTCCCTCTTTACTTTCCAAACCACCTAACTACCTTTGGTTAGTTGTTTTTCCCCAAACATCACCTCAATAACTAGGCTTCAATAAAAAGCCTGAGTTCTATTCAATCTCAACTTAAGTTGAGATTGTTTGACTTGCACCCCAGAAAGGTACTTGTTAGGGTTTGTGGCTTATGTTTCCTCTTTAATCTTTATTCTTGTATCTTTCATCCTAGTTTCATGATTCCATTGGATTATATATTTCATCAGTTAGGCAATTTTTATAGTGGTACCAACACCTTAATTGTTGATAGTTTCAATCCACCAGCTAGTGCTGATCATTTTCCAGACTTAGAAATTGATTTTTAACTAAACTGTCAATCATTAAGACTGGTCTTTATTTTGTTTTCTTAGGTTTGATAAACTGCCTTAGTCCTTACTTCACTTCATATAAGCTCTTAGGAGCCTTAGTGCAGTTGTTGTTATAAACTTTACCTACCTTTTTATACTTGAAAAATATAAAAATTCTTGGTTTAAAGGCCTTAGTCTATAAAAATTTACCCCAAGCCTTCAGACCTTACATCTTGGGTTTTTTTCTGCTTCTTGGCTTCCCAATCAGGTTCCCTTGTTCATCAGGTTGTTGAATTCCCGCATGATGGTGGACCAGGTAAATTTTAATTGGGTGACAATCTGGTCCCAGGTCAGGCCACACTGGTTGAGTCCCACAATTTCCTGAAGAATTTGGGTGGTGATGATTTGGCGCTTGGTGTGCTGGGCTGCAGGAGCTGTAGCCTGATTGTCTGTAGGGGGAAGGTTGGCTTGTGGAAGGAAGTTGTTCCAAATCAAAGTTGCCATCCTGATTGGTTGGTTGACAGTCAGCTTGTGTGGGGGTGGGTACAGGAGCAGGAGCAGAGCTAGAAACTAGGTGACTGTTGAACAAG
>QTSX02001978.1:0-10738 GCA_014839935.2 Entomophthora muscae | reverse complement strand
CCTGGACCAAGGGCATCTGCAGGTCACATTTCATGATAGCCATCATGAGAGGATGGGCTTTTTTGCTATCAGTTGATGTATGGGCTCCAGTTGGGGTCTTCTTGGGAGGGAGGCCACAATTGGCGTGGGCTCACAGGGTTGCAGCCACAGTGGACTTTGCAAAACCCATTGCAACTGCAATTTCCCCAAGGGACATAAATATCCCTCGCTTTTCAACCATTTTGAGAACAATTTCTGGGGTGATCAATTTTCTTCTGCATCTTGCAGTTTGATTGGCTGGAGGAGGGATGTGTCCATCTTGGGAGCTAGGTGCTGCCATCTGATTGGCTGTTTCTGGATTATGGGTTCCCTGGGTGACCAGTTGGATCAATTGGCTGGTTCTGGATGCCATTTTTGATATGTTATTTGGGTTAGCAGCTGCCTGTGTGTGATGGGCACACAGGGCCATGCTTGAGGATGCAGGAGAAAAAACACTCTCCTGGGTAGTGCTTGGGATGGGGCCTGAGGGTTGGGAATGACCATAGACAGAGGCTTCACTGTTGGAAGACCCAGTGTAGCCCTGCATGATTTTTTCAAGGCCAGGGAGCAGCTCATTTATTTGGTTGTTATTAAAAGAAGGCATAATAATTTTTATATTAAAAAATTAAACTCAAAATGAGAAGTGTACGTTTTAATCAATTTTATTGTTAATTATGTTAAGTCAGTGAATAGTAGGATCTAAATTTTAGTTGTCCTAAACTGGAATAGAGTGATTTTTGAGAATGCCTATGATTCCTAAAAGAATTAGCACACATCCACTCTATATCCTTTAGCATCCTTTTTGAGATGCCCATAAATTATATTTATTTCAAATTCACCCCATTTTTTGATTTGAAATTTGGTTCTTGGATTTGACAATCCCGCAATTTTGGATTTGTTAATTTTTACATGATATCTATGATTTGTTTGACATACAGGAAACCTCAAATTGTACATTAGAATCCCGCATTTTCTGATTCATGTATCCCGCATTTGTTTGCTGTGTTTTGTCTTTTTTTAGTTGAGTTATCTGCTCAAAAGATTCAAAATTTGCCAATTTAAACAAACCAAATTTTTTTGAATTAAATGGTTGATTTTATTAAATATTTTATTTTTCAATGAGCTGAGTTGCCCACAAAAGTGATTTAAAATTTGGACAAAGGATTTGACAATCTTGCATTTTACGTTTAGGTTCTGAATTTACAGTATGGGTTCATATATTATGTAGTTAAACAACAAGAGCTCTATTTATCCTCATTGAACTGCCTGCTCCACTTATGTTTTAAACAAGGGATTGTTTAGAACTCAAATTACTTTCACTTGTAATATGATTTGATAAATAGATTTGCTATGCTTAACCTGCAACATAAGTACTAATTAGAAAGCAATACATAAAAATCATTGGTTTTTGTGTTATGTAGCTATAGTGGCACTGAATCAATAAGTTCAGGTGATGACTCGCAAGGTCCAATTTGTGGCTTAAAAAAGCCAAAGTACCAACAAGAGTTCACGATTATTTAAATAAAATTAATCTGTTTCTATCTTTTTTAATTTATCTATTTGTTAGCTCTACATTAAATACAATATTTGGTGCATTATAATAAAAATATGTGTCCTCTATATCTAGTATAATTAATTTTACTTACCTTTTCTACATATTCTTATATGTCTATAATACAATCAAACGTCACAATATTATATATAAATAATAATTTTTGATTCCTAATAAAAAAAAAAAAAATAAAAACAAACAAAATCTGGAGCACCCATTGTATCTGATTGGCTTGGAGTTGAGGGATTTGGGGAGGAAGGATTCCAAGGGCTTGTAAAAAGCCGCCACCACATTGGGTGGCATTGCAAATTGGCTGATCTCAAGGATGTTGAAGAGATCCTTGGTGTCCTGGGGAGGCCCTGCGTTCACCTTATTCTTCAATCCACCTAAAGGCCTCCTCGATTGGATTAAGGAATGGAGAATAAGGGAGAAGGAAGAGGAGTCTCATTGGGCGGTCTGCAAGGCGGTGGCTGGCAGGATGGCTGTTTTTGTTGATTGGGAGGAACTCTGACACAACCAGATCCACCTTGTAAAGCCTGACATTATCAAGCACAACAATGTTATGGTTGTCCGCTGTAATTGATCCAGAGGTACTCCTTTACAGCTCAGGGAAAATTGAGAAAAGTCCCACTATTGTGGGAACCCTTGATCATTTGATATTGGTCCAACCTGCAAGGACCCAGAAACGCTACCATCAAATATCTCTGGGAACAGACAGCTGCACAATGTGCTACACCATCCTTGGACCCCTTCTCAACCCATCCATGCCTAGACCTGAGTGAGGAGGAAAACAACAATTTATCAATATAAAAGAACTGTACATTACTGGTCTGCTTAAGAGCCATATAGGTCTGTGGTGTAAATGTGTCAATCCTTGATGGTCTTCTCACTGTTTTGGTTGTACAGAGAAGTCCCCAGTACTTTCCAGGAGAAGCCCAAATTGACTATGGCCTTGTAAACAAGGGTTTTTGAAACTGATAGCCCAAACTCCATGGCCAACATTGATTGGACAGCAAGTGTGTCCAGGTGGCAATCCTTGGTCACCCACTGCCTGATTGCCTCGAAATGAATGGGTTGAAGTAGTTTGGGCTGTCTTTTTGCCTGGGCAGATTTGGCAATTTTCCCGGTGTTGCCGTACTTTTTGTTGAGGTTGCCAATATATCTGGCTGTGACACTGAATTGGGACACAATATCCTGAACTGCCATTTCCCCATTCAAGCAGTTGAGGAGAGCTTCACGCTCACTATCTGTCAACTAACACCGGCCCTTGGATGGTACCGCAGCATCCTGGTTACCAGGCTCAATAAAGGGGATGGGGAACTTTGTGTAGAAGGTGGGATCACGCTTGCTTGCGGTGGCGCTGTCAATGGTGGAATACGTCACAGGTGCAGATGGATTCTCAGTTGTGGCCAATGGCTCATGAGAGGTGTCAAAACGTGAGGGCAGGAAGTGGCAACTCTTGGATAAAGAGTGAGGGGCCAGGTGATAACTGGGTACACAGTGGAGGTGTAAGTAACCTCAGTGTTTCCAGTGATCCTGGTATAGGAGACTTTGGTGGCAGGCCTTGAGAGAGGCTTCTGTCTAGAATTCAGGCTGTGTGATCTGGCTTGGGATGTGGGAGGTGGTTGACTGGCGCTGACACCTTGGGAGGCCTGTGTGTTGGCATTACTCCCTTTGAGTTGGGTTCTGGGTCTATTCTTGGACCCTTTGGGACACCCTTGTGGACAGGCTGCCCCACGGGCTGGTGCAGGAGCTGGTTGGGAATGCAATTGTTGGTCAATAAAAATAAAACAAAAATATATTTTAGATTAAATATGTATTTATTTAGGTTTTTGGTTTAGTAGTGAATAGTTGTTTTCTCTTGATTTAGCCTTGAATAGTAACATGATTTTCTATATCTGTGCTTTGAAGTGTATAATATTGTATACTTCCTGGGTTTGGATACTTTTAAAGTTTAATTGCTTTTTATGTCTAAACATGGTTATTGAGATTGAATTTTTCAGCTTGATTCTATTCATGAGTGGAGCTTCTTTATTTGGGTTGGTGTTTCTTAGTGTGCTTACTGTACATTAAATTTGGATTCCAGTTCCTGCAATTAATATCTGAGTTTACTAGTGGCATTCAAAAGTGATTTGAAATTTGCTTCTTGGATTTGATAATCCCGACAATTCCAAAAAAAACATAGTAAACTTAATGAAAATGGCTGATGGATTTGAACACTTCAAATCTGATTCCAGCTAATTCATTTTTTCCATTGGAAATATGCAGTTTGGCTTGAGCTTTGCAAAGTGTCTATGAGCTCCCGCATTTTTAAAAACTCAAATAAATACACAAAGAATCCAATTTAATTAAAAAAGGCCATCCCACAAAAGTGATTTGAAATTTGGACCAAGGACTTGACAGTCCCGCACTTTTAAGTTGAGGTTCTGAATCTACAGTACGCCACCTCTCTTTGCCACAATATCTACCACCACGCCCTCCCAGAAAAAAGGTTCTCCAAGAAACCTCCCAGCTAACCAATGATCAGTGACACTTGTCATACACCCCATTGCACAGGATCAACCACTTTAAATCCTTGAAGGGACATTGCCTGGACAATCCTCATGGCTTCCATGGCATACATGGACAGCATTTTGCTTCCTAGGATGCTATACTTTACCCCCCTCTATATTCAATAAAGTATTGTTTGTCTCTTAATTCTTCCCGTTACTCCATTCTATATACTTCAAAGAAGCATATGCACCACACTCAAGAAGTGGGGGTAGCATTTATTATAGTTCAAGCTTGGATGATGCCTGCAGAGTTCATCAATTGCCCAGCTTTTGTGCATGGGTGGAGCTGCTAAGGATCGGTACCCCGCCACATCTGCTTTGCGGCTGGTGCCAAGCAGCTAGAACACTGCATCTGCTGGATCAAAACCCTCTGGCATGGGGCTGGGATGATAAGGTATTGAACAGTTGGATTCAAGATATGCCTGGTCCAGGGTTCAAAGCCTGCCTGGGCCTCAAGATTGATCTCGCCAGTGATTTGCTAAACACCCCAACTTCAAGCTAGCTTAAAGCCCCAAGGAAGCAAGCTGTTTAAACACACTGAAGCACATGATCAAGATCCTGGTCAGACCCTTGATCTCGGCAGATAAAGGGGTGTCCTGCTTGGTTTAGCTGGATCATTCTTCAGCCTCAACAGAGGGCTACTTTGGATTGTTACCAAACCAATCACACAAGATCTAGCCTATTGTCAGGAAGCCCAGCATAGGGAGCAGCATTAGGTGGCTCAGGACAGGGTACCGCCAGGCCAGTGGGTAATGCCCACCATAGGATGGGTGCTAACTCAACAATGTAGGGTACAGATTGCCCAAGTAAAGGCCTGTCCCTGGAGTTGGGCACCATAGGGCCCACCGATCCCATCAAAGTAATATAGAGTACTCCAAACAGCTGGGTGGACATGGTCTCTGCAGTGGTGATAGGCTCTATTGGGCGAGTCAGGCTGCAGGGTTAAGGGCAGAGTCATGGGGAGGAAGCAGGCAGGCAGATAGTTGTACTTGTCTTTGAACAACCTTGGCGGCCTTGCGTACCACTCTCCTCCCCGCCCTATAGTTTTGGTCTCTCTAGTCCTTGCCAAAGGGTTGGCAATGAGTATGTTCTCCAAGTTGAACTCAGAGTAGGCAGGGTTGGGCGGGTATTTGGTGAAATGCACAGGTCCAAAGAAGGCTCCAGGGGGATGGTATAGTGCCAGAGGTGGATCAGCAGGTCGGTCTTTAGAGGGGGCGGCCGCCTGGTTATCCACTTGGCCAGAGTTGAGATGGAAGAGTACTAAAACTAGATAAGGTAGGAATTTTTTGAACCAAAGGACCATAAACCTTATTATCAAAAATGACGATATGGTCAGCCCCATACCCCCAGGGTTCCTATACCATGAGGGTTCGCTTCTTCAACTTCCGCCGGCTTCAGGTTTGTGGACAAGGCACTGGAAGGGTGTGGGTCTCAGCACAGGGTTTAGAGGGCAGCAGATCCAGGTTGTCTAATTGGCCAGAGTTGAGATGAAAGAGCACTAAAAATATATAAGGTAGGAATTGTTCGAACCAAAGGTTCATAAAACTTTATTATCAAAAATGACAATAGGGTCATCCCCATACCGCTGGGGCTTTTATACCATTTGATTTTGCTTCTTTGATTTTTGGAGGTTTCAGGTTTGCGGACAAGGCACTGGCTGGGTGTGGGTCTCGGCACAGGGTTTAGAGGGTGGCAGATCCGGGTTGTGCTTGCTCTGGTGAACAGAAGCGGTGATGCTTTGTTCCACCACTGCTATTCACCATATCACCTGAGCTGGCCAATTGTATTTCCCATTCTGGACTGGAGACTGGCAGCAGCTGGTGCTCATTGGCAGGGCTAGCAGTAGGCCTGGTCTCAACCTCCTTTAGGCAAGCAACAACCTCTGCATAGGTCAGGGTTTTCAGTGGCACAAGGTTGGCGGCAATCTGGTGACTATTCAGGGAATCTCTCTTCACAAGCTGGCAGGTTGCGGAGTAATGCAACAGCTCAAGTTTGTGGCTCAACGGTTGCTGGGTCCCTGTCTTTCCTGGGTGACCTGATTAGTCTTCAGAGGGCCAGGGTTCAATTCTGGGGTTTCTGATGTTGGTATTGGACTTCCTGTCTTGGCCGCTGGCAGACCGGCGGGTTTCTGTCCTTCCTGAATGGGGCAAGGCATCTCTTGCAGCCCAGGGTTTGGCTCAATTGGCAGTCTGGCGGGTCCCTGGCCACCCTGGTTGGTGCAAGGCATTTTCTGAGGGCCAGGGTATGATTCCTGGGGGTTCAATACAAGGATTGAAATGTCATTCATGGCACCTATGCTCATTTAAATTGCTGTTGCTTTAATATTGAGTATAACATATATATTCTGATACATAGAAAGATAATACTCTTAGCTTCATTCTGATAGTTTATGGGGCATGAAAGGATAGATTTATTGTGGAGTTACTACGGTTAGGATCTAACCCTTTTAGGGAGCTACTATTTCCTACTGAACTGTGCTACGAATCGGATATCATGGGGGTTTGAGGATAGGTTGATGTTGAAAATAACTGACCAGGTGGATACATGGACGGTAACTGGATGCATGAGAACTGAAAGGTTAAAAGTGGCTTTACCAGGGATATCGGCTTGGGGTGAGCTCAACCTTCCTCTTCGTATGTGGGATTTGGATTCATTTGGTAGGTGTTGCCAGCGATATCTTTGGCTCAGGATGGTTCTGGTTGGGAGGTGTAGGGTAGATTCTTGGGTTCTGCTGTATCTACAAGATTAGCTGAACTCAGAATTACTCATAAGAATGGAACATCCTCCATGTTGACAACTTCAAAAATTGTTTTTGCTTTATCTTTTATAACTTCAATTAAAGCTCAAAATAAAAATCAAATATTCTTCTATTATCAGTGTCAATTATTTAATCAGAAAAATAATCTTTAATATTGAAAATAAGAAAAATATTTTTGAGAATTGTCACTGGAGGTGTTCCATTTGTTGGTTTTTGGGGTTGCGATTAGCTTGGCTGTTTAAGCATACCTTGGTTCTAAATTTGATCCCCTTATACCAGGTCTAAACCGAGCTGAGGAATGGTGCGATCTCCATATTTGTAAGGTGTGGGATTTCGGCTTAGAATACTGCATAGATGCTAAACTAATGTAGGCAAAGCGAGGGTTGCGCGCAGTTGAGGATAATGTACTACAATTAGCCAGTGGTATTTAAAAGTAGCTTTTTTGAGAAATGTGTCATACCAAACAGATCAGGGGACTGCGCAAAGAGAAGCTGTCGTATTAACAGTGGATGGAAGGGTTTTTTATTCAGCTGATTGCTATGCAGTTAAGTTTTATTAGATTTAAGAGGGAATATATCAAGTTTTTGATGGCACGATAGTGTTAATTGAACAAGTCTGGGTATCGCCTTAAAAAGATGATCATACGTTTAGCGGTCAATGTTGAAATAAATCCAACAGCATGGGTAAAAATATTATGAACCTGTACGGTTGTGCTTGTGACAAAAAGGTAAGCTTTAGGCGGCTTCCGTGTACTATCTAATATTTCTATTGCAGATTCTATTTTTGACATCTACTGCGATGCAGAAATACTGTACCTGACGAAGTTATCGAAGTGGAAGTCCAACGGCCAACCTTTGCAAGGCTGAATTGACTTGGCTTTGTTTGTGAGGAAAGTTTAGACACGCCTCGGGGGTTTGGCATTTTATTATGATGCGAGGATTAATAACGGGTATCCATAAGAATCCAGTCACACGAGGTTTACGAGAAGTGCTTGGTTTAGAAGAGGAAAGTTGGATCAGGAGATTAGGGTTTAAAGCCCGATATCCAGGATAAACAGAGAAAATTCAATCATGAAAAAGAAATCAAACGATGCCTCCAAGCAGCTTAAGCCCTTGTCTATGGAAAACTGACAGCTACAAAGCAGCATATTGAATTTAAATAATTTGATAGAAAACAATTATTAAAAAGAGATGCTAAATTAAAAAATTATCAAAAATAAAAGTAGGCTGTCCTGATGAGAAGTAAAGGACATGAGTTAAACTCAAAAGTGAAAATTAAAAAATATTATCACTTAAAGGGTAGAAGTAAAAACGTATTCCTTATCAAGCCTTTATATTTATGCAGCCAAGCGAGATACCAGGAAAGATAGAATGACTCTTATACTGTGTTTGCTATTTCTAATAGCTACTGAGGATGTACACCAGCACTATTTTGGGGCTTGAACTATTGATTTGAAGTTTCCCCGTTGAAAGCAGCTGTTCTCAAACAGTCTGTTTAACCTTCCTTTTCCTTTGGTAGTCCTTGATGGCAGATTTTATGGCATCTTCGGCAAGCACTAGACCTGTTAACAGAGAACTAAACTTACAACTTACTAGAACAATGAAGCTTGACAGGGGGAAGACAAAGCTCCTTAGCAATCTGGGTGTTCTTGATCAGCGAAGCTTCATCAAGGGTAAGACCTTGAACTGCTTCTGTCATAAAACTTGAAGAGGCGATCGCAGACCCACACCCAAAGGTTTTAAACTTAGCTTCGATAATTTTTCCGGTTACATCGTCGACACGGATTTGAAGCTTCATGACATCTCCACAAGCAGGGGCCCCGACTAGACCAGTCCCAACATCAAAGTCATTCTTGTTCAAAGAGCCTACATTACGGGGTCTCTCGTAGTGATCAATAACCTAAAAAGTTAGAACAGCCCAGCCGAAAGAAAAACCTTTTCGTGGTACTGTCTAGTTAAAGGAGAAATGGTGCGCAGGGCAGAGGGCCGGGCGAAACGGATGGCTTTGGTTAAACTGAACATGGTATTGAAAAGGAAACAAAAGTAGTTAGCAGTTGAAGTAAGAGGCGATAGATATAGGTGGCATATGACATGATTATCTGATGCCAGCCCCCATCGAGATTCCATCGCGGATTTGTCAAGAGAAATATCCTTAAACCAATCACATGCATGAGTCATGATTGGCACATTAGAAATTCAAAACCAAATGGCGAGTCAAACCTTGTTGATATCACTGCTCCATGCTGATAGGCCTCAGGCTTCGGGCTTAGCATCGCCGATGAGTCATGTGTTGCAAGGTTGATTTTCCTTGCACCTAATAAATTTGAGAATGAGGCTTTGAGTTTAACTTTATGACGTCATGAGAAGTACTTTGTCCAAGATCTGATTCTTATCCATCTCATCAGATTTCTTTCAGATTCATCATTGGAAAGAGTTTCTTAGAATCTAGTCCAACCGACCTTTAATTGCATCAAAACAAAATATATTTTAATGGAACTGATGCCGAATAGATCGATCTGGATTCATACTTCGACGTGGTTGGTATTTGGGTATAATAGCAATTCAGTATAAAAACGAAAACTAAAATGTATTTTATTCAGGATTATCCAGTGGAGCTACCTGAAATCCAATTTATCCAAAAGCTCATGTTTTATCAGATGGAGGTGAATCAGGAGGATGGAAGTTGAATTTACCGCTCTTTTTAAAATTTATAAATGCACATGATTTCCCAGGAACTTTATTTCGCAACATCAGATTATCCATGCTTCAAAATATTCCCAGGCTCGACCTCGATCCCGACTGGCACCAATTTTATTAAACCTCAAGGGTTTCGAGGGCTGCCCAGCACCAGTATCAAAAGTAAGGCGCTTTAATTTCAATCCCATCGATTCAAAGGCGGGTTTAGCTTAGCGTTTATATTTGATGGGGTCAAAGTTGAGCTCCTCAATTAAAAGACCAAGCTGTCACATGATTGAATTAGAATTTATTTTTTAAATCTTCATTCCGGATACAAGTATTGAAACAACCTAGCAGCTGGGCTACATGCAGGGCAACTTCGGCCAAACTCCTACAGCCTCTGGCTCAGTACCACTATTTTCAAGCAATCATTTCAAAACATCAACTAATGCAGCTTTGGCTGAACCATCCCAAGCTACAAGCATCGACACAATTCGAGAAGGTGCGATGGAACCAATTTATCATCCCTTAGACTTACAAACTATGTGACTTTGACCTGTAGATACGTCATTGGTTTCTGGAGAAATCGCTGTCCACTTATCACTGCTTAGCGCCACCGTTCCTAGTTTTCCTATCTACTCCAGCCTATCCCTTACTGAACCATAGAACCCCAGCATAATTAAATATCCAAGCTGATTAAAACCCCTACTGAGAAGTTTGAATGACCAAAAAATACTAAATAGCATCAACAATCAATATAAAAATCAATTCCCCTCACTCATCAAAAGTCCAGTCCGACTATTACCTTAAGCTCCGACCATCTCTAAAGGATCAAGCAGAACATAACATACTAAATATATCGAGCAAACGAAAAGTAGCTAAACATTTAAAGATCAGGCCAACTACAAAAGGTACAGTAGTTTTAAAAGCTATGGTGACAACTGAAAATACCTCAGATTTAAACGAAATGATTTCATATGTAAGCAAGTTCCGACTATCAGGTTAAAATATACACCCTGTTAGCAGGGATTTCTGGCGTTAATGGGCGAAATGGGTCAACACAGCAAAGAAGTGCTCACCTGCCAAGCAAGGCTATTCAAAATAAAATCCAGAAAATACACTGATTCACAAACGAAATGGTGTGAGTTGACCTTCAGTGTACATATGGGTCATTATTTTCTTG